>CM077920.1:5858741-6388741 GCA_039797435.1 Crotalus adamanteus
TGCTGTTCTTTAATGCTGGTTATCTCTTATGAGTGCATAGCTGTATTTCTTGTTATAGAAATGAAGTATAATAAAGGATTCTTTCCTCTCAGGGGAAGTAGCCTCTGTTCCAGCTTTAAACCATAATTAACAAGATTCATATATGGCTGGAAAAGATGACTAAAATACATATAGAATTTAAGCCAGAATTGTTTCTGCTAGGAATATTAGGATCCAATTATAGGAAAGAGAAAGAGTATTTAATATTACATATATTGAGAGCTGCGAGAATAGTATTTGCCCAATACTGGAAAAATGAAGATATAGCATCTGACGAGGTTATAATTAGGAAAATCTTAGAATGTGCAGAAATGGATAGATTAATGTTAGAGATTAAAGAGAAGGAAGACTTAATCTATTATAAAACATGGGAAATTTTTTATCAATGGCTAGCAAAGTGAGATAACGAATCTGAAATTTATTAAGATGATTGATTTTTTTTCTTTTGATGAATTGATATGTTTTATAATTTCTGTTATTCTTGTTGACTACAGTTACTGATTATTATATTAGCCCGCTTGAATACCTATATCCAGAAGATAGTTTGCTTACTAAAGCGTGAAATGTTATTGGGGGTAACCCCCATTGTTGTATCCATCCCTACCCCAAACTCTTCCCTGAACCCTATCCCGATTCCCACCACCCATAACGATCTTTGTCTTTTCCCCTCAAAAAACTTAATAAAATATTATAAAAAAACAAGTATGAAGTTATACATAATAGTCACAGAATGGAGAAAGGAGGACACCAGGTGATCTTTCCTCTGCACCAACTTCTATGTCAGAAACAATTCGGAAGAAGGGGATACGGGACCCAACATCAGACAGCTTAGAAATTGCTAAACCATAATTGCTCCAGAGACTTTGCACCTTCTGATGATTCCCTAGGTGTTGATATACCAGGCCATGGGAAGGCAGTGGAAAGATTCTCACAACAGGATTTGAACTCAAGCCCTTTGCTATGTGCTCCTGAAACCAGATAAAATTTTACAAACAATTTCATAACCCTCCACAAATGCAAAATTTCAAAATGCTGGATCTCTCTTATGAGTACAAAATTGTATTTCTTGTTTCAGAAATAAAGTATAACTAGGTTTTCTGGGCCTCCAAAAGAATGTTATCAGAGTCCATCTTGAAGAACGGGGGGGAAATGTGGGAAGCAAGAGTTTTCCCTCCAAAGTTTGCCATTTACACAATCCTGCAGTCATTAGATTAAGCCAATTTAAGCCAACACCCTGCTGGCTTCCGTAACCGAAGTCACTAGGGAAGCTGGCAGGAAATTGCAGGTCCCAGGCACACGATGTAAAAAAGATGTTGAGACTCTAGAAAGAGTACAGAGAAGAGCAACAAAAATGATTAGAGGACTGGAGGCTAAAACATATAAGGAACGGTTGCTAGAATTGGGTATGTCTAGTTTAACGAAGAGAAGGACAAGGGGGGACATGATAGCAGTATTCCAATACCTCAGGGGCTGCCATAAAGAAGAGGGAATTAAGCTATTTTCCAAAGCACCTGAAGGCAGGACAAGAAGCAACGGGTGGAAACTAATCAAGGAGAGAAGCAACCTAGAACCAAGGAGAAACTTCCTGACAGTGAGAACAATTAATCAGTGGAACAGCTTGCCTCCAGAAGCAGTAAATGCTCCAACACTGGAAGTTTTTAAAAAGAGACTGGACAGCCATTTGTCCGAAATGGTGTAGGGTTTCCTGCCCGAGCAGGGGGTTGGACTAGATGACCTCCAAGGTCCCTTCCAACTTTACTACTATTAAAGATGAGAAAGTGGCTGGTGTCAGGTGAGAAGGGGATAAGTGTAAGGGGGAAGGTGAGCAAATGACAAACAGCAACAGGACTGGGCTTGTATGAACATGTGAAGGAGGGTCAAGGAAGATGTTCAGGCTTATCCAAGTAACTTGGATGCAAAAGTGCAGATGGGCTGGGGGAGGGTGCATGGGTGGGAGAGATTTATCCCAGCAAACAGTTTAGTGTCCTTTCCTGCCAGCTTCCCCACTGACTCTCTGGGAAAGCCAGCGGGAAAGGTTGAAAATGGGGATCATATCCTACAGTAGTGGCCAAAATTGTGAAAACCTTTTGGGAAAAGTGTACAGTAGTAATGCCTCCTTTGGTTAAGTTTCCACCATTTTTGTCTTCTAATTTCTTCATAAATGTAGCCTTGTTCACTGAATAATGCTATTTTACATCGCTTTCTGGGTGATCAGTCAACTTTTTGCATCATGACTTTAATGTTATGACGTTTTACAAGCTCGCTAAATGAAAGAACACAAAAAACCTCAACCAACTTGATAACGATCACATGACACACTGACAAATGTCCTCCTCTCAGCTTCAATCCATGACATCAATAATTGAATCCTACTGTGATCTGATTGGCTCATTGCCAAAACAAGATGATACCATAAAGGCTCTCTAAACACTCATGCTCATTGGCTACAGTCAGGTGAAGGAAAGCTACCTGATATCAACCTAAGCAAGTTGTGCTTCCTTTTTCTGGTTATTTGGCTATAACTTTTCATAGAATACAGTACAGATAATTGAACAAACTTTGTTGCATTACATTCTTGATTAAATTATCTTTCCATCGATATATAATTTTATGGTACTACTCCCCCCAAAAGTGGCATTTTTGAGGTTTGATGGCTTATATATATATATATATATATATATATATATATATATATATATATATATATATATATATATATATATATATATATATATATATATATATATATATATATATATATATATATATATATATATATATATATATATATATATATATATATATATATATATATATATAAAAAGGTCCCTGGGGATATTCATGGTGAAAATATAAAATGAACACCAGGGTAATAAAAACTATAAAGGTTTTTAATAAATTAAAACTATAAAAGTTTTAAAAAGCGCCAAGCTTTCGCCGTCACCTGCCGGCATCTTCAGGGCTGGCGCGCCAGAGAATGAGAAGGTCTTTTATAGGCGTGTCGAAGTTTTGCGCCCGGCTTCTTGATCTTGTTATCGGGCCTGATTGATTCAGCCGTGTGCAATTAACCTGTACTTCTTTTCTCTTTTTGGTTGCATTTTTATCCTCATCCATCTCCAATTCTCCCAACTCCGGATTAGCTAGATGGCAATTCCAATTATTTCGGTTGCCTTTATGTTCTGACCTCCCCTCAGGCTCAGGTGGTAGTGCACATTCCACATTCCTTTCTCCACCATATCTTGTCCGGTTGTTACTTTTAGAATCGCATTTGTTTCCGGTCTCAATACTTTCGTTTTTAATGTGTCCGTCATCCTGATTGTCTCGTAAGTTGCTACGGGTCCGGTGCAGCATGGGGGGGTATTCCACAAGGTGGAGGGGTCGTCTCTTATTCGTTGTCATGCCCAACTGTCTTGCGCGTGTCCTACTCCGAGTACTCGGTCCAGGGGGTGTGTGAACAGCAATCAAGCCGCGTCCCTCCTGGTTGCAGCGCTCTTCCTCAGTTCTCCCCTTTTTTACGTTGCTAAAAACATTCGTGTGTGTTCCATGGGAGTCCTCAGGATCGTCGGGTAGGGGGTGTGGCGGCTCGATCTCTCTCACCCTGCCGCTTTCCGATCTTCCCCCCTCCTCTCTGACGGTGTGCGAGGGTTCATCGTCAACCACCTCCCGTGGTTTGTCCTCATTGGAGCTGATCGTTCCGGCTGCATGAGGGGGTCTTCTCCTCCTTTCTGGACCAACCGTGATGTTTCTTTTGATGTGTAGGCAGGCCGTTACGTTTGGTGGTTCACCCGCACTTCCACCTGCCGTATCCTCCCTCATCTCCTCTTTGCTGCCAGGGGTCCGGACCTTGGTTCTTATCACCCCCCTAATCCTCTGGGGTTGCAGCAGTCTCACGGGGGTGGTCGAGGTATCTCGCGATTGCTTTTCTTCCTCCAAATTGCACATGGTTTGTTGGGTAGTTCGGGTGCTGCCCAAGTTGTTATTGGGCCATCGGGGGTGTTGCCGCTGATTATTGGCACTCCATGATCTTAAGGCCAAATAGGACGGACATAGGTCAATATGCCTGTTAATGGACTTGCTGTCCGAGAGCCATGCCTCTCTAAGAAGGCGGCCCCCTTTGGTACTATCATTTGCCAATACACTGACGCCACTAAAATTGAACTTATGGCCCCGATCCACCGTGTGGGCCCATATTTGGGAGTGACAATCTCTCCTTCTCACTGCCAATTCGTGCTCATGGACCCTGGTCTTAATGCGTTTAGCAGTCTCCCCAATATAATTGCATTGGCAGTCCATGCAGTCAATCCTATAGACGGCTGCCAATCTTTCGATGCTGGGGAGCGGGTCCTTAGGGCGCATTATTGCCGCCCGCAGTGTTTGGTTGGGTCTATGGGCCACCTGTATTTTATATGGTGCCAAGATCCTAGCTGTGGCTTCTGATACATTATGGATGTAGGGGAGGGCAATGCGTGCGGTGGCTTGAGGCATGGATTCTTGAGATACGGGGTTACTCCGGAGTCCAGGTGATTTCCTGAACTGGTTAATAAGTTTGACCGGGTAGCCGTTACGTCTACATATTTGGAAGAGGTAGTTTCTCTCTTCCTTTTTAGCTCTGACGGTGCTGCAGTGCGACTCCACCCGTTTGAATAGCGTCCTGACACAACTGGCTTTATGGGCCATCGGGTGATTACTCCCAAAGTGGAGAATCCTGTCTGTACATGTTGGTTTTCGGTATACCCTGGTAGCTAGACATCCATCTACCTGGCACTGCACTAATACATCCAGAAATGCTAAACTGCCCTGATCTTCCTCCTCCATAGTGAATTGGATGTCCGGGTATACCGAATTCAGGACGCCCATAAAGTCAGTCTTGTGTCGTTTCTTAATGACCGCAAACGTATCATCCACATAGCGGGCCCAAAATTTTGGTTGATGCTGGGCCATCGCTATGTGTTCTAGCTGCTGGAGTACCATCTCTGCAACCACACTGGAGATCGGCGACCCCATTGGTGTTCCTTTAATTTGCTCATATATAACACCCTGAAAGGTGAAATAGGTGTTAAGGCATATTTCCATCAGCTTTACAAGGCCCTCCGTTTGAAGGGAGTCCTGATGCTGCCCATGGTCTCCTTGATTAAGCCAGTCTCTTAGGACCGCAACCGCAAGTTCTTGCGGGATGGAAGTGAATAGAGAAACTACATCAAGGGAGACCATGAGCTCATCCTCTTCCACCTTCAGGGTTTTTATTCTGTTGAGGAATTCTTCTGCCGATCTTACAGTGGTGTCGCTGTTACTTGCCAAGTGGCCGATGCGTACGCTCAGCCACTTGGCAAGTTCAGAGATGGGGGTACCCCTAAATGCTACGATGGGGCGGAGGGGGACATTGGGCTTATGTATCTTAGGTAAGCCATAAAATCTGGCGAGTGCTGAGTCACCAGGGCGGATCTTTCTTAGCACTTCTTCCCCCATCCTCCCCTTTCGTTTTAGGTCATCCAGGAGCTTGTTAGTACGGTTTCTCAACGTGGTGGAGGGATCTTTACTAACCACTCTATAGGCAGCACCGTCTTGGAGTAAATCCAATGCCTTTCTTACATATGCCTCTTTGTCTAAAACAACAGTTGCCCTCCCCTTATCGGCTGGGAGTATGACAATAGTGTCATCCTTTCTAAGTTGGCTTAAAGCCACCCTTTCCTCTGCCGATAACATTTGTTGGCGTCTGTGGCTCATGATTAGGCTCGTGACCTGTTGCCTGATTACATTCTTGGCTTCTTCTCCTGTCCCAGTGTGGTGTAGGGCGGGCTCTAATGCTGCCACAAAATCCAGTGTGCCCGCATCATTGAGGTTGTATCCTGTATCTCGTTGCAACACGGATAATTGCGGCTGGCTTAACACCCTTGAAGATAGATTGTGCACCACCCCCGGTAAATTGTTATTACAAGACTCACGTAATGAATTCAACCTTTTTAGGAATGTTCTTGTCGTATGCTGAGTCACCCGGGCCATGACTTGCCGGATATGTTGGTTTAGCATCCTAAAATGCTGGTGGTTTAGTTCTATACTGCAAGAATCTCGATAGCCTTGGATGTATCTCTTTAGGTTGCCTATTCTTCTATGTTGGTCATTAATTAACGCATATAATGTGCGTCGTTGGAATTGACGGACGGCTTGCCAGCATTCCAAGGAGTCCACTGTTGGTTTTCTTCTTAACGAGTTCGGTGTTAGGTTCTCCTTGATGCAGCGATGAAGGAACGCCAGCTTACAATAGTTAGTTGAGACATGCCGTGCTGTCCTTTCCCATTTTCTGGCTCTGAGCAAAACTGCTCTACTATATTCGCGATTAAAAAGGTTAAAAATATGAACCCTGGGAATATTCATGGTGAAAATATAAAATGAACACCAGGGTAATAAAAACTATAAAGGTTTTTAATAAATTAAAACTATAAAAGTTTTAAAAAGCGCCAAGCTTTCGCCGTCACCTGCCGGCATCTTCAGGGCTGGCGCGCCAGAGAATGAGAAGGTCTTTTATAGGCGTGTCGAAGTTTTGCGCCCGGCTCCTTGATCTTGTTATCGGGCCTGATTGATTCAGCCGTGTGCAATTAACCTGTACTTCTTTTCTCTTTTTGGTTGCATTTTTATCCTCATCCATCTCCAATTCTCCCAACTCCGGATTAGCTAGATGGCAATTCCATTTATTTCGGTTGCCTTTATGTTCTGACCTCCCCTCAGGCTCACTGTTTAAGGGACCCAAAACCACACAGCTTAGGAATTGCTAAACCATAATTGCTCCAGAGGCTTTGCACTGTGTGACGATTCCATGAGTGTTGATATACCAGACCATGGGAAGGCAGTGGAAGGATTCTCACAACAGGATTTGAACTCAAGCCCTTTGCTACGTGCTCTGAAGGAGCATGGCCAGAAAGGCATCCCCAGGGAGAGAGGTTAAGCTTCACCATCCCCATCCTTATATTTCTAATGACCAAAGAGGGGAAATAAACCTTAAAGAGAATCTAGTATCAAAACAAAAGAACAGATTGCACACTTGAATCAGCTGAATCCCTTCCTCAGTGGTCAAAGTCCCATTTATCAGCTGAGAAATTAAAACTATCAGTGAAGTTTTCCTCTTGGGTCTCCTCCATCAATTGGCTAATGGTCTATCTAAAAATAGTTTCTAAAAAGAAATATGGTCTGGAGAACAATTTTCCCCATTCCTCTGGCGTATAAATAGAGGCATAGACTCAAGACCACACGAAGTATTATTACCGCTTTACAAAGCCCTAGTGAGACCACATCTGGAATACTGCAGCCAATTTTGGTCACCATATCACAAACAAGATCTTGAGAGTTTGGAAAAAATCAGAGAAGAGCAACTAAGATGGTCACGAAGAACGGCTACGAGACTTGGGTTTGGCTATTCTAAAGAAAAAAAGAAATAGGGGAGACAGGATAGCAGTGTTCCAGTATCTAAGGGGTTTCCACAAGACAGAGGGGGTCAGGTTGTTCACCAGAGCACCACAGAGAAGGATGAGAAACAATGGTTGGAAACTGGTCAAGGAGAGAAGCAACCTGGAATTAAGGAGAAACTTCCTGACAATGAGGACAATCACCCAGTGGAATAGGTTGCTTTCAGAAACCAAGGGCGCTCCATCACTGGAGATTTTTAAGCAGAGATTAGACAATCACCTGTCTGAGATTGTATAGGATCTCCTGCTCGAGCAGGTGCTGGACTAGAAGGCCTCCAAGGTCACTTCCAGCTCTATTTTATTCTATTTTTAAAATGTTTTTGTGGTCCTTGAGCTGTCAAGGAAACTTTTTCATTACTTGTTCAGGCTCAGTCAAATAGGCTGAATGAGAAATCTATTTGATAATAAAATATTTGCCTGTGTGTGTGTATATATACAGCTAGTCCTTGACTTATAACCATTTGTTTAGTGACTATTCAAATTTCTATTCTATTTGACTTTTCTTGCCGTAGCATTAAGTGACTCCATATATACTGTATTAAATGGCTAATCTTCATCTCTAGATTTGTGCAAAACCTTTTCTGATTCAACTTTGATTCAACAGTGTTTCATTCAGATTCATGGGTGCTGTTGGTAGATGGTGCTGCAGTTGTTTGGTAAAAGCTGTTTGTTTTCCTTTTAGTTGAGCCATTGCAGGAAGAGATTCAATGTATTGGAATTTTTCCTTTTGATAGATTGGAAGAAATCCGTCCCCGGCTCAGAACGGACTTTCAAAAGTGGCATCCATGCACTTCCGGTGGGCTGTTCTGGGCCTGAGAGACCTGCCCAGCTCAGAACGGACTTCTGGAAGTGTCACCCATGCACTTTCAGCAGTCCATCTGAGCCTTGTGAAAAGGGGGTAAGGCATCAGTCAGTTCGTCAAAGTCAACAAAAAATTAGCTACCGGTTCTACTGAACCAGTGCGAACTGGCTGAATCCCACCACTGGTTGAAGTGATTGGCTCTACCAAATATGCTGAAAAAATGTGATACTTATTTAGATGAAGTTCAGACTGTTCATTGACAAGAAGGAAAGCCCACTCACCCATCACGAATGACAATGTTCAAAGAGTTGCCTGTAGAACTTGATAGACGTGGAAGTTACAGACCAAACAGAAAACTTCAGAAGTGCATGGACCCACCAGAAGTGCATGGACGCCATTTTTGGAAATCCATTTTGAGCCAGGGAGGCCTCCAAGGTCCAGAATGGCCCTCTGGAAGTGCATCCATGCCATTTCTGGTGGACCGGAAGTGAACTTTCTTTCTTGTCAATGAACTGTCTGAACTTCATCTAAATAAAACTTTATCACATTTTTTCTACAGATGTGCCATTGCCAATCAATCCAACCTTCATTATCAGGATAATAATCTTCCCCTCTCCAACTTTGAAGACCTTGGTCCATTACTTTCCGATGTGTCATAATTTTGGAACACTTAATCTGTCCCAAGGAAATGCAGATATAATAACACATGTTTTTTTAGTAGCTATGTATTTCTGTATTTGATATTTCATATTAAAATATTCCATATTTATATCCTGATAATCCCATAAGTGTCAATTGATTTTATCCCTTTTTTCAATCTTTAGGACGAAAATCAGAAGATGAGAAACAAGAAATTAATGGTTTGATTGCCATCGAGGAAATTGAGATAGTAATTAAAGAATTAAAATTAGGTAAAGCACCGGGTACTGATGGACTGACATCCATTTATTATAAAACCTTGGTAGAAGAGCTGATACAACCTTTAAGGGAACTTTTTAATAATATATTACAGGGTTCAGAGACCCCCTTGTCATGGGGTAGAGCTTTTATATCTTTAATTTAATTAAAAAGAGCCGAGGTGGCGCAGCAGTTAGAGTGCAGTACTGCAGGCCACTTTAGCTAACTGTGTTCAGCAGGTCAGCGGTTCAAATCTCACCGGCTCAAGGTTGACTCAGCCTTCCATCCTTCCGAGGTAGGTAAAATGAGGACCCAGATTGTTGAGGGCAATGTAAAATATATATACATTGCTTACTGGTGTACACCGCTTAGAGAGTGCTTGCACTTAAAGTGGTATATAAGTCTCATAAATAAATAAATAAATAATTCCAAAAGAAGACCAAGATCTCACTTTACCAAAGAATTATAGACCCATATCTCTTTTGAATATAGATTATAAGATTTTTGCGAAAATTTTAGCTAATAGACTTATGAGGGTGTTAAATCAATTAATACATATGGATCAAACGGGTTTTATAACTGGAAGGTATATGAAGAATAATGTCAGACAAATTATTAATTTAATAGAATATTTGGATAAAAATAACCAAGTTTCTGAAGGATTGATATTCTTAGATGCTGAAAAAGCTTTTGATCAGTTAAATTGGCAATTTATGTTAAGATTAATTGAGGAAATGAATTTTGGAGAAAAAATTTCTCAAGCTCTTCATGTTATTTATCAAAAACAAACGGCACAACTCATAGTTAATGGAGGTTTGTCAGAGGTGTTTTCAATTGAGAAGGGGACTAGACAGGGCTGTCCATTGTCACCATTGCTGTTTGTTTTAACTTTGGAAATTTTGCTGATCAAAATTCGGGAATCACAGAAAATAAAAGGAATAGAAGTTAACAAAAAAGAATATAAATTAAGGGCTTTTGCAGATGATTTGGTTGTTACTTTGTCCCAACCAACTTATTCTGTGATGAAGCTGTTACAATTGATATACCAGTATGGACAAGTTTCGGGTTTTAAAATTAACAATAATAAGACTAAGATATGGAATACTGCATCCAGTTTTGGTCACCACGATGTAAAAAAGATGTTGAGACTCTAGAAAGAGTACAGAGAAGAGCAACAAAGATGATTAGGGGACTGGAGGCTAAAACATATAAGGAACGGTTGTGAGAATTGGGTATGTCTAGTTTAACGAAGAGAAGAACAAGGGGGGACATGATAGCAGTATTCCAATATCTCAGGGGCTGCCATAAAGAAGAGGGAATTAAGCTATTTTCCAAAGCACCTGAAGGCAGGACAAGAAGCAACGGGTGGAAACTAATCAAGGAGAGAAGCAACCTAGAACTAAGGAGAAACTTCCTGACAGTGAGAACAATTAATCAGTGGAACAGCTTGCCTCCAGAAGCAGTAAATGCTCCAACACTGGAAGTTTTTAAGAAGAGACTGGACAGCCATTTGTCCGAAATGGTGTAGGGTTTCCTGCCCGAGCAGGGGGTTGAACTAGATGACCTCCAAGGTCCCTTCCAACTTTACTACTATTACTATATTGCTTAAAAACATGACTAATTTGGATAAGGAGACTTTAATTAGGTTGACAGATTTTTGAGGTTGTTAATTAGGTAAAATATTTGGGGGTTACTTTATCTGCTTCCAATGCAAAACTGTATAAAAATAATTATGAAAGGCTGTGGGTTAAAATACAAAAGGATTTGGAAAATTGGAAGAAGCTGCAATTATCCCTATTGGGGAGAATTGCAGCAATTAAAATGAATGTTTTGCCAAAGTTTCTCTTTTTATTTCAAATGATACCTATTTTAAAGAATGAGAACAATTTAAATGAATGGCAGAAAGGCATCAATAAATTTATTTGGGCAGGGAAAAAAACAAGAGTAAAACTTAAAATTATACAAGACATTCGTGAGAGAGGTGGACTCAAGGTACCGAACTTGAAATTGTATTATGATGCTGTGGTGCTAACATTAATTAGTGATTGGGTTAACTTAACAAATGTAGATGTACTCCTCTTGGAGGGATGGGATCTACTTTTTGGATGGCATGCCTATTTAATTTTTAATAAAAAAGTTGATAGGGTTTTTAAGTCTCATATTTTAAGAATTTCTTTACTTCGGGTTTGGAAGAAATATTATAGAAGTGATTCCAGAATCCCACTATGGGCTATCCCATGGCATGCGATAGAAGGGATAAGGAGAGGAGTTAAGATGGACAGTATTTCTTATACACAACTGCTTAGATGGGATGGTAAAAAATGGCAATTAAAATCTATGGAAGATTTAATACAAGAAAATATTACTTATTCATGGTTTCAGTATAGACAATTATTGGAAAACTGGAAGATAGATTGTAAGGTGGGCTTGCTCAGACAGAATGAGAATTTGTTAAAACAAATAAAAGACCAAACATGAACTCACATTAAAAGAATTTATGGGATGTTAGTGGAATTGGATTCAGAAGCAGAATTAGTTAAAGATTGTATGGTTAAATGGACACAAAATTTTGGTGAATCGGTTCCATTAGATACTTGGGAGATTATTTGGGTGAGGAATGTTAAATTTACACAAGCCCAAAATTTATGGGAAAACTTTTATAAAATGTTTTACAGATGGCACCTTGATCCACAAAAAATGTCTCATATGTATCCAAACTTGCAGCCTAAATGTTGGAGATGTGGTTGCTTGGAAGCTACTTATTATCATATTTGGTGGTTATATAAAAATATAAAAGTGTTTTGGATTAAGATATGGTGGAATATTCAAAGAATTTTTAAAAGAAGGATAAAATTTACTCCACAATTGTTTTTGTTGGGTATTGTTTCTGATTGTGATAGTAAAGAAACTATATTAATGTTAAATTTAATTACAGCGGCTAGGTTGTTAGTAGGGCAAGGTTGGAAGAAGGAATCTTTGCCCACTTTGCAAGAATAGTTTTTTAAAGTTTCTTACTTAGCAGAGATGGCAAAGATTTCAGCCTTCTTGAAAGATCAATCGCAAGACAAGTACTTTTTGGTATGGAAAAGATGGATAAATTTTATACAATATAAGTATGATATAAAAATATTATTTAGTTTTTGAATAATTTATATTTAAAGTTTAAGATATTTTTTTAAATATTCTTTTCTTTTTTTAATTTTTTTTCTTTTTTCTTTTTTTTCTTGTTTCTTTTTTTTTCTCTTTCTGCTTTCTAAATATTGGTGTTAAAGTTTTTCATAATTTGTTTAATTATTGTAACTAAATTTGTATATGGTTTATTTGTGTTTAAAATCTTTTCTTTTAAATTTTAACTAAGCCTGTATTCAGATCTGGGAAGGTTGGGGGAGGGTTGGGGTGGGTTGGGAGGGTTTGGGGAAGGGAACTTTTCTGTAAAATTTTAAAAAATTTTCAATAAAAAAAAATCTTTAGGACGAAAATCAGAGATGTAGGAACAGAGGTTCATGATAAATCTTCTTAGATGAGAAGACCAGTCCAGTTCAAATAAACATTTTTTTTTTCCTTTTTGTAAGAGCTGCCCACATTTATGGGCAATCCCCTCCTTCTGTGGCTGGTGATTAGCCTGCAAAAAGAGGAACCAGAGCTTCTTATCATTTGATGTTCATACTGATTAAGCAAGACACAAAATATATAGAGAGAAGTTGTGTGACACTTTTAGCAAGATCTGCTAACTAGTCCAAGAACAGAAAGGATATTTTCTTGAAAAGATCTGCTTACAACTATCTGATAGTCCAACATTTAATCCTGTAAATTTTTCAACAACACATCTGTCAGGTTCTCCTTGATGTATGTCAATCAGGACTTAAATCTTGACATATTTTCTCTACATCTTATTCTGCTTTGGCCATTGTCAATCACTGTAGCAGTCAATTACATGATATAGTAATCTTCTTCTCTTCAGATCTGAAGAATTTGGACCAATTGTTTCAGAAAGGTAAGACATTTAGTAGACCTTAGACCAATGCAATAATATTTGTCTGCTTAACTAGTATTTTCTGCTCTTGATTTTTCACATCAAACTATTTTGAAATTTTGCACAAATTCCGTAGATCCAGGACTGCAGAGTCAATCAGAATAGAGTAGGGTGGGATCTTGGAGGTCTTCTAGTCTAACCCCCTGCTCAAGCAGAAGACTCTGTACCATTTCAGACAAGTGGCTGTCCCAATGAAGTGGTTTTAGTGATTGTGTTGTAATTCAGACACTGAACAACTACTTATTTAAATGCTAACCTTTAATCATGATAAGATCTAATTGAAATTGCACAATGATGAACTCAACCACTATTTCCAGAGATTTGAACCCTCCCTGAGTAAATTTTGATAAATTAATCTGAAGAATTTCTTTTTTATGAATTATAAAGAAAGGGAGAGATAGGGACCTCCATAGGTTTACACAGGAAGAACTTCAGTTAGAAGCAAATGTCTTTCAATCTAAGTGGATGTGTTTGCTCTGCTACTTTGGTCCTGTTTATATTCTTAGCAGTCTTCAGCTGGGACAAAATAACTAGAATATCTGCAAGGGGTATATTAATAGCTCTCTGGGGACAGCCAACCTCAGGTAAGGCTAAGGACTCAACAGAAAAGAGGTGTGGAGCTTCAACACGATTCCTTATCACAACAAATATTTAATCAAAGAATATCTTGAAAGCAATAAAATTAGGCATAAAAACCACTTTTTGTGGATAGTAGGAGCATTTATTTCCCATGTGGTTAGTAGGAGATATTTTTAATTGATTTTATTGTTGTTGTTTTTTATCTTTGAATGTTGTATGTGCCCAGGGTCATTGAGAGTTGGATAGCAAACAAGTTTAATAAACTTTAGTTGGTTGCAAAACAGTCAGATGTTGTCATTGAATTTGGCATTGATCTGGGATGGGCAAATATTGCTGTTTGATAGCGTTACATGTATCATCACAGGATGTAAACTGTTTCAAGTAAAGCAGCCTTTTGCAATTCATTGATGGTGATTTTGTTAATGCTGATGTTTTCCCAATGGTGTCCATATTTCATCTTTAATTATCAAATATAGGAACTCCCAATTCTGCCTTCTCTGGATTCTGCCATAAGAGGGAGAGAAGGGGGAGAGCAAAGGGGCTTTATGGCCCTCACTTCCTTCAGTACACTTCAAAGGGCTGAATGCTGAATGTGTGTTTATTGTGACCTCTAAGCGTTAACATATCAAAGAAGGGTAATTGCCTTTCATGTAGTTATCTGAAGTCTCCATCCAGACGGAAGAAAGAAGAAAGGGGGTGGAATTGTGATACTTGAAACTATCACTGGAAGGGGGTTTGATTGGGTGGGACTACTGGGGAACCCCTTAAAACCTTGAATGGGAGAGCTTGAACCCCAAGTCCTGTCTAGCATGCCTGCAACCACTTCTCTTAATAAAGGATTCCTGTTGGAAGAATTATTCCAAGAGTTCTGTCTTCTTAAGATGCAAAGTGGGGTGGGTCCTTACAGTTAATTACTATTACCATTGATTGATAACAGAATAAGCAAGAGCCTTGGAGGTCTTCTAGTCCAACCTGCTGCTCAAGCAGGAAACTCTACACACTTTCAGACAAATGGTTGTCCAATTTCTTCTTCAAAAGTTCCACTGTTGGAGCATTCAGAACTTCTGGAGGCAGCTTGTTCCACTGGTTAATTGTTCTGTCAGGAAATTTCTCCTTAGTTCTAGTTGGTTCTCCGCTTGATTAGTTTCCATCCATTGTCCTGCCTTCAGGTGCTTAGGTTGACTCCATCTTCTTTGTGGCAGCTCCTTAGATATTGGAACTCTGCTATGATGTTACCCCTAGTCATTCTTTTCATTAAACAAGACCTACCCAATTGCAGCAACCATTGCTCATTTGATTAAGCCCCTCATCATCTTTGTTGCTGTTCTCTGCAGTTTTTCTAGACTCTCAACAATTTTTTTTATATCATGGCAACCAAAACTGGATGCAATATTCCAAGTGTGGTCTTATCAAGGCATTATACATTGGTATCATTATATTAATATAAATTTATATATGAATAGAGAGAGAGAATATATATATATAGAGAGAGAAGCAACTTAGAATTAAAAGGAAATTTCCTGAAAGTTAGAACAATTAATCAGTAGAACTGCTTGCCTCTAGAAGTATTGAGTGCTCCAACACTGGAAGTTTTGAAGAAGGGATTGGACAGCCATTTGTCTGAAATATTGGTCACATAGCCAGCTTGTTGTTTAGAATGGATTTTATGTAGCATTATCAAATCAACAGGGAATAGAGAATAGCATAGAGCTGGAAGGACCTTGGAGGTCTTCTAGTCCAGCCTCCCTCCCCCCCCTCAAGCAGGAGAACCTATACCATCTCAGACAGGTGAATGTTTAGTCTCTTCTTAAAAATCTCCAGTGATGGAGCTCCAACAATTTCTGGTGGCAAGCTATTCCACTGGTTGATTGTCCTCGCTGTCAGGAAGTTTCTCCTTAATTGCAGGTTGCTTCTCTCCTTGATCAGTTTCCAACCATTGTTTCTCATCCTTCCCTCTGCCTTATATAAAAACTCCTTTGAAAATCTCTACTCAACCTCTATTTCCAGCTGCATCCAATTCTGCAGGCAGTTCTTTCAACTTTCTAACTTAAGTGGATGGACTTTCCTTCTGTCAATATCATGTAACTAGGTCTTAAACACATTTTGCCTGCAGGTCGTGCCATCCCTGATTACGTCAACCCTCAATACTGTGACACAATCATTTTCCACTCACCAGCTTTCAAGAGTTTGGACCATCAGTTTCAGGTATGTTATAATTTTGAAAAGTTTAATCAGACCCCGGGATATGCAAATAGAGTAATAACCATTACTTCAGTAGCTGTATGTTTTTATGCTTGATAGTTATATGTTGACTGTCACAGCAGTCTCAGTTGAGGTTTCCTGGTTTTTGACTCATTTTCCAACCAATTTTTAGCCACCATAACAATACAAGTATATCAGAAAAAAATAAACTGTCTGAAACCAAAGATCAAGGAAGTAAAATGCTTCTTTAGCTTATCCTTAATTCTTTTTCATCAGTTTTGGCTTTTTAGTTATGTATGAAAACATATCTCATTTTTGTGCCAGTTAATCACACACAATTTGCATACACACACACACACACACACTAGAAATGTTCTATATTTAACTAATCAAGGAGATATCAGAATCAGAATTGATTAATGGAACAGCTTGCCTTCAGAAGCTGGGGGTGCTCCATCACTGGAACTTTTTAAGAAGAGACACCATTTCAGACAAATGGTTGCCCAATCTCTTCTTAAAAACCTCCACTGTTGAAGCATTCCCAGCTTCTGAAGGCAAGCTGCTCCACTGATTAATTGCACTAACTGTCAGGGAATTTCTCCTTAGTTCTAGGTTGTATCACTCCTTAATAAGTTTCCATCCATTACTTCTTGTTCTGCCCTAAGGTGCTTTGGACAATAGGTGGACCCCTTCTTCTAGGAGCTATGGCAATATTGGTACCAATAAAGGAGAATATTTGTAGCTTAGGGTGGAAATGAGGGGTCCTTGATATTCGCTGAGCTTACTTTTTAAGCCATCTCTTTACCAAACTAGGTAACACCAGCACTGATGATGTTAAGTAGTTTGAGTAATGAAAAGTCTGTAAAAAGACAAGTAAGCTCAGAGAGCACCAAGTGGCCCCAATATTGATGTTATTTAGGAGACAGGAATGACTGAATCCACTCTTCTTTCTTTTCTTCTAATAGGAGCTTCCACTCCAAAAGATAATCAGAGGATTACAAATGATGAATTCCAGCCTGGGAGATCTGAATGCTACAGAGAACTATTATGGGTATAATGATGCCACTGAACACACAGAACAACTCGCCCCTTCTATTTTAGAACTGATTCTTTGGACAGGCATTACTTTAATGTTCTGCTGTGCTGGATTTGTGGGCAATGGCTACATCATCTGGCTACTTGGCTTCCAGATGAAGAGAAACTGTTTCACCACATTAACTTGGCCATTGCAGACTTTGGGTTCCTCACATCTATAGTTATATTTTTTATCTATACATTTACCGACTTTCTAGGAAGGATTTTCAGCTTCATATTTTCCTCTTTCACCACCATGATGTACGTCAATTCTCACTTTCTTATGACGGCCATCAGCATTGACCGGTGTGTGGCTGTCCTCTTCCCAATCTGGCATCGCTGTTCCCGGCCAAAACATTTGTCCCCTGCTGTCTGTGTCTTTCTCTGGATCTCCTCTTTCCTCCTTGTTGGAACTGTGGACATTATGATATTCACAAAAGTCATTCTAAATGACAGCCTCTCCAGTCTTCATTTCCTTCTGACTGCTATAGTTTGCCTTCCATTGATCACTCTGTCTACTGTGGCCCTTTTCATCAAAGTGTGTCTTAAATCGAATCAGAAGGATCGGGGTCGGCTTTTACGGATGATTTTAATCACTCTTCTCTGTTTCCTCATTCTTGCTTTTCCATTATCAATCATTGTAGTGATTCTTGGTTTTTATAGTTCTGAAGCTGAGAAAGAACTGAGATATTTGATTATATTGAGTATGATGCTTTCTTGTCTAAATAGCAGCATTAATCCAGTGATCTATTTTCTAGTTGGGAGGAAAAAAGGAGCTCGGTCCAAGGAGAGCATGAAGGTCCTTTTGAAAAACATGTTCAAAGAAGGTGAAGCTACCGGAGGGAGATAGAAGAGGTCAAATCTTCTCACAAGGCCTTTGTGCTTCTTTCTGAGTAGCAATGAATAAGTTGCACTTGAGGATGGAATCTTATAGGTGGGGACAAATCTCTTTCCACACATTGACTCTTTCATCTGACATACAGAGAACTGCATTTCAAGAGATGCCGACATCAGTCCCCAACTAATGCTGTGCCGGAAATGAACTGCATGACATTTATAAAATACTCAGCTTACTTTGCTTTCCAGAAATGAGATTTTTATTTCTAGATAAGCACTAACCATTCCTGCTGCTTCCAGATGTCACTTAAAGGAAACTAATTCGTGAAATGAAGCAACAATGAGTAAAATTAAACTAGAACCAATTAGAAACCAATTGAAATTCAGTAATTAGTGTTGAGGCTTTAGCCTCTTACTAAAAAGGAAAAGAGCAAGAGAGAGAGTTTTCAAGTATATTCTATGCCTTGGGAGCAACAGAAGAGAAATGGGGGCCACAGGAAAAATCACAAATCCCCAGGCTATAATATCAGTGAATGTTATGTCTGAAATGTGTGAGGATCAAAACTGTCATATTTTATTGCAGGAAATGTATCCTGTACATATTTTTTTTCTGCTCTTTCCTTTTATTATGTATACAAATTAGCGAAGCTGCATATTCTTCTATCAAGTGCTTTAGGGACAAAACCTTTGCAATTATATAGGAAATAAACATACATAAAATGAGAAAAGTTAATTTTTTTAAAAAACATGCATTAATAGGAGTTTTTATGATATAAGGAAGAATTGTATGACATCAGACATATCATTTCATTTTATGAAATAAAGAATTACATGAAGTGAGATGTAATTTCATGTGATGAAATAAAAAAGATATATGAAGTCAGACACTTTCTGTACAAACATTTCACTTTGAAAATTACAAATACGGCAGTATTTCCTTTTTATATGGTTTGGTGTTAGCTACTTTGTTTGATAAATTTGTTTTTTATTGAATGCACATATTATTTATGGCTATCAAACGTGAACATACAGTGATAGTAAGACTTCATGAAAGTTCTTCCTTTGCAGCTTGTTGTTCCTCCAGGCTGCCCTGTTGCTCATCGTTGAAGACTCTTTGAAGAGCCGCCTTCAAGGATGTTCTGGGCTGATTCTTTCCCCTCTGCTTCCTCCCCACGAAGAAATAAAGGAGGGGGTTGATGCTGCTCTTGAGAGTAGAACTTCCTATTCCAATTGTCAAGAGGATGGGATGAGGGAAACTGAAATAATAAATGACATATGAGGCATACCTTGGGAGAGAAAAAAGGAGGAAGAAGAGGAGAGCCAGCAAGATGGTGGTGAGGAACTTCCTTTGAGTGTGTTGTGATTTAGACCTCATGTGAATCCAGAGGGTCACAGTAGACAAAACCATGAGAGGCGTACAAAATAAACCATTCACAATCAGCTGGTAAAGCAAAGGTGAACTTCCAGAGCTTCTGGTCTGCTGGAGAATGAAGTGCACTACAGAGAGCAAGAAGGAGAGGATCCAGATGAGGCCACACACCAGAGTGGACAGATGTGGACGACGATGGCAGCGATTGCCAGAGGGAAAAGGACAGCCACACAGATGTCCAGGCTGACGGCCGTCATCAGAAACTGGCTAGCAGAATAGGTGAAGGAAAAGAGCTCAAAAAACAAGAAGAAAAAGGTTCGGACTATGTAAGCTCGTTTATAAAAAGTTGACACCCCCACAAATATAGCTGCCATAATGAGGGATGCGAGGAACCCAAAATCAGCCATGGAGAGATTCAGGATTTAAATGGTGAAAGAATTCCTCTTAATGGAAAAGGCCAGGAGATAAATGGTCTTTCCATTTTCTACCAAGCCCAAAATGCAGATAAGGGCAATGAAGCCATTTCGTGTTACATTATCAACCAACTGATTATCTAGAGAAGACATTTCTGGTATTTTAGAAGTATTCAGAGCAGTTTCCATATTTTCGATTATACGGAAAGAAATGTTGACCTTTTCTGGATCATTCCTTGAAAGTTCAGGCGTATCCAAAATAGTTGGGGATGCACCCTGCTTAAAAAAAAAAAGAAAAGAGAATTAGTTCACTTACACACAGACACACCAGACACACAGACACACACACAAACTTATTTTTCACTTACAGATATTATATCAACACATATGTATTTTTTTCATCATCTGATGGAAATTACATCCCTAAAATCAATGCTCCTTATGCGGCTGGAGAATTGCTGTACTTAGTAGAGACCCCAAATCTTCAAGATGCATTTCAGTAAAATTTCCAAGAAATTCCTATTATTAGAGTTATCAGGTATCAGGCATTTGTTTAACAACCATCACAAAGCAGGTAGTAAAATTGGGCCACTTCATGTTATGACCTATCCCAAAGATGCTTTTTCATGAGGCAACTGGACTTTCCTGTTTTTTTTTTCTTTGAAGATGTTTCGCTTCTCATTCAAGAGGCTTCTTCAGCTGTGACCTGTTATGTTATGGCCTACTTAATGAGTCAACTGGAAAAGGAAAGATTGCACTGTTATTTTTTGCTCTTTCTGTTAGCTGTTCTGGCAAGGGTGATTCCTGTAGTAGACAGGACATTCCTTAATTGCTCACAACTTCTGCCTCTAGAACAGTTCATGGGGTCTGACAAGGGGTTGAACTAATTATTTGTAATAAATAAACAGGTTGCCCCTACTGGCTTGTAGTCAGGGATCAGATCATATAGACTGGAAGCTAAAACATATAAAAAGCAGTTGCTGGAATTGGGTTTCTCTAGTTTAATGAAAAGAAGGACTAGGGGTGACATGATAGCAGTCTTCCAATCTCTCAGGGGCTGCCCAAAAGAAGAGGGAGTCAAGCTATTCTCCAAAGCACCTGAAGACAGGACAAGAAGCAATGGATAGAAACTAACCAAGGAGAGAAGCAACCTAGAACTAAGGAGAAATTTCCTGACAGTCAGAACAAATGACCAGTGGAACAATTTATCTCCATAATTTGTGAATGCTCCAACACTGGATGTTTTTAAGAAGAGATTGGACAACCATTTGTCTGAAATCATATAGGGTTTCCTGCCTGATCAGGGGCTTCGGGTTAGAAAACCTCCAAGGTCCCTTAAACTCTGTTGTTCTACTCTACTCTACTCTACTCTACTCTACTCTACTCTACTCTACTCTACTCTACTCTACTCTACTCTACTCTACTCTACTCTACTCTACTCTACTCCATTCCATTCCATTCCATTCCATTCTATTCTATTCTATTCTATTCTATTCTATTCTATTCTATTCTATTCTATTCTATTCTATTCCATCCATTCTTAGATGCTTCTAGGATTTTCTTGGGTTTTTGTGCCCAGATCATAAGCAATTCTTCTTTGTCTTCCTCCCATGAAGAAAAAGTACTCAGATAAAAGACATTCAACCAAAGTCAGACACACCAGTCAACAAGTCAGAGATGGGAAGATTGCTGTCACACTATCCAGAGGAAAAACCTGCTGTTATAACGAGTTCTAATATTGGCTAGAGGATCCTGAGGGATTAGCTGATCTCATACTAATGTAAGTCTTATCTTAAACTCAAAAAGGAGTATTTTGTAAATAACAATTACCGTAACAGAAAGTCTGGTTGCCTACTCCTACTGTAGACATACCTGGTGGTGAATCTCCAAAGGGAATACCTGGTCTCTTTCAGGATCTAAGCATGAGGGGTTTTTTTTTTCAATGAATCCCCTTAGCCTGCACTTGATGTAAGTGCAGTTGAGAAAAAGAATGGAGTTTCACCAAGCTTTCTCAGAAAAAATAAAAAGAACTTGCACAATATTCTTCTGAATTTGGCAACTTTAAGTGTTATCGCACACAAGGAACTTCTTGAAAACATGATCGTATCTTGAAACCTGTAACAACCAAAAGATATCTGATAGAGAAGCAATCCAATCCAGATGTCAAAATCCTGGAATCAAGGCCCATTAAAGGAGAGGATCCAGATGAGGCCACAAACAAGAGTGGAAAAATATGGCAGATGATGGCAGCAATGCCACAGTGGGAAGAGGACAGACCCACACCTTTCCAGGCTGATGGCCATCAGCAGAAACTGGGTAGCAGAATAGGTGAAAGAAAAGAGCTCAAAAAAGAAGAAAAAAAAATTTGGACAACATAAATTAATTTATGAAGAGTTGACACCCCCACAAATATAGCTGCCATAATGAGGGATGCGAGAAACCCAAAATCAGTGATGGAGAGATTCAGGATGTAAGTGGTGAAATAATTCCTCTTAATGGAAAAGGCCAGGAGATAAATGGTTCTTCCATTTCCTACCAGGGCTAAAATGCAAATAAGGGCAATGAAGCCATTGATAAGATTTCGTGTTAAATTATTTGGATTATCTGGAAAAGACATTTCTGATATTTTAGAAGTATTCAGAGCAGTTTCCACCCATTCGATAATATGGAAAGAAGTGCTGTCGTTTTCTGGATCACTCCTTGAAAGTTCAGAAGTATTCAAAATAATATTTGGATGATCCCTGCTTTAAAAAAAGGAAAAGAGAATCAGTTCTCTTATACAGACACACATACAAACACCCCCCCAAACACACATGTACACACACATTTATTTTTCACTTCCACATATCATATCAACACATATGTATTTTTTCACCATCTGATGGAAATTACAGCCCTAAAATCACTGCTACTTATGAGGCTGGAGAATTACTATACTCAATACAGCTTTTCACCCCAAAATCTTCAGGATGCATTTCAGTAAAATTGCCACCAATTCCCATTATTAGACATTCTGGCTGAGGCCACAGTAGGGTTATCCTATATCTGAACAAGGAAAGGACAACCCAAAAAATAGTAAAGGAAAACTAACATGGGCGGAGTGGAAGACACAATATTTAATGTTTGCATTTACATTCTTTGGAGGGGGTTACAAGTATGAATGCAGGCACACAGCAGCAAATATACATTGAAAGGACCATGCTAGCACTAGCAGTTAGTCTTCAATGTGTAACTGGTAAAGGTCTTGTCAGTATATCAATCCGAGCTTGTTAACTCTAATAAATGCTAATTGCATTTGATGGTTGGGAGAGTTGGACCATAAGGAAGGCTGAGTGCCAAAGGATCAATGGTTTCAAATTGTGGTGCTGGAGAAGATTCTTGAAAGTCCCTTGAAGTACAAGGAGGTCAAATCAGTCATCCTAAAGGAAATCAACCCTGAATGTTCTTTGGAAGGACAGATACTGAAGCTGAAGCTCAGATACTTTGGCACCAAATGAAAAGAGAGGACTCTTTGGAAAAGACTCCGATGTTGGGAAAGACGGAAGGCCAAAGGAGAAGGGGAGGGCAGAGGATGAGATCCCAAAGATGCTGAACTTTCTCATTTTTCTTTGAAGACGTTTTGCTTCTCATCCAAGAAAATTCTTCAGTATTGCTGAAGATCTGGAATGCTGAAGAAGCTTCTTGGATGAGAAGCTAAACGTTTTCAAAGAAAAACAAGGAAGTTCAGTTGCCTCGTGAAAAAGCATCTTTGGGAGAATTCTGACCTGGATGACTGAGAATCTCCATAGACAGAGGATGAGATGGTTAGTGTAATCCACACAATGAATATCAATTTGGGCAAACGTTTGGAGACAGTGGACAGGGGGCCCTGGCGTGCTATGGTCATGAAGAGTCGGATACAACTTAGTGATTGAACAACAAACGGCCCAGTGAAAAGCTACTTAGATACTCAAAAGTCAAGAGACGTATGCGTGCCAGAGTGAAGAAAAGTAGGAGAAAATAGGACATGTCCTCCTTTTGCCGGTGCCTACTAACCTAAGGTTAAAGGATGTTACAATCAAAAGTTCTGAAGAACATCAGGTTGCTGATCTTTTTTCCCATTTAAGGGAAAAAGAGCTTGTGGGCCTATAGGTAGACCGTATATATGACAATTGTCATGTGATCAAGAACGTGCCATAGATTCCAAACAAAGACCGCCAAAGTTCAGTTATTCTTCTGATTACATGGATTGTACTAAAGGAAAGGTAACAGGAGCGATGATGTAATTCTACCTCACAATTTCTCCAACCTGCATATCTAGGGCAAATGTATTTGCAAACAGTAGACTTTTGGTTTGAAAACAAGTACAGTCCTAAGTGTGATCCAGAAATTTGAGGCTGAGGACTACTTATACATCCTTGAATAGGACAGGGGAGAAATTAACAGGGTTCAGGGTTTTATGGTGACTTTGCAATCCATTCTTCTCTTCTTTTCTTTTTCTGGGATTCTAATGGACTGAAATGAATTTCATCTCTTCTACTTTCTGTTCAGTTTCTGTTCTGTTCTTTCACTTTCCAACTCTATCTATACAATGCTAAAACTCTCATGTCTGTTTGATGCTTCATAATATACATAACTAAGTCTAGGTCAATAATATTTGCATCTTTGGAGATCTTATTTATCTGAGTTCTACTCCACCATTTCAGAATGTTAGGTTTTTAAGACTCTGCCACCTTCATACATGCTTTCAATGGAAGTTTCCTAGTCATTCTGACCTAGGGAATGAGCTGCTGTCAGGAACCGCTTTCCCTTATCCGACTTCTGCACTGGATCAAAACTTCCTCATTGATTCTCTTGGGATGTCTTTGGACATTCACCCAACATGGGTTGGACCACCTCCATCCATCACAAAGGATCCCCATTGCAGCAGCAACAGTAGAGCAGGGAAGGAATTTTTTCTTTTGCAATATTATGAAACAAGTGGAAGACTGCAGTACTTAAATGTTGTGGTACACATATCCAATACGAGGGGTGTAGGAAGGGCCATGATTGTCATGGAGGTATTCTTTAGAGAGGAAGCAATTATAGTAAGTCATGATTATGATCAATAACAGCAGGCAGCAAAAATGCTAATGTGTGTTAGACACTTCTTCCATATTTAAATGTGTGTGTTTATGTCTGTGGGTCTTTGTGTATATAGTGATCATAGGCCAATAATCAGGATCTATGGAGCTCCTTTAGGTTTCTGCCCCAGAACTATTTAACTAATAATTAATTCAAAATATATAGTTATTTTGAAAAGGAAACTTTTCTTCCCACCCTTCCTTCATTTTCAGAAATGCATCTGGGCCTCCAATCACATATTTTTCTTAAAATTCTCTTAAAGAACATAAATACCCAATGCCTAATCAGAATAGAGCTAGAAGGGACCTTGGAGGTCTTCTAGTCCAACCCCTTGCTCAAGCAGGAGATCCTATACCATTTCAGACAGGTGGCTGTCCAGTCTCTTTTTGAAAGCCTCCAGTGATGAAGCACCTACAACTTTTGAAGGCAAGCTGTTCCACTGATACTTTGCACTGCTAGGAAGTTTCTCCTTAATTCTAGGTTGCTTCTCTCCTTGATTAGTTTCCATCTGTTGTTTCTTATCTTGCCCCTGGTGCTTTGGAAAATAAGTTGACCCCCCCCCCTCTTGGCAGCCTCTCAAATACTGGAAGACTGCTATCATGTCCCCCTATAGTCCTTTTTTTTCTCTAGACTAGCCATACCCAGTTCCTGCAGCATTCTTCCTATCTTTTAGTCTCCAGGGCTTTAATCGTCTTAGTTGTTCTTCTTTGTACTTTTTCCAAAGTCTCAACATCTTTTTTATAATGGGGTGACCAAAACTGGATTCAGTGTTTTATGTGTGGTCTTGCTAAGGCTTTATAAAGCGGTACTAATACGTCACGTGATTTTGATTCTATTTTTGTTGACTTCAGCGAACTGGCTGATGCCTTACCCCTTTTTCACAGGGCTCAGACGGACTGCTGGAAGTGCATGGATGCCACTTTTGGAAGTATTCCAATATCTCAGGGGCTGCCATAAAAAAGAGGGAATTAAGCTATTTTCCAAAGCACCTGAAGGCAGGACAAGAAGCAATGGGTGGAAACTAATCAAGGAGAGAAGCAACCTAGAACTAAGGAGAAACTTCCTGACAGTTCGAACAATTAACCAGTGGAACAGCCTGCCTCCAGAAGCAGTAAATGCTCCAACACTGGAAGTTTTTAAGAGACTGGACAGCCATTTGTCCAAAATGGTGTAGGGTTTCCTGCCTGAGCATTCCAAGGTCCCTTCCAACTTTACTACTATTACTATTACTAAGTCCATTCTCAGCTGGGGAGGCCTCTCAGGCCCAGATTGACCCCCCGGAAGTGCATCCATGCCACTTTTGGTGGACCGTTCTGGGCCTGGTAGGCCTCCCCAGCTCAGAACGGACTTCCGGAAGTGGTGTGGACTCACTTCCCGTGGGGCACTCTGGGCCTGGTAGGCCTCCCCAGCTCAGAACGGACTTCCGGAAGTGGTGTGGACTCACTTCCAGTGGGGCACTCTGGGTCTGGGAGGCCGCCCTGGCTCAGAACAGACTTCCGGAAATGGTGCTCATGAAAAGAACCAGTTGTTCAGGTATTTGAATCCCACCACTGACTTCAGCCCTCAATACCCAGACAATAATTTTTTGATATTATGAGAATTCTGGAAATGTAACTAATCATAGATCTCAAATAGGTAAGATGTTTGGCAGATCTAAACTAACTTAGCCATGTACAATTAGACTAATGTATGTGCACTTAATTAGTAATTTCTGTATCTGATTTTTCATGTCAAAATCTTGTAATGTTTATATGTAGTCACATTTTTAGTGGTAAGGTGGAGAGGTTATGATTATCTCATGGATTTGGAATTATGAGAATGGAGAAAGTGTAATGGATCATTGTTGATAGTTCTGAGAAATGCAAATTTAACATATGAAATGTCTTTAGTGATTGTGGTGTACTTCAGACACTGAACAACTGCCTATTGACATGTTAACTTTTACGCATGATAAGATGTAATTGAAATTGTACAGCGATAAACTCAACCACTATTTCCAGGGATTTTTACTCTCTCAATTCCTGGGTAAATGTTGACAAATCTTTGTTGACTGTTAGTTGACTGTTGCATGATTACATGATTAATCATGATTTTCTTAAGAAAACAGTTACAACATCCTGGTGTCCCACAGTGCTAAGTTCTGATTAGGCAAGGCACAGTGTGTGTGTGTGTGTGTGTGTGTGTGTGTGTGTGTGTGTGTGTGTGTGTGTGTGTGGTGTGTGTGTATCTTTTAGATTATCTTTTTCAAGCCAGAAGAGAAAGTGCTCCATGTTTTCTGTAAAAGATTGTTCCCCGTTTGCTGTGATGACATTCAATCCTTTGCTTTTTATAAAAACACCTCTTCCACGTGTATCAAATTCTACAGTCAGTTCTTTGAACATTGTCACTTGTGATGGGTGAGTGGACCGTGCTGATTCTGAATTTAGCTATTTCTGACTGTGGGGTTCTCATATTTATGCCTATAGTTTCAACTCCTTATTTTACAGATTTTATGCCATCCCTATCTCACCGGTTTTTTTTATTTTGTCTCTCTGACATCATATATATCAATGGTCTATTTCTTCTGACAGCCATCACCCTTGACCAGTGTGTGGCTGTCCTCTTCCCAATTTGGTATCTCTGTTTCCGACCAAAATATTTCTCCCTTGCTGTCTGCGCTTTCCTCTGGATCATCTCTTTCCTCCTGGTTGGAATTCAGAGCCACATGAAATATGTATTTTCATGGGATGTCATCCCAAGACCACATTTGCTTGTGACTGCTCTGCTTTGCCTTCCCCTGATCTCAATCTCTTCTGTGATCCTATTCATCACTATAAATCTGAGATCTAAACAGATCAAACGTGGAAGACTTTTACTCATGATCTTAATTACTCTTTTCTGTTTCCTTATTCTTTCTGTTGTGTTATACGTCTCCATATTTGTTGATCATTTTGTTGACATGAGCTACGTCTGGGACTATCTTAGCTTCCCTTTTTATTTTAGTCTGAGTGCTTGCCTAAACAGCAGCATTAACCCAGTGATTTATTTTCTGGGTGGGAGAAAGAAACGAACTCAGTCCAGGGAGAGCATCAAAGTCTTGTTTCAAAGAGTCTTCGGGGAAGATGAAGCTCCTGAAACCAGAGAAAAGTTTCAGACCCTTTGTAAAGCATATTTTAGCTTGCCATTAATGAGAGATATATCTTATCAGTAGAATAATGTTTTTTTCTAGCAGCAGAAATGAATTATAAAGAGAGTTTTGTTAAACATAAGAGCAGCAGTATGAAATTTCTTGTTGAGGATTGGTGAAAGATGTTGGAAGCAAGAATTTCCCCTCCACTGCTACAAGCTCTGTACCCAGGACCATCCCAGAAAATCATCAAAATGATGATACCATAACTAAAATTGTTTTGCAATTGAGATTGATTGTACAGGGCTATGTCTCAGGGATAGCACAGAGAATTGCATCCCACATTTGCTATCAAACAAATGTAAACTATGAGGGGAGAAAATGGCAACAACAAGATTCCTTTTTGAGTAGACATTCATGCAATTAAACTTTACAGACATAATATTGTATCTGAGGTTCCGTCTCCTTCAACGTACCCCTTCAATATATACAAGCATAGTGTCAACGCTGCTAACATTGGATGTTCTTGCTTTGACAATATATAAAGAGGCAGCCACTCTCTATATAAGCTGTGTAGTATTTTTAGAGTTAAATTAGATGATGCTGGGAGGGGAGGAGAAAGAATGTGTGTGGGGATTAGTTAAGATAAGAAAATGGAGGGCTATAGAACCAAAGGGAAACTTTGCCCTTCAAACTAAATGGAGAACATGATTTATGACTGCAAATAAGAGAAGGGAAATAGGCTGGAATATTATGTGCTCAGGGGAGGGGAATTCAGTTCCTGGCATCCTCCATGCTGTGCCGACACTTTGTTACATGATTAAAGACGGTTTAGGAAAAACAATGCCTGAAAGTTCTTTGAAATGTTTTGTTAATCAGAACAATGACATATAGACTTACTTCCACAATTCTGAAGTGATGTTGTGGAGAGAACAGTCCAGGCTAACTTATTTCCAGTCTTGGGAAAATCTTGGAGATTGTAAAAAACCCTTTATCTTCTGGATATTGAACTGTAGCCAAGGGAGACCTTATCAAACAAGGTCACCGTACTTTTCAATACTAGCGATTTGAGACAATCAAATACCTAACCATGATGGGAGAGGATTCCACTATGGTTCCTTGGATAAACTAAAGTTCTAACATCTAAAGAAGTTAAAATCATGGTTTTATTTTCTGTCACTGCTCATGTCACATCTATCAATTGAAATTAATAATGGGATATGCCCATAATATATAAAACATAACAGAGCACCCACCGAAAAAAAAGTCAGAACATATACAACTTATGTAGCTTGTCTAACCAAATAGAAGTCATCATTAAGTAATGCATTAATAAAGCATAACCGCATCCCTTAGCAATGGCAATTTTGTCCAGTCCCAGTTGCTACAAAGAAGAGGGAGTCAAGCTATTCTGCAAACCACCTGAAGGCAGGACAAGAAGCAATGGATGGAAACTAATCAAGGAGAGAAGCAACCTGGAACTAAGAAGAAAATTCCTGACAGTTAGAACAAATTAATCAATGGAACAACCTGCCTCCAGACGTGGTGAATGCTCCCACCTTGGAAGTTTTTAAGAAGAGACTGGAGAGCCATTTGTCCAGAATGGTGTAGGGTTTCCTGCCTGAGCAGGGGGTTGGACTCGATGACCTCCAAGGTCCTTCCAACATTATTATTATTATTATTATTATTATTATTATTATTATTATTATTATTATTATTATTATTATTATTATTATTATTATTATTATTGATCATCGCACAGTCAGCCAGATGTTCAGACTGGATTTGGCATTTTGTCTACCTATCGAGTCCTTACCCAGGACCTGGGATAGGCAGATGTGGATGTTTGATGGTATTACAGATATCGTCACAGGATGGAAGCAGTTCCTAATAAGGCCGCCTTTTGCAATTGACTAATAGCGAATTTGTCAATGCCAATTGTGTTCAAGTGGTGCTCCAGTTGTTTTGGGATTGCACCCAAGGCGCCTATTACTATTGGTACTACCCTTGCTTGCTTTTGTCACAGTCTTTCTATTTCTATTTGTAGGTCTTTGTATTTTGTTATCTTCTCCAGTTCTTTCTCTTCTATTCTGCTATCTCCAGGCACTGCCACGTCCACTATCCAGACTTTTTTGTCTTTCTTATCGACAATTGTTAAGTCTGGGGTGTTATGTTGCAGGTGCTTGTCTCTTTGAATTCTGAAGTCCCAGAGCAGTTTAATTTTATCATTTTCTATGACTTTCTCTATTTTATGATCCCACCAGTTTTTGCTTACAGGCAAATGATATTTTTTGCAAATCTTCCAATGCACCATTGTTGCTACTTTGTCATGCCGCTGCTTGTAATCAGTTTGTGCAATCTTCTTGCAACAGCTTACCAAGTGGTCCACTGTTTCTTCAGCTTCTTTGCATAGGCGGCACTTACTGTCTGTTGCTGTCTTCTCAATTTTGACTTTGTATGCATTTGTCCTTAAGGCTTGGTCTTGTGCAGCCAGAATTAGTCCCTCGGTCTCTTTCTTCAATTTTCCTGCTTAGCCATTGCCAGGTTTTATTATTATCTGCTTTCCCAGCTATTTTTTTCATGTATTGGCCATGTAGTGCTTTGTCTTCCCATGCCTCTATTCTGTTCTTCATTTGGTCTTTCTTGTAGGCCAGTTTGGTCTCTCCAGTAGTCAGTAAGCCTTCCTGATATACTAATTTCAGGGCATCTTCATCATTGTTCTTCAGATATTCTTCCAAAGCCATTTTTTCTTCCTCAACCATCTGATGTACTTGTAGTATTCCACGCCCACCTATTTGCCTTGGTAGATAAAGTCTATCAATGTCACTGCGTGGATGAAGGGCATGATTCATTGTCATTATTTTTCTGGTCTGCCTATCCATTGCTTTTAGTTCTGCTTGAGTCCAATCCACTATTCCAGCTGTGTACCTAATAACTGGGATTGCCCAGGTGTTGATTGCCTTTATGGTATTTCCTCCATTGAGTTTGGATTTTAAGATCTTCTTCACTCTCTTGATGTATTCACCTCTAATCTTTTTCTTGACTTCAGTGTGCTTGATGTTGTCAGCTTGAAGGATACCCAAGTATTTGTAGTACTCTTCCTCATCCAGACTCTTAATGTTATTTTCGTGGGGCATCTTGATTCCTTCAGTTTTCATTATTTTTCCTTGTTTGATAGTAAGTGTGGCACATTTGTCCAAGCCAAACTCCATTACAATATCTTGGCTATATATACGGACAGTGTTGAGCAGCGATTCTATTTCAGATGATGTTTTTCCATATAGCTTCAGATCATCCATGTAAAGGAGGTGGGATAGTCTGGCAGATGTTTTTGATGTTTGATAGCCATATCCTGAGTTATTCAGTATTGTTGACAGAGGAAACAGTGCAATAACAAATAGTAATGGTGATAATGAATCTCCTTGAAATATTCCTCTCTTGATATTAGCCTCTCCCAGCCTCTCACCATTGATCTGCAACTGTGTCTTCCATTGTGCCATCGATCTTTGCACAAATTTTCTGATGTTTCTACTGACATTATTATTATTATTATTATTATTATTATTATTATTATTTTTATTATTATTGATCATCGCACAGTCAGCCAGATGTTCAGAATGGATTTGGCATTTTGTCTACCTATCCAGTCCTTACCCAGGACTTGGAATAGGCAGATCTGGATGTTTGATGGTATTGCAGATATCATCGCAGTTCCTAGTAAGGCCACCTTTTGCAATTGACTAATAGCAAATTTGTCAATGCCAATGGTGTTCAATGCCAATGGTGTTTTGGGATTGCACCCAAGGCGCCTATGACTATTGGTACTACCCTTGCTTGCTTTTGCCACAGTCTTTCTATTTATATTTGTAGGTCTTTGTATTTTGTTATCTTCTCCAATTCTTTCTCGTCTATTCTGCTGTCTCCAGGCACTGCCACGTCCACTATCCAGACTTTTTTGTCTTTCTTATCGACAATTGTTAAGTCTGGGGTGTTATGTTGCAGGTGCTTGTCTGTTTGAATTCTGAAGTATTATTATTATTATTATTATTATTATTATTATTATTATTATTATTATTATTATTATTATTATTATTATTATTATCGATCATCGCACAGTCAGCCAGATGTTCAGAATGGATTTGGCATTTTGTCTACCTATCGAGTCCTTACCCAGGACCTGGGATAGGCAGATGTGGATGTTTGATGGTATTACAGATATCGTCGCAGGATGGAAGCAGTTCCTAGTAAGGCCGCCTTTTGCAATTGACTAATAGCAAATTTGTCAATGCCAATGGTGTTCAAGTGGTGCTCCAGTTGTTTTGGGATTGCACCCAAGGAGCCTATGACTATTGGTACTACCCTTGCTTGCTTTTGCCACAGTCTTTCTATTTCTATTTGTAGGTCTTTGTATTTTGTTATCTTCTCCAGTTCTTTCTCTTCTATTCTGCTATCTCCAGGCACTGCCACGTCCACTATCCAGACTTTTTTGTCTTTCTTATCGACAATTGTTAAGTCTGGGGTGTTATGTTGCAGGTGCTTGTCTGTTTGAATTCTGAAGTCCCAGAGCAGTTTAATTTTATCATTTTCTATGACTTTCTCTATTTTATGATCCCACCAGTTTTTGCTTACAGGCAAATGATATTTTTTGCAGATCTTCCAATGCACCATTGTTGCTACTTTGTCATGCCGCTGCTTGTAATCAGTCTGTGCAATCTTCTTGCAACAGCTTACCAAGTGGTCCACTGTTTCTTCAGCTTCTTTGCATAGGCGGCACTTACTGTCTGTTGCTGTCTTCTCAATTTTGACTTTGTATGCATTTGTCCTTAAGGCTTGGTCTTGTGCAGCCAGAATTAGTCCCTCGGTCTCTTTCTTCAATTTTCCTGCTCTTAGCCATTGCCAGGTTTTATTATTATCTGCTTTCCCAGCTATTTTTTTCATGTATTGGCCATGTAGTGCTTTGTCTTCCCATGCCTCTATTCTGTTCTTCATTTGGTCTTTCTTGTAGGCCAGTTTGGTCTCTCCAGCAGTTAGTAAGCCTTCCTGATGTACTAATTTCAGGGCATCTTCATCATTGTTCTTCAGATATTCTTCCAAAGCCATTTTTTCTTCTTCAACCATCTGATGTACTTGTAGCATTCCACGCCCACCTATTTGCCTTGGTAGATAAAGTCTATCAATGTCACTGCGTGGATGAAGGGCATGATTCATTGTCATTATTTTTCTGGTCTGCCTATTCATTGTTTTTAGTTCTGCTTGAGTCCAGTCCACTATTCCAGCTGTGTACCTAATAACTGGGATTGCCCAGGTGTTGATTGCCTTTATGGTATTTCCTCCATTGAGTTTGGATTTTAAGATCTTCTTCACTCTCTTGATGTATTCACCTCTAATCTTTTTCTTGACTTCAGTGTGCTTGATGTTGTCAGCTTGAAGGATACCCAAGTATTTGTAGTACTCTTCCTCATCCAGACTCTTAATGTTATTTTCGTGGGGCATCTTGATTCCTTCAGTTTTCATTATTTTTCCTTGTTTGATAGTAAGTGTGGCACATTTGTCCAAGCCAAACTCCATTACAATATCTTGGCTATATATACGGACAGTGTTGAGCAGCGATTCTATTTCAGATGATGTTTTTCCATACAGCTTCAGATCATCCATATAAAGGAGGTGGGATAGTCTGGCAGATGTTTTTGATGTTTGATAGCCATATCCTGAGTTATTCAGTATTGTTGACAGAGGAAACAGTGCAATAACAAATAGTAATGGTGATAATGAATCTCCTTGAGATATTCCTCTCTTGATATTAACCTCTCCCAGCCTCTCACCATTGATCTGCAACTGTGTCTTCCATTGTGCCATCGATCTTTGCACAAATTTTCTGATGTTTCTACTGACTCCTGTTATTTCTAGGCACTTCATTATCCAATCATGTGGCAGAGAGTCAAATGCCTTTTTGTAGTCAATCCATGCTACATTTAGGTTGGTCTTCCTTCTCTTGCAGTTTTCCAAGATCATTTTGTCTATTAGGAGTTGATCTTTTGTTCCTCTGCTGTTGGGGCGGTTTCCTTTCTGCTCAGGTGGAAAGAGATTGTTTTCAACTAGATGCTGTTGCACTGCATCAGCTACTACACCAGTTAGTAATTTGAAAGTTGTTGGTAAGCAGGTAATTGGCCTGTAGTTACCTGGTGTTGCCCCTTTTGCTGTTTTTTTCATTATTAGGTAGGTTTTCCCAGTTGTTAGCCACTTTTCAATTTCTCCTCCTTGTAGTATATTGTTGAACTGTTTGGCAATGAGTGGGTGTATAACAATTAGATGTTTCAACCAAAACCCATGTAGTTCATCTTCACCTGGTGCTGACCAATTTTTGATTTTCTTTGCTCTTTTTTCTACCATTTTTGTTGTTATTACTAGTTCTTTCATTTCAACTTCTGTTTTATTTGCATCCACCTCTTTTAACCAAGCCGCATCCTTGTTGTATTTCTTTGGGTTATCCCATATCTGCTTCCAGAACTGCACTGTTTCTTCCTTGTCAGGTACTGACTGATTCCTTGCAGTTTCTCCATTGATGGATTGGTAGAAACGTTTCTGATCGGATTGAAATTGGAGGTTCTGCCTATAGTTTGCAATTCGAGCTTCATATCTACTGATTTTCCTGGCTATAGCTGTTATTTGTTGCTTTATTATTTCCAGTGCTTCCTTGATCTTCCTTGTTTCTAAGTGGTATTTCTTGATTAGGTATTCTTTGGTCTTCTTGTTCTTCAGCTTCTTTTCTTTCATCTGTTCTAGCTTGCTTGCATGTGATCTTAACTTGCTGATCTTATTTTCTAGTCTAACCTTCCATTTTTGTGGTGCACTGTTTGTTTGTTTTTCTTCTTTGTTGATTTTGTATCCCAGGTATTCTGTTATAACTGCAGCTGTGCTGTACATTAGTTGGTTTGTTTCTTGCAGTGAATTGGTGCTTATACTTGATATTGCAATATTTGCATCTTTTAATGCTTGTGCTAGCTGTTTCTTTGGAACAGGCTTCAATGCAGGTAGCCTTATTCTGTTGTTTTTGTGCTGTTCTAGATGCTCAGTTATTCTTTGTTTCAATTCTTTTATTTCTTTAGTTAGAGGGTTTTGTTCTTCCTGAGGTAGAGGTGCCTGATTTCCAAATGAGAACAGTTGTATATCTCTGCTAGATTCCTTCACTGCCAACTCCCCCTGGTTTGCCTCTACATTCTGAATTACTTCTGGTAAGGCTTTGATTTCTTTGCCCTGGGTAAACCTTTGCAGTTCGTCCAATTCTGTTTCTGTGAATATTTTATTTCGTGTTATAAATCGGCGTTGATCTGCTAGTCTCTGTTCTGTTATTTCTGATTCTGGATGTTGTTCTTTCCAGAACTGGTGCATTCGTTTTAGATATCCTCTTCTTGTTGGACTTGATCTGTAGTAACAGATCATTATTTCTTTGTTTTCCATCACTGTGTATCTGCGACGGGTAAACACCTTTTCTTCCAGTAGTTCTGCAGCTGCTGGCCCTGGTTGCTCAGCCAACAGTCCTGAGTCCTGTAACCCATTTTTCACCAGATATCCAGGAACTCCAATATCTAGTGCGGACCTTGTTAACCCGGGCGACGTCCGAGCCGGTATGGCATTCTGCAATTTACGTCTCACCATATTTTTTATGGGAGAGACACTCTTTGTCTGACTCCTCTGATGAGACCTGTCCAGTATGGTTGAACCTCTGGCATAGCTCTCATCTTCCTCAGAGTACACAAGCCCCACAACCACGTCAAGGTAGTGCCTCACTGGGGGTTATTATTATTATTATTATTATTATTATTATTATTATTATTATTATTATTATTATTATTATTATTTAACTTCCAGCCAAGTTAGTAATGAAGCAGGAAGGGAGTTGAAAGTCCCAGGTCTGCAGGCAGAAAACTGGTTATTTTTGTATGGGGGGAGGGACTGAGGGGATGCGTAGGGTCTGGGGAGATGGCGGGGGGAGTTAGGAGGTACAAGAGGGTGTGTGAGAGACATTACATACATGAGGGTAGGTGTGGAGCACTTCACAAGGTTGTGTGACATGTCTGTCATATATCCAGGTGGGTGGATGATGCTCAAGTTTTTCTCAGGGCTGTGACAATTGTTGTGTGGGTGGGGAGCTTGAATAGGGAGCTGGATTGGCTGGTGTGACGTGAGCATATAGGACCTGCTGAAGGGTGAATGGAGGGAAACTTTTCCCAATGATTTTCACTCTTTCCTGCCTACTTCCCCATTGACTTTCTGGGAAAACCTGCATGGAAGTTTCCAGTTGAAATAAAAAATAATAATTTTCCTTTTCATCAGAGTTGACTAGGTTTATGGGCAGTGCCCTCCTTTTGTAGCTGGTGATTATCTTACAAAAAAGAGGAACCAAATCTTCTTCTCATTACATGTTCACAGTGATTAGGCAAGACACAGTATATATATATATATAGTTGTGTGAGACTTCTTAGCAACATCTGCTTCCTTGTCCAAGAACAGAAAGGATGTTTTCTTGAAAAGATCTGCTTACAACTGTCTGATAGTCCAACATTTAATCCTGTAAATTGTTCAACAACACATTTGAACTCGTCATATTTTCTCTACATCTTATTCTGCTTTGGCCATTGTCAGCCTTGTAGCAGTCAATTACATGATATAGTAATCTTCTTCTCTTCAGATCTGAAGAACTTGGACCAATTGTTTCAGAAAGGTAAGAGATTTGGTAGATCTTAGACCAATGCAAGAATATTTGTCTGCTTAATTAGTATTTTCTGCTCTTGATTTTTCACATCAAACTACTTATAAATTTTACACAAATTCCGTAGATCCAGGACTGCAGAGTCAATCAGAATAGAGTAGGGGGGGATCTTGGATGTCTTATAGTCTAACCCCCTGCTCAAGCAGAAGACTCTGTATCATTTCAGACAAGTGGCTGTCCCTATGAAGTGGTTTTAGTGATTGTGTTGTAATTCAGACACTGAACAACTACTTATTTAAATGCTAACCTTTAATCATGATAAGATCTAATTGAAATTGCACAATGACGAATTCAACCACTATTTCCAGAGATTTGAACCCTCCCTGGGTAAATTTTGATAAGTTAATCTGAAGAATTTCTTTTTCATGAATTATAAAGAAAGGGAGAGATAGGGACCTCCGAAGAAGAAGAAGAAGAAGAAGAAGAAGAAGAAGAAGAAGAAGAAGAAGAAGAAGAAGAAGAAGAAGAAGAAGAAGAAGAAGAAGAAGAAGAAGAAGAAGAAGAAGAAGAAGAAGAAGAAGAAGAAGAAGAAGAAGAAGAAGAAGAAGAAGAAGAAGAAGAAGAAGAAGAAGAAGAAGAAGAAGAAGAAGAAGAAGAAGAAGAAGAAGAAGAAGAAGAAGAAGAAGAAGAAGAAGAAGAAGAAGAAGAAGAAGAAGAAGAACTACTTCAGGAAGAATTTCAGCTAGAAGCAAATGTCTTTCAATCTAAGTGGATGTGTTTGCTTTGCTACTTTGGTCCTGTTTTATATTTTTAGCAGTCTTCAGCTGGGACAAAATAACTAGAATATCTGCAAGGGGTATATTAATAGCTCTCTGGGGATAGCCAGCCTCAGTTAATGCTAAGGACTCAACAGAAAAGAGGTGTGGAGCTTCAACGCGATTCCTTATCACAGCAAATATTTAATCAAAGAATATCTTGAAAGCATTAAAATTGGGCATAAAAACCACTTTTTGTGGATAGTAGAAGCATTTATTTCCCAAGTGGTTAGTAGGAGATATTTTTAATTGATTTTATTGTTTTTTTTTTTATCTTTGAATGTTGTATGTGCCCAGGGTCATTGAGAGTTGGATAGCAAACAAGTTTAACAAACTTTAGTTGGTTGCATAAACAGTCAGATGTTGTGATTGAATTTGGCATTGATCTTGGATGGGCAAATATTGCTGTTTGATAGCGTTAAATGTATCATCAAAGGATGTAAACTGTTTCAAGTAAAGCAGCCTTTTGCAACTCATTGATGGTGATTTTGTCAATGCCAATGCTTTCCCAATGGTGTCCATACATTTTGGGATTAAACTAAAGTTTAATTACTATTACTTCTGATTGATAACAGAATAAGCAGGAGCCTTGAAGGTCTTCTAGTCCAACCTGCTGCTCAAGCAGGAAACTCTACACACTTTCAGACAAATGGTTGTCCAATCTCTTCTTCAAAAGTTGCACTATTGGAGCATTCAGAACTTCTGGAGGGAGGTTGTTCCAATGGTTAATTGTTCTGTCAGGATATTTCTCCTTAGTTCTAGGTTGGTTCTCCCCTTGATTAGTTTCCATCCATTGTCCTGCCTTCAGGTGCTTAGGTTGACTCCCTCTTCTTTGTGGCAGCTCCTTAGATATTGGAACTCTGCTATTATGTCACCCCAGTCATTCTTTTCATTAAACAAGACCTACCCAACTGCAGCAACCATTGTTCATATGATTTAGCCCCTCATCATCTTTGTTGCTCTTCTCTGCAGTTTTTCCAGACTCTCAACATTTTTTATATATCATGGCGACCAAAACTGGATGAAATATTCCAGGTGTGGTCTTATCAAGGCATTATACATTGGTATCTTTTTATATATATATATAAATTTATATATCGATAGAGAGAGAGAATATATATAGAGAAAAGCAACTTAGAATTAAAAGGAAATTTCCTGAAAGTTAGAACAATTAATCAGTGGAACTGCTTGCCTCTAGAAGTATTGAGTGCTCCAACACTGGAAGTTTTGAAGAAGGGATTTGACAGCCATTTTTCTGAAATATTGATCACATAGCCAGCTTGTTGTTTAGAATGGATTTTGTGTAGCATTATCAAATCAACAGGGAATAGAGAATAGAATAGAGCTGGAAGGACCTTGGGAGTCTTCTAGTCCAGCCCCCTCCCCCCCCTCAAGCAGTAGAACCTATACCATCTCAGACAGGTGAATATGCAGTCTCTTCTTTAAAATATCCAGTGATGGTGCTCCAACAATTTCTGGTGGCAAGGTATTCCACTGGTTGATTGTCCTCGCTGTCAGGAAGTTTCTCCTTAATTGCAGGTTGCTTCTCTCCTTGATCAGTTTCCAACCATTGTTTCTCATCCTTCCCTCTGCCTTATATAAAAACTCCTTTGAAAATCTCTACTCAACCTCTATTTCCAGCTGCATCCAATTCTGCAGGCAGTTCTTTCAACTTTCTAACTTAAGCGGATGGACTTTCCTTCTATCAATATCATGTAACTAGGTCTTAAACACATTTTGCTCACAGGTGGTGCCATCCCTGATCACGTCAACCCTCAATACTGTGACACAATCATTTTCCACTCACCAGCTTTCAAGAGTTTGGACCATCAGTTTCAGGTATGTTTTAATTTTGAAAAGTTTAATCAGACCCCGGGATATGCAAATAGAGTAATAACCATTACTTCAGTAGCTGTATGTTTTTATACTTGATATTTATATGTTGACTGTCATATCAGTCTCAGTTGAGGTTTCCTGGTTTTTGACTCATTTTCCAACCAATTTTTAGCCAACATGACAATACAAGTATGTCAGAAAAAAATAAACTGTCTGAAACCAAAGATCAAGGAAGTAAAATGCTTCTTTAGCTTATCCTTAATTCTTTTTCATCAGTTTTGGCTTTTCAGTTATGTATGAAAACACATCTCATTTTTCTGCAAGTTAATCACAGACAATTTGCATACACACATACACACACACACACACACACACACTGGAAATGTTCTATATTTAACTAATCAAGGAGATATCAGAATCAGAATTGATTAATGGAACAGCTTGCCTTCAGAAGCTGGAGGTGCTCCATCACTGGAGCTTTTTAAGAAGAGACACCATTTCAGACAAATGGTTGTCCAATCTCTTCTTAAAAACCTCCAGTGTTGAAGCATTCCCAGCTTCTGAAGGCAAGCTGCTCCACTGATTAATTGCACTAAATGTCAGGAAATTTCTCCTTAGTTCTAGGTTGTATCACTCCTTAATAAGTTTCCATCCATTACTTCTTTTTCTGCCCTAAGGTGCTTTGGAGAATAAGTGGACCCCTTCTTCTAGAAGCTATGGCAATATTGGTACCAGTAAAGGAGAATATTTGTAACTTAGGGTTGAAATGAGGGGTCCTTGGTATTCCTTGAGCTTACTTTTTAAGCCATCCCTTTACCAAACTAGGTAACTACATCAGGGCTAGCACTGTGCTGGGACTAGCACTGATGATGTTAAGTAGTTTGAGTAATGAAAAGTCTGCAAGAAAACAAGTAAGCTCAGAGAGCACCAAGTGGCCCCAATATTGATGTTATTTAGGAGACAGGAATGACTGAATCCACTCTTCTTTCTTTTCTTCTAATAGGAGCTTCTACTCCAAAAGATAATCAGAGGATTACAAAAGCTTAATGATGAATTCCAGCCTGGGAGATCTGAATGCTACAGAGAACTATTATCAGTATAGTAATGCCAGTGAACACATAGAACAACTTGGCCCTTCTGTTTTAGGACTGATTCTTTGGACAGGCATTACTTTAATGTTCTGTTGTATTGGATTTGTGGGCAATGGCTACATCATCTGGCTACTTGGCTTCCAGATGAAGAGAAACTGTTTCACCACATTCATCCTTAACTTGGCCATTGCAGACTTTGGGTTCCTCACATCTGTAGTTATATTTTTTATCTATACATTTACTGACGTTCTAGGAAGCATTTTCAGCTTCATCTTTTCCTCTTTCTCCACCATGATGTACGTCAATTCTCACTTTCTTATGACGGCCATCAGCATTGACCGGTGTGTGGCTGTCCTCTTCCCAATCTGGCATCGCTGTTCCCGGCCAAAACATTTGTCCCCTGCTGTCTGTGTCTTTCTCTGGATCGCCTCTTTCCTCCTTGCTGGAATTGTGGAAATTATGATATTCACAAAAGTCATTGTAAATGACAGCCTCTCCAGTCTTCATTTCCTTGTGACTGCTATAGTTTGCCTTCCATTGATGACTCTGTCTACTGTGGCCCTTTTCATCAAAGTGTGTCTTAAATCGAATCAGAAGAATCAGGGTCGGCTTTTACGGATGATTTTAATCACTCTTCTCTGTTTCCTCATCCTTGCTTTTCCATTATCAATCATTGTAGTGATTCATAATTTTTATAGTTCTGAAGCTGAGAAACAACTGAGATATTTGATTATATTGAGTATGATGCTTTCTTGTCTAAATAGCAGCATTAATCCAGTGATCTATTTTCTAGTTGGGAGGAAAAAAGGAGCTCGGTCCAAGGAGAGCATGAAGGTCCGTTTGCAAAACATCTTCAAAGAAGGTGAAGTTACCAGAGGGAGTTAAAAGAAGTGAAATCTTCTCACAAGGCCTTTGTGCTACTTTCTCTGTAGCAATGAATAAGTTGCACTTGAGGATGGAATCTTATAGGTACGGACAAATCTCTTTCCAAACTTTGACTCTTTCATCTGACCTATAGAGAACTGCATATCAAGAGATGCCTACACCAGTCCACAACTAATGCTGTGAAGGAAACGAACTGCATGACATTTATAAAATACTCAGTATATTCCATTTCTTGGGAGCAACAGAAGAGAAATGGGGGCCACAGGAAAAATCACAAATCCCCAGGCTATAATATCAGTGAATGCTATGTCTGAAATATGTGAGGATCAAAACTGTCATATTTTATTTCAGAAAATGTATCCTGTACATATTTTTTTTTCTGCTCTTTCCTTTTATTATGTATACAAATTAGCGAAGCTGTATATTCTTCCATCAAGTGCTTTAGGGACAAAAACTTTGCAATTATATAGGAAATAAACATACATAAAATGAGAAAAGTTAAATTAAAAAAAAACATGCATTAATAGGAGTTGTTATGATATAAAGAAGAATTGTATGACGTCAGACATATCATTTCATTTAATCAAATAAAGAATTACATGAAGTGAGATGTAATTTCATGTGATGAAATAAAAAAGATATATGAAGTCAGACGCTTTCTGTATAAACATTTCACTTTGAAAATTACGAATACGGCAGTATTTCCTTTTTTATTGTTTGGCGTTAGCTACTTTGTTCAATAAATTTGCTTTTTATCGAAAGCACATATTATTTACGGCTATCAAATGTGAATTACACTGATAGTAAGACTTCACGAAAGTTCTTCCTTTGCAGCTTGCTGTTCCTCCAGGCTGCCCTGCTGCTCATCCTTGAAGAATCTTTGAAGAGCCACCTTCAAGGATGTTCTGGGCTGATTCTTTCCCCTCTGATGCTGCTCTTGAGAGTAGCACTTCCTATTCCAGTTGACAAGAGGACAGGATGAGGGAAACTGAAATAATAAATGACATATGAGGCATACATTGGGAGAGAAAAAAGGAGGAAGAAGAGGAGAGCCAGCAAGATAATGGTGAGGAACTTCCTTTGATTGCGTTGCGATTTAGAGCTCATGTGAATCCAGAGTGTCACAGTAGACAAAACCATGAGAGGTGTACAAAATAAACCATTCACAATCAGCTGATAAAGGAAAGGTGATCTTCCAGGGCTTCTGGTCTGGTGGAGAATGAAGTGCACTGCAGAGAGCAAGAAGGAGAGGATCCAGATAAGGCCACAAACAAGAGTAGAGAGATATGGCAGATGATGGCACTGATGCCAAAGTGGGAAGAGGACAGCTACACAGCTGTCCAGACTGATGGCCATTATCAGAAACTGGTTAGCAGAATAGGTGAAGGAAAAGAGCTCAAAAAAACAAGAAGAAAAAGGGTTGGACAATGTACGTTCTTTTATGAAGAGCTGATACCACCACAAATATAGCTGCCATAATGAGGGATGTGAAGACCCCAAAATCAGCGATGGAGAGATTCAGGATTTAAATGGTGAAAGAATTCCTCTTAATGGAAAAGGCCAGGAGATAAATAGTCTTTCCATTTTCTACCAGGCCCAAAATGTAAATAAGGACAATGAAGCCATTGATACGATTCCGTGTTAAATTCTCAACCAGCTGATTATCTAGAGAAGATGTTTCTGGTACTTTAGAATTATTCAGAGCAGTTTCCATATTTTTGATAATACGGAAAAAAAATGTTGACCTTTTCTGGATCACTCCTTGAAAGTTCAGGAGTATCCAAAATAGTTTAGGGATGTACCCTGCTTAAAAAAAAGAAAAGAAAAGAGAATTAGTTCACTTACACAGAGACACACCAGACATACAGACACACACACAAACTTATTTTTCACTTACAGATATCATATCAACACATGTGTATTTTTTTCATCATCTGATGGAAATTACATCCCTAAAATCAATGCTATTATGAGGCTGGAGAATTGCTGTACTTAGTAGAGACCCAAAATCTTCAAGGTGCATTTCAGTAAAATTGCCACCAATTCTTATTATTAGAATTATCAGGTATCAGGCATTTGTTTAACAACCGTCACAAAACAGGTAGTAAAATTGGGCCACTTCATGTTATGACCTATCCCAAAGATGCTTTTTCATGAAGCAACTAGGAGAGAAGCAACCTAGAACTAAGAAGAAATTTCCTGACAGTGAGAACAAATAACTAGTGGAACAACTTATCTCCATAAGAGATTGGACAACCATTTGTCTGACTGATCAGGGGCTTTGATTAAAAAACCTCCAAGGTCTCTTAAACTCTGTTATTCTGCTCTGCTCTACTCTACTCTACTCTACTCTACTCTACTCTACTCTACTCTACTCTACTCTACTCTACTCTACTCTACTCTACTCTACTTCTATTCTATTCTATTCTATTCTATTCTATTCTATTCTATTCTATTCTATTCTATTCTATTCTACTCTACTCTACTCTACTCTACTTCTATTCTACTCTATTCTACTCTACTCTACTCTACTCTACTCTACTCTACTCTACTCTACTCTACTCTACTCTACTTCTATTCTATTCTATTCTATTCTATTCTATTCTACTCTACTCTACTCTACTCTACTCTACTCTACTTCTATTCTATTCTATTCTACTCTATTCTACTCTACTCTACTCTACTCTACTCTACTCTACTCTACTCTACTCTACTCTACTCTACTCTATTCTTAGATGCTTCTAAGATTTTCTTGGATTTTTGTGCCCAGATCGTGAGCAATTCCTTTTTGTCTTCCTCCCAAGAAGAAAAAGTACTCACATAAAAGACATTCAACCAAAGTCAGACAAACACCAGTCAACGAGTCAGAGTTGGGAAGATTGCTGTCACACTATCCAGAGGAAAAACTTGCTGTTAAAATGAGTTCTAATATTGGCCAGAGGATCGTGTGAGATTAGCTGATTTCATACTAATGGTCTCCAAGTCTTATCCTAAACTCAAAAAAGAGTATTGTGCAAATAACAATTACCACAACAGAAACTCTGCCTTTGCTGTAGACATACCTGGTGATGTATCTCCAATGGGAATACCTGCTCTCTTTCAGGATCTAAGCATGAGGTTTTTTTTTTCAATGAATCCCCTTAGCCTGCACTTGATGTAAGTGCAGTTGAGAAGGAGAATGGAGCTTCACCAAGCTTTCTCAGAAAAAAATAAAAAGAACTTGCACAATATTCTTCTGAATTTGGTGACTTTAAGTGTTATAGCATAAAAGGAACTTCTTGAAAACACGATCATATCTTGAAACCTGTAACAACCTAAAGATATCTGATAGAGAAGCAATCTAATCTGGGTGTCAAATTCCTGGAATCAAGGCCCATTAAAGGAGTAATGTCTTATGGCAGCAATTATTAAGCGTGACAGCAACTTCCTTGTTTTCCCAATGAATCCAAGAATACGTGCAAGTGTCCACCATCTTGCCCATTTTGTCCTGTGTGCAAACATTGCAGTTAGTGTACACTTTTTAAGCAAATGCAGTTTTTGTTCCAAATTGGTTCAAGCAAAGTCAAAAACTTTTTGTATTTCCTTCCAAATAAATTTCTCATTTATTCTGAAAAAGAAGAAAAATAGTCCAACATTTTTGTCCATTTTTGTCCAAAGGGAAGAGAATTTTGGTGAACTTGTCATGAGTGGAACCTGGAGGTCTTCCAATTGCTTGATTAGTGTGACAAAAGGCCTAAATAGGAATGTCCAGACTCTCCCTGTAGAATCACTTTCAAGGAGTCTTTTCACAGTCCAATTCAATCCCAAAGCAAGCCAGGAGAAGAAACTCTTATAATGAAGCTTTCTCAGCCTAAGAAGAATGGACAGCTCAGGATACTGCCCTGTGACCAAAAGAAACATAATGGAAAAGAATCCTTCCATTATCGCCAACATTAGCTGAGGCTGAAAAGCACCACCATCAGAGGGTGTGGAATGAGTGATTGATTGATTGAGTGAGTGAGTGAGTGAGTGAATGAATGAATGACAAAATAACACAGTTGGAAGGAACCTTGGAGGTCCTCTAGAGTCTAGTCCAACCCCTGCTCAGGTAGGATGTCCTTTACCAGTACAGATAAATGGTTATTCAATCTCTTCTTAAAAACCTCCAGTGATGAAGCCATTCCACTAATTCATTGTTCTAACCGTCAGGAAGTTTCTCCTTAATTCTAGTTTGGCTCCATTGCTTCTTGTTCTGCCTTCAGATGACTGACTGACTGACTGACTGACTGACTGACCAAATACATAAATAAATATTCTTAGCATGAGGCAGAAAAGCAAAAAAAAAAAAAAAGAGGGCAAATTTCAAAGACTGTCTTCATTTTCAGAAATAAGAGACTCGAAAACTATTTGGGTGTTTGATTCCACAGTGAAATCCCAAAAAACTATGAATGGAAGGAAATTGGCTAGGCTAGTCAAGCTCTGTAACATGGTTGAACATTTTGAAACACATTTCAAGGGTTCACAGAAACCATCTGGGGGCCACCTGACACTTCCTTCCCAAACAAAGAAACTTTATTTTTGGCACTACACATGATTCATTCTCCACATTTTCTGCAGCTGAGTTCATACATTACACTAAACCAGAACATCTCTATGTTTTGTATACAAACCATGTTTAATGACTTAGCATATTCGATGAACCAAAACAACTGGGATTAATGCCATCAACTCTGCTTTAGCAGTGGATGTAAACTTTTCTGAGATTGTTTTAGATACAGCAAAATCTGTGGTTAATGATGTTCCAAACTATGGGGATTGTTGCCTGGCATCAATAAAGCAAATCAAGGGTGGCGATAAATCAGAATTTTTTTATCAATACCACTAAAAAGGAAAAACAAGAAAACCAAGAAAAAAATCAGCTTGGTTGCACAAAGAACTCTCTGACCAACTGAAAGAAAAAAAATAAGTACAAACAATGGAAAGACTGTGTTGCGGACTGAAAATGGAGGATATAGCGGAATAAACCCATCAGGATTCAGTAGTTCATCTGCATTAAAAAGACAAAGGGCACTCTTGAAGACAGCAAAGTCCACATTTTGGAAAAAAGGACCACTGGTTTGAAAGAGGGGTCAAAGAGGCCATCTGTGTCAAAATTGAACATCCCTCTCTCAACAGAGGGGGAGGGATATGGCATCCTCTATTTCCAGTCTACAGCACAGTCCTTTCAGCAGTTCCAAGAAGGCTTCACACCCATTTGCATTGCTCAGGTAACCCTGAGGACACAGACAAACCTCCAGGTGGCCTCAACGACTCTCTAAAATAATGCAAATGACCAACTGTCTGCAAGGAGCATAAGTCCTTCCATTCCCCACCATCCAGTCAGAGCTGAGAAAGCTTCTTGGATGAGAAGTGAAATGTCTTCAAAGAAGAATAAGGAACTCCAGTTGCCTCCTGAAAAAGCACCTTTGGACATTGAACGTCTCCCTAGAGTTGAGCATGACAGGTCAAGGGAAACCTTTATCTTTACCTAAAGCTAAAACAATTCTGAAGCTGGAATGGACGTGCTCAGTGCTCTGATCTCAGAATGTTCTTCAGTGTGGACTATTAGCATTCCACTTTACCTAGTCCATCTTTTGTGCTCCCAGGAGCAAGAAGCTTCTTTGTAGGGTTTCATATGGCCTGAGGGACACATTCAGAATCTGTTACAAAAAGAAAAAGGACAGTCGCCTTCCCTGAGCCCTGGGAAAGGAAATAGAAAAAGTCTCAGGGGATACGAGAAGATGGGGATGAAAAAGAAGACTGGAACTTTATTGAGACTGGTTTTATGACCAGTATCTGAAAGGGGTCTTTCCTGGTCTAGAGAAACTTCAAGGACTAATAGTGGCAGCTCCCTCAATGCCTTCTAGTTTTGTTTCATCAGAAGAGAACTTAATCAAAACATTTTAATGGAACATTTAGAGTGTTTTTGTTTCCTGAGCTATATAGAAAATGATGGCTTCTTTTATGAACTCTTAGTCCCTAGTGTCTGCCATCCCCAGGGAAGAAATGAAAAAGAGAGATCCAATTTTTCCCTTTCTTGCTTCTCTTCCTTCTGCAATTTAATTGCCCATTAAGGGTAATTTAAACATTTAAAAGGTATAACTTTTTCATACTAGGAAGAATTGGTCCTATAGTAGACATAGTTTTGGAGACGTAGGTTACTGGAAGAAGAGTGTCAGGAGTATACTAGAGGGCTCATGACCAGTTGTGTCATCATTTCAGAGGTATTTATCATATCTCCCCTTTTTCCCCCACCCCAATAATTTTCTATCGAGGATTCTATTTATTTATTTGTTTGTTTATTAAATTTGTCTGCTGCCCATCTTGCCAGGAGATACAAGTGAAACATATACAACTATAACATGTAAAGATAAGTAAATTTTTTTTGAAAAAAAAAATATATAAAAGGTGCAGAAAAAGCCACTCCTCACCAGGAATCCCTACCAGATCCCTCAATGCCTTCCACAGGGAGAGGTCTTCCAATGTCTTGCATTCCCTGGAAACACTGAATGTACATTTTTAGACGTGTCTACCTTGAAAATGGACCAGGTTGGACTCTACAGTCGTGCAGTCAAACAGCAGCAAAAGAATTTCTTCTGATAATTTTGATGCCATGAACTATTTTATATAATTTTCCAAATTTCAGTTCCCTGAAATTATGGGTCCCAGACTTGGACCCATTCTATAAGATAGCCCATTTGAGGTACTTTAGTGCAAAAAATATTGGCCTACCAGACACCATTTCACCCAGTTAAAGGTTACAGGAATGAGAGTTTTAGTCGTGTGTAGATACTGTAGAACGATGTGATTTACAAAGTACACATGATCTAGAACTTCCCTTAAAGACATCTGCCTAATGCATTTCTTTTTCAGGGTTATGGAAACCATTTTATCCCACATTTAAGAGTTCTGAAACACCCATGGAAGAAAATCAGCACTGTGTTCTTAATTCTCGGCAAGGAATAATGGATTTCTTTAATCCATTAAGGTACCCCACCCATTCTCAAAATGTATATAAAGGCATCTCATTCGAACTTTCTGGCAAAGCACTCGGGCTTCATGATAACAGAAGAAGAATTTATAACCATTCCTGAAGAAGACGTTATTAAGGTCCAGCACGAATTGGTGAAGCATAAGTGAGACTGGAAGAAGGTAAGACATTCTGTGTCTAAACTTTGAGGTATGGGCTGGTAGAACCCCAAAGACTTTCTCAGGGAAGATCAGAAGGAAATATTCATTTCCAGTCAGGGATAATAATATCAAGTGCAGCATCTTCTTATTCAAAATTATTTTATTCCTGTAAAGTGTTCTTGGAACTACTGTATTTGACAGCACTTGCTTTCTGGATTTTTTATGTACCCTATATTTAAGCCAAAGTTTTCCTATATTTAAACCAAAGCTTTCCTTTCTGTTGTAGAGATGGATAACTCCTGCAAGAGAGGGGTCACAATTAGCATGAGAAAGGAGTAGTAGACACTCAATGAATAAAGGAGGGAACTATATTTTAGAAGTTTTTTTAATTTAGCTGGTTGCTCCTATCATCAACAACAGTAATAACAATATTTTTCCCACAAAGAAAGATTCCCTCCAGCCACTAAAAGTTTCCACCTTCTTTTTTTTTTTTCTGAACAGTGAAATTAGTCATCTATGGAGATTCTCAGCCATCCAGGTCATAGTTGTCCCAAAGGTGCTTTTTCAAGAGGCAAGTGGACTGTCTTGTTTTTCTTCAAAGATGTTCCGCTTCTCATCCAAGAAGCTTCTTCAGCTCTCAGAGAAGCTTCTACAATAAGAAGCAGAATTTCTTTAAAGAAAAACAAGAAAGTCCAGTTGCCTTGTGAAAAAGCATCTTTGGGACAGTGAAATTAGTCATTAAAAAAAACCCTTTTGTGGATAGTTGGAGCAATTATCTCCCTTGTGATATTTATTCTTCATTGTTGTGAGTTGTCTATTTTCGTAGTCATCGATATCATTGGTAGTTTTATATTCAGAATACTCTGCTGAATCGTTGCTGTTTTCCAAACTGAAATCCATCAAGAGACCTTTGAAATGCTCCAAAAATCTCTTTTTGGGGACTGGAAGTTTCTATTGGAAGAAAAGAAAGAAGAGTGGATTCAGTAATTGCTCAAAAATCATCAAGTTTTCATTTCTGTCTTTTCTGTGGAAAGATTGTGAACTGTTGCCAAACAGTTTTGTTTATAGTACCATCATTTTGAAAATTTTCTAGTATGCTTCTTGGTATATAACTTACAGCAATAATATGCTAATATTGCTAATAATATGAAAAACCCAGTCAAAACAGCCAGCTGGTTGTGCCACTCACCATCGTGATAACAATAAGAGATGAAGATTGCCTCTCATATAAATGATAAAGTAAGACTCGTCCTGGATCAGTTTTTATCCGAGTAAGTGCTACAGATTCTGGCTTCTGGTGCCAAGTGGACTAGAGAATTTAGAACTGTCAGCTAACCAACTAAAAACCAGCAGTTGCAGGACTACTGAAAGTATAGTTATTTTATTGTTCGCCAATATACAAAGATTGGATATAAGCAGAAAATATACCTATTACTATCAGTAGTTAGAATAACTTGGGAGCCCTCTCATTACATCTCGAGCTCTACTTGAACACCATGGCATTGACAAAACCACCCTCAGTTAATTGCAAAAGGCAGCTTTACTTGGAAATGCCTAGATCCTGTGATCGCTCTCAGATAGCGATGGCTATCCCAGGAAAAGAGTGGCAAAACCAGAACATCTGGCTGACTGTGTGACTAACTATAATTTCTTGAAATTGCTACATTATCCAACTCTCCAAGACTCTGGGCAGCACCCAATGATAAAACCTCAAAGAAACTATTATATGTTCAATTAAAAAAGTATCTTCCATTAGACAGGTAATTGCACCCAGAGAATTTCTATGAAAAAAGACAACTTTACGGGAAGATGAGAGAGTAATTCCAGACTGGAGGCCGAGAATTAGGATAGAAAAATTCCCGCCCACATGAAAATGCACAGCTGGCATACTTATCAAGCTACAGACATTCCAAGGAAAAATGTTGGTTTTATTGTGGTCTCACAGAAAGCTGAAATGAAGGAGAAATGAGTTTTGTTGATCAGAAAGATCCAGTCCCAAATCAGAAACAGGGCAAAATATACTACTGCTTAAATTAAATCTTTGAAAATTTCTTGCCTGTATCCTTCTTCTCTCTCTTATGCAGGGAGAGGGAGATGCAGGGACAAAAAAGCCAGTTTTGAGATTCCCGTGCAGTCCAGGATGTAAGGAGTGGATGCAAAATTCCTGAAACATGAGTGCAAATCTTCATACACGAGCACAAAGGGAGAACTTTATCATGGAAATCAAGTAGTAAAATAGTTGAAAAATAATGTTGGGTCATCAAAGAGAGAATTCTTGAAACAGGTCTCATCTCTGCACCAGGACCCTTAAACTTGTCAGTGTCAGATATTTCAATTTCTTTGCAGATATTTTCACTGTTCTGTTTGGATGGCTACCATTACATTTGAAAAGCAATCCAGAAAAAAGTCAATGGTGATTTAGGTGACTATCCACATATTAGTATTAAAAGTACATTTTTGATATGAAAAATCAGAGGTAGAAATTAGTAGCCAAGTGAATGGATATTACTGCATTTACTTATGTCTAAGATCTTCCAAATGTGTTATCTATTTGAAAATATTGGTCCAAAGTCTTCAAAGTTGGGAGAAGATTACTATGTGATGTTATTGATGGCTAGAGTAACCGACGATGGCCAAAGCAGAACAAGTTCCAGAGGAAAAATAATGGTTTTTGAGTCCTGTTCAGGTTAATTGTAGTTCCACTGAAGAAAAATAGTAGGTTCTATCCATACTAGGCTTTGCTTACAATGTCCAAAATATGCCATTGTAAAGTGATAGTAAGCAGATCGTCTGAAGAAAAGAAATATTTCTTTTCTGGGATGGGTAAGCAGATCTTGTTAAAAGGCTCAGACGCTGAGATATATTTTTTGTCTTGCACAATCAAATGTGAGCATCAAGTGATAAGACAGTCTGGTTCCTGTTATTTGCAAGATAATCACCAACTGTACAATGGGGAGGCTACCCATGAGCCTTGGCAACTGTCAAGGAGAGAGATATTCTTCTTTTATTTCAGTTGAATTGGACCTCTCATCTGAGAAGTTTTATGGTGAACTTCTGATTGTAAATTTCTCGCCTTCATGCAAAACACGACAGAAATTGCCTTTTGTTTATAGCCTTCCTATACTTTGTCTCATGTAGACTAAGAGTTAAATCAAGGGCCTGTGTTTATTGGAGCAGAAGGTGGTGGGGGGTCTTCTAAAAGAAGCTTAGTGCTGTCATGACACTGTCATGGAGTGATGCTATCACATGCCGGCCTATTTGGTATGCAATTTTTTCTGCATAGCTGAGGATCCTATGAACCCTTACCTGGCCAGGTCAGCCTCTTCTTAACACTTTCCTGTTTTACTCCAAGGAACCCTGTGATGCCCCTCAACACTGCTAGACTCAAGAGGTACCATTCCTTTTTAGAGGGGAATAGAAAAGGACCTAAAATCATAGAGGTAAGTAGCTAGATAGCTAAATAGATAGATAGATAGATAGATAGATAGATAGATAGATAGATAGATAGATAGATAGATAGATAGATAGATAGATGGATGTTTTGTATACTTGATATTTATATGTCGACTGTCATATCAGTCTCAATTGAGGTTTCCTGGTTTTTCATTCGTTCTCCAACCAATTTTTAGCCAACATGACAATACAAGTATGTCAGAAGCAAATAAACTGTCTGAAGCCCAAGTGTCAACGCTGCAAATACTGTATATTCTTGCTTTGACAATATGCAGAACTGTCTGGTATTTTTGGGGTTAATACAGAGCAGAAGAGGGGGGGGGTAAAGCCCAGGAAAGAAAGAGGAAGAAGAATGTTCCCCAAAGAACATTCCAAGTTGGGGAAACTAAATATCTACGCCTCAAATTGCCCAGCAAGAAATTGGGACCAAAATTCATGGGGCCTTTCCCCATAGTAAAGGTCATCAACCCAGTCACAGTAGAACTAAAACTCCCTAGACTTTTAGGGAAAATTCACCCAGTTTTCCATTGTAGCTTGTTGAAGCCTTATCGGGGCTCTACTTTAAGACCTCCTCCGAAGAAGGCACTTGGGCCCCTTGTAGTCATGAGACAGACCCACTATGAAGTAAAACGTATTCTTGACTCTAGAATTTTAAAGGGAAATTGCAGTACCTAGTACAATGGAAGGGATACTGGTTGTCTGAAGCCACCTAGGTGAAATCGAGTGAAGTGAAAGCTGACAGATTGGTCAAAAGGCTTCATGTGAAACACCCCAACAAACCGAAAGATAACCCTTAACATATGCTTTTGCTTACTTTACAGGATCTGTCCTTCTTGTAAGGGGGGCCAGATGTCAACGCTTCAAATACTGTATATTCTTGCTTTGACAATATGCAGAACTGTCTGGTATTTTTGGGGTTAATACAGAGCAGAAGAGGGGGGGTAAAGCCCGGGAAAGAAAGAGGAAGGAAACCTTTGACCTTCACACTAATTGGATAATGTGATATATGACAGCTAATTTAAAGAGGGAACATGCTGATAATTTAACTGCTCAGAGGAAGAGAACTTAGATCTTAGCATAAACCTTCCATTATGCCTGTGCCGACATTTTGAAGCAATAAAAGACTTTTAGGGAAATCAATGCCTGGAAGTCCTTTGAAGTGTTTCGTTAGCCGGAACCATAATACCAAGATCAAGGAAATAAAATGTTTCTTTAGCTTATCCTTAATTCTTTCTCATCAGTTTTGGCTTTTCAGTTCTGTATGAAAACCCATCTCATTTTTGTGCCTCAACTTGGAAACTTCTAGTTAATCACAAACAATTTGCACACATACACACACACACTGGAAATGTTCTATATTTAACCAATCAAGGAGAGATCAGAATCAGAATTAATTAATGGAACAGCTTGCCTTCAGAAGCTGGGGGTGCTCCATCACTGGAGCTTTTTAAGAAGAGACACCATTTCAGACAAATGGTTGTCCAATATCTTCTCAAAAACCTCCACTGTTGAAGCATCCCCAGGTCTTCTAGTCCAGCCCCCTGCTCAAGCAGGAGAACCTATACCATCTCAGACAGGTGAATGTCTAGTCTCTTCTTAAAAATATCCAGTGATGGAGCTCCAACAATTTCTGGTGGCAAGCTGTTCCACTGGTTGATTGTCCTCGCTGTCAGGAAGTTTCTCCTTAATTGCAGGTTGCTTCGCTCCTTGATCAGTTTCCAATCATTGTTTCTCATCCTTCCCTCTGCCTTATATAAAAACTCCTCTGAAAATCTCTATACTCAACTTCTACTTCTAGTGCATCCAATTCTGCAGGCAGTTCTTTCAACTTTCTGACTTAAGATAGAATGGATGGACTTTCCTTCTGTCAATTAATATCATGTAACTAGGTCTTAAACACATTTTGCCTGCAGGTCGTGCCATCCCCGATCAATTCAACCCTCAATACTGTGACACAATCATTTTCCACTCACTAGCTTTCAAGAGTTTGAACCATCAGTTTCAGGTATATTATAATTTTGGAAGGTTTAACCAGATCCCGGGATATGCAAATAGAGTAATAACAATTACTTCAGTAGCTGTATATTTTTATACTTGGTATTTATATGTTGACTGTATATCAGTCTCAGTTGAGGTTTCCTAGTTTTTTACTCATTTTCCAGCCAATTTTTAGCCAATGTGACAATACAAGTATTCAGCAGATCAATTGTCTAAAACCCAAGATCAAGGAACTAAAATGCTTCTTTAGCTTATCTTTAATTCTTTCTTATCAGGTTTGGCTGTTCAGTTCTGTATGTGATTCAGCTTGGAAAGTTCCAGTTAATCACAGAAAATTTGCACACACACAAATCTACTATATTTAACTAATGAAGGAGAGATCAGAATCAGAATTAATCAGTGGAACAGCTTGTCTTCAGAAGCTGGGGGTGCTCCATCACTGGAGCTTTTGAAGAAGAGACACCATTTCAGACAAATGATTGTCCAATATCTTCTCCAAAACCTCTAGTGTTGAAGCATCCCCAGCTTCTGAAGGCAAGCTGTTCCACTGATTAATTGCACTAAATGTCAGGAAATTTCTCCTTAGTTCTAGGTTGTATCACTGCTTAATGAGTTTCCATCCATTACTTCTTCTTCTGCCATAAGGTGCTTTGGAGAATAGGTGGACCCCTTCTTCTAGAAGCTATGGCAATATTGGTACCAATAAAGGAGAATATTTGTAGCTTAGGGTTGAAATGAGGGGTCTTTGGTACTCTCTGAGCTTGCTTTTTAAGCCATCTCTTTACCAAACTAGGTAACATCATCAGGGCTAACACTGTGCTGGGACTAGCACTGATGATGTTACCTAGTTTGAGTAATGAAAAGTCTGCAAGAAAACAAGTAAGCTCAGAGAGCACCAATATTGATGTGATTTAGGAGACAGGAATGACTGAACCCACTCTTCTTTCTTTTCTTCTTACAGCAACTTCCACTCAGAAAGATAATCAGAGGATTACAAAAGCTTAATGATGAATTCCAGCCTGGGAGATCTGAATGCTACAGAGAATTATTATGGACATAATGATTCCAGTGAGATCACAGAACAGCTCACCCTTTCTGTAGAAGAGATTGTTTGGACAGGCATCACTTTAACAGTCTGCTGTGTTGGATTTGTGGGCAATGGCTACATCATCTGGCTACTTGGCTTCCAGATGAAGAGAAACTCTTTCACCACATTCATCCTTAACTTGGCCATCACAGACTTTGGGTTCCTCACATCTATAGTTATATCTATCATCTTTGAATTTATTAACCTGCTAGGAAGCATTCTCGCCTTGATCTGTTTTTCTTTCTCCCACATGATGTACATCAATGCTCACTTTCTTATGACGGCCATCAGCATTGACCGCTGTGTGGCTGTCCTCTTCCCAATCTGGCATCGCTGTTCCCTGCCAAAACATTTGTCCCCTGCTGTCTGTGTCTTTTTCTGGATCGCCTCTTTCCTCCTTGCTGGAACTGTGAATATTATGAAGTTCACAAAAGTCATTGTGAATGACAGATTATTCACTCTTCATCTCTTTGTGACTGCTATGGTTTGCCTTCTGTTGATCACCCTCTCTATTGTGGTCCTTTTCATCAAAATGTGTCTTAAATCGAATCAGAAGAATCAGGGTCGGCTTTTGCTGGTGATTTTAATCACTCTTCTCTCTTTCCTCATCCTTGCTTTTCCATTATCAATCATTGCAATGATTCTTAAAATTTCTAGTTCTGAAACATACAGGAAACTTCAATATTTGATTCTATGGAGTATAATGCTTTCTTGTCTAAATAGCAGCATTAATCCAGTGATCTATTTTCTAGTTGGGAGGAAAAAAGGAGCTCGGTGCAAGGAGAGCATGAAGGTCCTTTTGCAAAACGTCTTCAAAGAAGATGAAGTTACCGGAGGGAGATAGAAGAGGTCAAATGCTCTCACAAGGCCTTTGTGCTTCTTTCTGAGTAGCAATGAATAAGTTGCACTTGAGGATGGAATCTTATAGGTGGGGAGAAATCTCTTTCCACACATTGACTCTGTCATCTGACATACAGAGAACTGCATTTCAAGAGATGCCGACACCAGTCCCCAACTAATGCTGTGCAGGAAATGAACTGCATGACATTTATAAAATACTCAGCTTACTTTGCTTTCTAGAAATGAGATTTTTATTTCTAGATAAGCACCAACCATGCCTGCTGCTTCCAGATGTCACTTAAAGGCAACTAATTCATGAAATGAAGCAACAGTGAGGAAAATTAAATTAAATTAGAAACCAGTTGGAATTCAGTAATTAATGGCAAGGCTTTAGCCTCTTACTAAAAAGGGAAAGAGCAAGAGAGTCAGTTTTCACGTATATCCCATTCCATGCCTTGGGAGCAACAGAAGAGAAATGGGGGCCACAGGCAAAATCACAAATCCCCAGGCTATAATATCAGTGAATGCTATGTCTGAAATGTGTGAGGATCAAAACTGTCATATTTTATTTCAGGAAATGTATCCTGTACATATTTTTTTCTTCTCTTTTCTTTTATTATATATACAATTTTGCATGTTGTTAGTGAAGGCATATATTCTTCTATCAAGTGCTTTAGGGACAAAACTTTGCAATTATATAGGAAGTAAACATACATAAAATGAGAAAAGTTACAATTTAAAAAAAACATTAATTAATAGGAGTTGTTATGATATAAAGAATTGTTTGACGTCAGACATATCATTTCATGTTATGAAATAAAGAATTACATGAAGTGAGGCGTAATTCTATGTGATGAAATAAAAAAGATATATAAAGTCAGAAACTTTCTGTACAAAAATTGCATTTTGAAAATTACAAATATGGCAATATTTCCTTTTTATATTGTTTGGCATTAGCTACTTTGTTCGATAAATTTGTTTTTTATCGAACACACATATTATTTATGGCTATCAAACGTGAATTACAATGATAGTAAGACTTCACGAAAGTTCTTCCTTTGCAGCTTGCTGTTCTTCCAGGCTGCCCTGCTGCTCGTCCTTGAAGACTCTTTGTAGAGCAATCCTGTATGATGCTCTGGGCTGGTCCTTTCCTCTCTTCTTCCTCCCAACAAAGAAATAAAGGAGGGGGTTGATGCTGCTCTTGAGAGTAGCTCTTCCTATTCCAATTGTCAAGAGGACAGGATGAGGGAAACTGAAATAATAAATGACATATGAGGCATAAATTGGGAAAGAAAAAAGGAGGAAGAAGAGAAGAGCCAGCAAGATGGTGGAGAGGAACTTCCTTTGATTGTGTTGCGATTTAGACTCATGTGAATCCAGAGGGTCACAGTAGACAAAACCATTAGAGGCATACAAAATAAGCCATTCACAATAAGCTGGTAAACCAAAGATGAACTTCCAAAGGCTGGAGAATTAAGTGCACTGCAGAGAATAGAAAGGAGATGAGGGTTCACAGAGACCATCTGGGGCCCACATGTTTAATGAGCATATTCGATGAACCAAGACAACTGGGATTAATGCCATCAACTCTGCTTTAGCAGTGGATGTAAACATTTTTGAGATTGTTGTAGATACAGCAAAATCTGTGGTTAATGTTGGTCCAAAATATGGGACTTGTTGCCTGGCATCAATAAAACACATCCAGGGTGGCGATAAATAAAAAAAATATCAATACCACTAAAAAGAAAATCAGCTTAGTTGCCCAAAGAATTCTCTGACCAACTGAAAGAAAAAAAAATAAGTACAAAAAATGGATAGACTGTGTTGTAGACTGAAGATAGAGGATATAGGGGAATAAACCCATCAGGACAAGAGTCAGCAGTTCATCTGCATTAAAAAGACAAATTCCACTCTTGAAGACAGCAAAGGCCATAGATGTTCTGTTACTGTTTCTATCCAGTATTTTCCAGAATTGGCATATAGAATAGAATAGAATAGAATAGAATAGAATAGAATAGAATAGAATAGAATAGAATAGAATAGAATAGAATAGATGGAGTGGAATGGAAGAATAGAATAGAATAGAATAGAATAGAATAGAATAGAATAGAATAGAATAGAATAGAATAGAATAGAATAGAATAGAATAGAATAGAATAGAATAGAATAGAATAGAATAGATGGAGTGGAATGGAAGAATAGAATAGAATAGAATAGAATAGAATAGAATAGAATAGAATAGAATAGAATAGAATAGAATAGAGTAGAGTAGAGTAGAGTAGAGTAGAGTAGAGTAGAATAGAATAGAATAGAATAGAATAGAATAGAATAGAATAGAATAGAATAGAATAGAATAGAATAGAATAGAATAGAATAGAATAGTTCTTTATTGGACAAGCGTGCACAAGGAATTTGACTCCAGTTCATAAACTGTTGGTATACATAAAAGCAACAAACTGAGTATTTAATAGGAAAGATGAGAAGGATAATAATAATACAGTCCTACTACCTGATTAGATATACTTAGGCATAAGACAGTGTTGTGGGAATCATGTGTTTAGCAGAGTGATGGCACAGGGGAAAAACTGCCTCTGTGTCTAGTTGTTTTGGTATGAAATGCCCTATAGTGATGTCCTATATACAGAATGGTGGCAAAGAAGGAGGAATAAACAAGAATAGACATACATACTTCAAAGATAGTTAGAGAAAAAATTTCTAGGTGATGCTTTCAGCTTGTCTTCAAGCCAAACTCACAGATCACATGAAAGCAATAATTACAGGCAATGGAAAACGAGCACAAATATCTGGATGGAATACTGCTCAGTATCTCATTGTGACAGGAATGTTATCAGGTATAGAGGGATAGATGGGAGTAAAGACCTGATGATCCTACAAGGTTTTACTTTACCATAGAGATTTACATTAGTGGAAACCTTTTGGGAAAAGTATACAGTATAAATGCCACCTTTGGTTATGTTTCCACCAATTTTTCTTCTAATTTCTTTATAACTGTAGCCTTGTTCACTTAATAATTCTATTTTACATCGTTTTATTTATGGCTAATAAACATGAATTACAGTGATAGCAAGACTTCACGAAAGTTCTTCTTTTGCAGCTTGCTGTTCCTCCAGGCTGCCCTGTTGCTCATTCCTGAAGACTATTTCAACAGCCACCTTCAAGGATGTTCTGGGCTTATTCTTTCCCCTCTGATGCTGCTCTTCAGAGTAGAACTTCCTATTCCAATTGTCAAGAGGACGGGATGAGTGAAACTGAAATAATAAATGACATACTGTATGAGGTATAATTTGGGAGAGAAAAAAGGAGGAGGAAGAGGAGAGGCAGCAAGATGGTGGTGAGGAGCTTCCTTTGATTGTGTTGCGATTTAGACCTCATGTGAATCCAGAGGGTCACAGTAGAGAAAACCATGAGAGGCATACAAAATAAGCCATTCACAATAAGCTGGTAAAGCAAAGGTGAACTTCTTTTGTTTCTGGTCTGCTGGAGAATGAAGTGCACTGCAGAGAGCAAGAAGGAGAGGATCCAGAAGGGGCAACAAACAAGAGTGGAGAAATATGGCGAATTATGGCAGTGATGCCAGAGTGGGAAGAGGACAGATACAGACCTGTCCAGGCTGATGGCTGTCATCAGAAACTGACAAGCGGAATAGGTGAAGGAAAAGAGCTCACAAAACAAGAAGAAAAAGGTTTGGACTATGTAAGTTCCTTTATAAAAAGTGACACCCCCACAAATATAGCTGCCATAATGAGGGATACGAGGACCCCAAAATCAGCAATGGAGAGTTTCAGGATTTAAATGGAGAAAGAATTCCTCTTAATGGAAAAGGCCAGGAAATAAATGGTCTTTCCATTTTCCTCCAGGCCCAAAATGCAAATAAGGGCAATGAAGCCATTGATACGATTTCGTGTTAAATTATCAACCAACTGATTATCTAGAGAAGATGTTTCTGGTATTTTAGAAGTATTCAGAGCAGTTTCCACATTTTCGATAACATGGAAAGAAATGTTGACCTTTTCTGGATCACTCCTTGAAAGTTCAGGAGTATCCAAAATAATTTGGGGATGCACCCTGCTTAAAAAAAAAAGAAAAGAGAATTAGTTCACTTACACACAGACACACACAGAGACACACACACACAAAAACTTATTTTTCACTTACAGATATCATATCAACACATAGGTATTTTTTTCATCATCTGATGGAAATTACATCCCTAAAATCAATGCTATTATGAGGCTGGAGAATTGCTGTACTTAGTAGAGACCCAAAATCTTCAAGAAGCATTTCAGTAAAATTGCCACCAATTCCTATTATTAGAATTATCAGGTATCAGGCATTTGTTTAACAGCCGTCACAAAACAGGTAGTAAAATTGGGCCACTTCACGTTATGACCTATCCCAAAGATGCTTTTTAATGAGGCAACTGGACTTTCTTATTTTGTTTCCTTTGAAGATGTTTCGCTTCTCATTCAAGAAGCTTCTTCAGCTCTGACCTGTTATGTTATGGCCTACTTAATGAGTAAAAGATTGCCCTGTTATTTTTTGCTCTTTCTATTAGCTGTTCTGGCAAGGGTGATTCCTGTAGTAGACAGGACATTCCTTAATTGCTCACAACTTCTGCCTCTAGAACTGTTCATGAGTCTGACAAGGGGTTGAACCTATTTTATTTGGAATAAATAAACAAGTTGCCCCTATTGGCTTGTAGTCAGGCACCAGATCATATAGACCGGAAGCTAAAACATACAAAGAGTGGTTGCTAGAATTGGGTTTGTCTAGTTTAACGAAAAGAAGGATGAGGTGTAACGATGCTAAGAAAAAGACTCAGGCATGTCTTGGGCAGAGGTTTGAAGCTGCGTGACACATCTTCACACAGCCTGACAAACTCTGAGTTTATTGTTTCTTATATACTTTTTACATACATAGGCTTTACCATTAACTGCTGACATTTTTACATTTAGAAGTTTAATCTTTAGCTGTTGACATAAAGTAATTGAAAAATTCCTTCATATAAGCAATTATTTTCTAGTAACACATTACCTGTTGAGAGCAGGTAAAAACAAATACAGGTAAATTAGAAAAGGAGAAGGAACTGATAAGGACAAGAAGAGATAAAGACAGGAAGAGATAAGGGGGAACTTATTATTTAGGTAGGTAAGATATTAAGTCAAAAGGGGGTGATCTTTTGGCTGCTTCCTTGGGACAAAGGGTATCAAAAGGTTATGAGGTTTGTGGGGGGGCAATGCATGGCAGTTTGCTGCATGTGCAAATTCCTCCACATCTCACTTTTTTCTATTTTATTAATGAAGACATTCCAAGCAGGAGTAGCTAGTGGGTCTTAGCTTAGTATGGAAGATTGCAAGACATCTTATTAAGTAAAGAAAAAAGACATTGAAATAAACAACAACAGCTGATAAGGATAGCAACTATTATAATTAGATATTGAACAATCTTTCCAAGAAGGCCAATGGGAAGCCATGACCATAGAGCACTCCACCAATTTCCTAAGGTATCAATTTTTAAATCCGAAGCCAAATTATGTAAAACATTAATTTGCTTTTGAATAACACCAGATTGATCAGAAACATTGAAATAACACATAAAACTGAAGCTGGGACACACACAGGTATAAGACAGATAGAGAGTAGATTTTCCATGTCATATGATTTAGAAATACAAAAGTCTGTCACTTGTGTTACATTAGCTAATTGCACCCAAATATTATATTTCATCCGTGATTCTAAAGGAAGAGGTGGGAGAGCTTCAGCCCCCACGCAGCAATTAAGAAGGAAAGAGAGGCAAAGAATGACTAAGGAATTTGCAGTCAAAACCACAAATATGGCAGCGCATAAATTCTCTGGTGTAAGTTCTTTTCCCTGTTGCCTCAGAACCTCCTGCGTTTTGGATGTTAGGTTCTTCACATCGCCCCAGGTTGTTGGCCGACTGCGATGGCAAGAGCAAAAGGGATGTTGTGCTGTCTGAAGAGTCACCTGCTTCATTTTCAGTATTGGGTTCTGGACTTGATGCCATCACATCTTTGGCTGGTTGCACACACTGGGCTGGAATCCAGAGAGGGCCTGTAGGAGCAAGCAGAGAGCATAGCCTCGCCCCCAAGGTAGTAAGGGAATTGGACCTAGCCAGGTTTTATCAGGCAATTGCTGATAATATACCAATGGATTAGGGAGCACAGCTTTCTGCTGAAAGTGACACTGGTAGGCAGTAGTGTTTTGAAAAGAAATATTTAGCTGATTTAAAGTTATTAGGACTTTATTGACTTGATGATTTATCCATGCCAAATTAGATACCCTTGATCCCTCCTTTTTTATTTGTTTATGAAGGCAGTTCTTAAAGGACCGATACATATGTGAGAAACAAAGGATAGCTGCTGTAAAGTTAAAAACAAAGCCATAAGATTGGAGTTGATCCTGGGCACGATGTAAGCACCTGTAAGATTAAAAATAAGTTGGCACACATAATGAGTCAGAGATTAGGTTAAAAGTCTGTTGAGAAAAGGTGTGGAAAGCTAAAATATCAGCAGATAATTCTGAGCGTTGTGATGAGGATTGCACTGCAGTGTAGGCAGATGATATGAAATACAGCCTATATATTCAGCATTGAAGAGATAAGTTATTCTGAAAATAAAATTGAAAATCAAATTTTGGGATAAGAAGAACAATATTAATTAAATCAGTCCCATTTCAAGGACAAGCTTGATTGTGTCCTGAGGTTATTTCAGCAACAGCCTGGATAAAAGATAAAACATTTTGGGATGGGATAAGTAAAGCCATTCAATACAATATACTTTTTGCGCTTCTAACACAGCTAATACTCCTGTAAGTATTTTACTAGTAAGAAATATCAAAAGTGTTAAGTGACAATTTTTATATGGAATTCTGTCCACAAATTGAGTACTCAAGTACTTAATTTGCTCAACTCTGGTAAATGCTGCAAGTGGAACTACAAATGAAATCTCCAGGTTGATTTCCTTTGGTCAATAAGTTAAATTCCAAGTTAATCAAAGATGCAAACAAATTTCTATTAAGTAGGTTAAATATTTACAAAACTTAAGTTTTGCTAGCTGAAACTGCAAGAGCGGGGATTAAATTTCATCTCCATTCGCAAACTGTAATTCTAAGAAGAGAGGGGAAAAAAGTTTAAAATGAACAGTTCCCCCCCTCTATTTTTTTCTTTTGGTCTCTCTTGCTCTTAAAGCAACACAGCCAGTTGAAAAACAAAAGAGACAGGAATTTTTTTTTTTGTTACAAACTTCTCACTACTTCTTTTTGATAACAAAAACTGGAGTATTCCATGGACTAGTGGAGGGGGCAATGTGTTTGGCTTGTAATTGTTCTTGAACAAGAATTTTTAAGGCCTGTAATTTGTACAGAAGAAGAGGCCATTGTTCCACCCAAACAGGGGTAGTAGTTAACCAAGTTAAGGGTAAGGCAGACAATTTATTCATCGAAGGTGACAGTAGCTCCCCATTTACTAAGCAAGTCTCTTCCCCAAAGGTTGACATGAATATCAAGAATGAAAGGACGAAGTTGAACAGTTACAGTAGAATTAGAAAGACTTGCAGAAAGAAATTGTGTACTTTGTCGTGGACCTTGTCGCCCTCCTACACCCCAGACACTAGGGCATGGGTCAGTGAGCCAAGATGCAGGCCAATCTTTAGCTGAAATTACTGAAACATCAGCCCCTGTATCAATTATGCCCTCAAAAGGCTTACCCTGAAAAAAGACTGTCTGACGGGGTCACTGGGTGGTGATTGGGGTGGTTAATGCAATTACAACAGGATCTGTGGAACCAAACCTGCTGTCCCCTCGATCCCTATCACGGCCCCCTGCAGGGACAAAATAGGGCAAATGGAGTAATTGTGCAGGACTAGTATTACTTGGCAAAGTCTGTGGCATGTTAGCCCATAATTGAATAAAGATGACACCTGTATAGTCAGAATCAATTACTCCAGGTATTACAAAAATTCCCTTTTTTCCCATGCTAGATCGAGGCAAAATTAATCCAACATATCCAGAAGGGAGAGGTCCAGAAAGTTGTGAAGGAACTATTTGTATTTCTCCTGGAAATTTGAAACACACTTCTTGTTGGATAGTTAAATCTATCCCAGCACTCCCTCTAGTGGAAGCAGGGCTATTGTTAATTGTTGATGGAATTACTGAAGGGTCTCTGTTTGGACCGGGGCCAGAGACCGGCCGCTTTGAAGTTTCCCGACCTACATTCATTAGCCCAATGAAATCCCTTATTACACTTAGGGCATTTTGTTTTTGGACGTCTCCCAGCATTATTTTTAAATGGTCGGGAGGCATACTTTCCTCCCCCAGGATTTCTGCAATCCTGTTTAAAGTGTCCAATTTTACCACAATTATAACATTTCCCCTGAGGTTTTGTAAGAGCTGCAGCTAAGAGATTAGTTTGAAAAGAAACAGTCCCCATGTCCTGACATGCTTTGATCATTTCTGCTAAATCTGATTGAGCTCCCAATCCAATAATGGCCCGTTTACATTCAGAGGTGGCATTTTCTTTAGCCAATTTCATAAGCAATTCAGCTTGGGCATCAGGATTATCAATTTGTCATCTCAAGGCATCTTGCAGACGGTTAATAAAATCTGCATATGGTTCATTTGCCTTTTGACGAATATTTGAAAATGCTTGAGATGGTTTCCCAGTTATAGGAACTTTTCCAAAAGCTTTGTAAGCACATTCAGAGGATATTTGAAGAGTAGCTATAGGCAAAACAATTTGTGCATCCACTGGAGTGTAATTACCAGAGCCATATAACTGCTCTGGGAGGTAAGCACCTCCAGAAGTTGCTGCTCTTAATGCACATTGATGTCTGAACTCACTATCCCATACCACATACTGAGTTGGTGTTAATAAGATACGAATTGTTGTTTTCCAATCTCTGGTACCAAAACATGATTCCTCATTGTTGCTTCTAACATACCTTGCACATATGAACTACCTAACCCAGTATCTCTTATACCCTTACACAATTCTGTTAAGATTGCATAAGAAAGTGGTCGATATTCAACCACTAGGGCTCCATTCGCATCTACCTGCCCAGTCAAATGTACAGGACAAACTGAAAGCATATCTGCTATTTCCTGCATATCTCCCTCTCCTTTCGCCATTTGATTTTCTAATATATGGCGAATAGAAACATAAGATCTAGAATTCTTTTGCTCTGAAGGTGTTACATCTATCGTGGAAGATATAGGAGCTGATGGAACTGAAACCTTTTCATGATTAAAACCTGGAGAGGGAGTAGAACTGCATCAGCTCCATATTTTTCCACTGCATGGCAACATTGATGCCAACAGTGCAAAACATCCACTGAGGCTCGGGGTTCCTGATGAAGGGTGTTACCTATTCTTTCCCAATCCTTAAGTTGGAGTGTCCCCCTTTCAGGATACCAAGGATAGTTTTTTCCTATCTCACTCACTAGCTTCCTAAGCTCCCTTTCAGGCATGGTCATGCAAAATTTGTGTAAGAGAAACTTTAACTCTCTTACATGCTTTTGCTGATGGTGAGATATATCACAGCCCATACTTACAGTTTGAGAAATCTCGCAGGACGAGAAGACGAGAAGGTGCACCAAAGGGTCTGTTCCAGACGACTATAAATATGTTGGTTGCTGCTTTCCCTCGGAAGAGGATGTCCCTGCTTTCCCTCGGGGGGGGGGGAATGTCCCAGTTCAAGGCGCCATTTGTAACGATGCTAAGAAAAAGACTCAGGCATGTTTTGGGCAGAGGTTTGAAGCTGTGTGACACATCTTCACACAGCTTGACAAAATCTGAGTTTATTGTTTCTTATATACTTTTTACATACATAGGCTTTACCATTAACTGCTGACATTTTTACATTTAGAAGTTTAATCTTTAGCTGTTGACATAAAGTAATTGAAAAATTCCTTCATATAAGCAATTATTTTCTAGTAACACATTACCTGTTGAGAGCAGGTAAAAACAAATACAGGTAAATTAGAAAAGGAGAAAGAACTGATAAGGACAAGAAGAGATAAAGACAGGAAGAGATAAGGGGGAACTTATTATTTAGGTAGGTAAGATATTAAGTCAAAAGGGGGTGATCTTTTGGCTGCTTCCTTGGGACAAAGGGTATCAAAAGGTTATGAGGTTTGTGGGGGGGGGGCAATGCATGGCAGTTTGCTGCACGTGCAAATTCCTCCACAATGAGGGGGGACATGAAAGCAGCCTTCCAATCTCTCAGAGGCTGCCCCAAAGAAGAGGGAGTCAAGCTATTCTCCAAAGTACCTGAAGGCAGGACAAGAAGCAACGGATAGAAACTAACCAAGGAGAGAAGCAACCTAGAACTAAGAAGAAACTTCCTGACAGTCAGAACAAATAACCGGTGGAACAACTTATCTCCGTAATTTGTGAATGCTCCAACACTGGAAGTTTTTAAGAACAGATTGGACAACCATTTCTGTGAAATCATATAGGGTTTCCTGCCTGAGCAAGGTTCCTTAAACTCTGTTATTCTCTTCTACTCTACTCTACTCTACTCTACTCTATTTTACTCTATTCTATTCTATTCTATTCTACTCTACTCTACTCTACTCTACTTCTATTCTATTCTGTTCTATTCCATTCTATTCTATTCTATTCTATTCTATTCTATTCTATTCTATTCTATTCTATTCTATTCTATTCTACTCTACTCTACTTCTGTTCTGTTCTGTTCTGTTCTGTTCTATTCTATTCTATTCTACTCTACTCTACTCTATTTTACTCTATTCTATTCTATTCTATTCTATTCTATTCTATTCTATTCTATTCTATTCTATTCTATTCTATTCTATTCTACTCTACTCTACTCTACTTCTATTCTATTCTGTTCTGTTCTGTTCTGTTCTATTCTATTCTATTCTACTCTACTCTACTCTATTTTACTCTATTCTATTCTATTCTATTCTATTCTATTCTATTCTATTCTATTCTATTCTATTCTACTCTACTCTACTTCTGTTCTGTTCTGTTCTGTTCTGTTCTATTCTATTCTATTCTACTCTACTCTACTCTATTTTACTCTATTCTATTCTATTCTATTCTATTCTATTCTATTCTATTCTATTCTATTCTATTCTATTCTATTCTATTCTATTCTACTCTACTCTACTCTACTTCTATTCTGTTCTGTTCTGTTCTGTTCTGTTCTATTCTATTCTATTCTACTCTACTCTACTCTATTTTACTCTATTCTATTCTATTCTATTCTATTCTATTCTATTCTATTCTATTCTATTCTACTCTACTTCTATTCTGTTCTGTTCTGTTCTGTTCTGTTCTATTCTACTCTACTCTACTCTATTCTTAAATGCTTCTAGAATTTTCTTGGGTTTTTGTGCCCAGATCATGAGCAATTCTTCTTTGTCTTCCTCCCATGAAGAAAAAGTAGTCAGATAAAAGACATTTAACCAAAGTCAGACAAACACCAGTCAACAAGTCAGAGTTGGGAAGATTGCTGTCACACTATCCAGAGGAAAAACTTGCTGTTAAAATGAGTTATAATATTGGCCAGAGGATCCTGTGAGATTACCTGATCTCATACTAATGGTCTCCAAGTCTTATCCTAAACTCAAAAAAGAGTATTGTGCAAATAACAATTACCACAACAGAAACTCTGCCTTTGCTGTAGACATACCTGGTGATGTATCTCCAATGGGAATAATTGGTCTCTTTCAGGATCTAAACATGAAGATTTTTTTTTCAAAGAATCCCCTTAGCCTGAACTTGATGTAAGTGCAGTTGAGAAAGAGAATGGAGCTTCACCAAGCTTTCTCAGAAAAAAATAAAAAGAACTTGCACAATATTCTTCTGAATTTGGCGACTTTAAGTGTTATCGCACACAAGGAAGTTCTTGAAAACATGATCGTATCTTGAAACCTGTAACAACCTAAAAGTATATGATAGAGAAGCAATCTAATCTGGGTATCAAATTCCCGGAATCAAGGCCCATTAAAGGAGTAATGTCTTCTGGCAGCAATTATTAAGTGTGACAGCAACTTCCTTGTTTTCCCAATGAATCCAAGAATCAGTGGCCATCTTGCCCATTTTGTCCTGTTAGCAAACATTGTGGTTATTGTACACTTTTTAAGCAAATGCAGTTTTTGTTCTGAATTAGTTCAAGCAAAGTCAAAAACTTTTTGTATTTCCTTCCAAACATTTCTGATTTAATCTGAAGAAGAAAAATAGTCCAACATTTTTGTCCTTTTTTTTACAAAGGGAAGAGAATTTTCATGAACTTGTCATGAGTGGAACCTGGAGGTCTTCCAATTTCTTGATTAGTGGAAGAAAAGGCCTGAATAGGAATGTCCAGACTCTCCCTGTAGAATCACTTTCAAGGAGTCTTCTCACAGTCCAATTCAATCCCAAAGCAAGCCAGGAGAAGAAACTCTTCTAATGAAGCTTTTTCAGCCTAAGAAGAATGGACAGCTCAGGATACTGCTCTGTGACCAAAAGAAACATAATGGAAAAGAATCCTTCCATCATCGCCAACATTAGCTGAGGCTGAAAAGCACCACCATCAGAGGGTGTGGAATGAGTGATTGATTGATTGAGTGAGTGAGTGAGTGAGTGAATGAATGAATGAATGAATGAATGAATGAATAACAGAGTTGGAAGGAATCTTGGAGGTCCCCCTGATCACGTAGGATGTCCTTTACCATTACAGACAAATGGTTGTCCAATCTCTTTTAAAAACCTCCAGTGATGAAGCCATTCCACTGATTCATTGTTCTAACCGTCAGGAAGTTTCTCCTTAATTCTAGTTTGGCTCTCTCCTTAATTAGTTTCCATCCATTGCTTCTTGTTCTGCCTTCAGATGACTGACTGACTGACTGACTGACTGACTGACTGACTGAATGAATGAATGAATGAATGAATGAATGAATGAATGAATGAATGAATGAACAAATACATAAATAAATATTCTTAGCATGAGGCAGAAAAGCAAAAAAAAAAAAAAAGAGGGCAAATTTCAAAGACTGTCTTCATTTTCAGAAATAAGACACTCGAAACCTATTCGGGTGTTTGATTCCAGAGTGCAATCCAAAAATCAGAAGCTCTTTGAATATAAGGGAATTGGCTAGTCAAGCTCTGTAACATGGTTGAACATTTTGAAACATATTTCAAGGGTTCACAGAGACCATCTGGGGGCCACCTGACACTTCTTTCCCAAACAAAGAAACTTTACTTTCAGCACTACACATGATTCATTCTCCACCTTTTCTGCAGCTAAGTTTATACATTACACTAAACCAAAATGTTCCTATGTTTTGTATACAAACCATGTTTAATGACTTAGCATATTCGATGAACAAAGACAACTGGGATTAAAGCCATCAGCTCTGCTTTAGCAATGGATGTAAACTTTTTTGAGATTGTTTTAGATACAGCAAAATCTGTGGTTAATGTTGTTCCAAAATATGGGGTTTGTTGCCTTGCATCAATAAAGCACATCAAGGGTGGCAATAAATCAGAATTTTTTTTTATCAATACCACTAAAAAGAAAAAAAACAAGAAAACCAAGAAAAAAATCAGCTTGGTTGCACAAAGAACTCTTTGACCAACTGAAAGGAAAAAAAAAAAACAAGTACAAAAATTGGAAAGACTGTGTTGTAGACTGAAGATAGAGGATAGGGGAATACAGGAGGATACAGGAGGATCTGGACAGACTTGAACACTGGGCGCTATTTAACAAAATGAAATTCAGTGGTGAAAATAGCAAGGTTCTACATTTAGGCAAGAAAAATCAAATGCACAAGTATAGTATAGGGGGTACCTTGCTCAATAGTAGTAACTGTGAGAGGGATCTCAGTGTCCTAGTGGACAATCACTGTAAGGAACGGCTGCTGGAATTGGGTATGTCTAGTTTAGTGAAGAGAAGGACGAGGGGGGGGGACATATAGCAGTGTTCCAAGTGGTGAATGCTCCAATACTGGAAGTTTTTAAGAAGAGACTGGACAGACATTTGTCTGAAATGGTATGGGGTATCCTGCCTGAGCAGGGGTTTGGACTAGATGACCTCCAAGTTCCCTTCCAACTAATAATAATAATAATAATAATAATAATAATAATAATAATAAACCCATCAGTACAAGTTTCAACAGTTCATCTGCATTAAAAAGACAAAGGCCACTCTTGAAGACAGCAAAGTCCACAGATGTTGTTTTACTGTTTGTGTTATGTCCCGAGCCTTTGCAAACGGCTCGGGCGTTTGCAGGCAGTCCCGGGCAGGTGCAAAGCTGCCCGGGACCAGACAGGCTGTCGTCAGCACCGTGCGCATGCGCGGGTGCTGGCGCGGGAAAAGTAACCCATTTACCCGGGAGTTGCCTATATAAGAGGCTGCGAGGCGTTTGGGCGAGGCTGAAGCCATCTTCCTGTAAGCTGAACGCTGAATAAAAGGAACTGAGAACTCCAGCTGCTTCTCGTGTCTGTTTTCCCGCCACGGACTCAACACTGGCGACGAGGGTGGGATGCCTTGCACTACCTGGAAAGGAAGAAGTGTAAGCTTACCCAAGGAGTCCTGAGCGGCGGAAGAGGAACGGCGTCGACTCGGCAGCTGCCCGCCAATCCGGTGCGCATTCGGGGGTAGGCTGGCTGATAGACCCATCTCCTGAAGATCCGAAGATGGCGAAAATCGGAAGGCTTTCGGAATTCGACGTCACACATCCAGAGCGGTGGGAGTCCTACGTATCCAGAATGGAGAACTACTTCAAGGCAAACCAAGTGAGGGAAGATAGCTTGAAGGCTGCCACCCTGCTTTGCGTTTGCGGCCAAGACGCCTTCGAAATCGCAGAAAACCTTGCAGCACCTGTTCCAGTAGAGTCTGTAAGCTACGCAGACCTGAAGAAGCTGCTGAAGGAGCACTTCCACCCCAAGGTGTCCGTTATCTCATGGTGCCACACCTTCGAACAAAGGGATCAACGGTCCGGTGAGTCAGCCAAGGAATACATCGCCGCGTTACGGAAGGCCGCCAAGCCCTGCGAGTTCAAGGACCTCGAGGAACGACTGAGGGACCGATTCGTGTGCGGGTTAAGGCATCGAGAGCTACAACAGAGACTTTTTGCTAAGGAAGAATTATCCTTCCAAGACGCCTTAAGGGAAGTCACCGCAGAAGAAGCAGCAGGCGGCGCCGTCAAGAACATGCGGCCGATCAGAAGCAGTGCAGAGGGTGCGTCCGTGCACCAGGAAGACGTCCGACGAAACTCCGAGGAGGATCCGGATGAGGAAGTCGACCGTCTACACCCCGCGAAGGAAGAGAACCAGAAGGGAAGCTCTTCGGCTCCGCTCAAGTGCATCGGCTGTGGAGGTCGCCACAGGAGAACCGACTGCAAGTTCCGCTCCGCTATCTGCCGGGCATGCGGTAAACAAGGGCACATTGCAGCTGTGTGTCTGGGCCGACGGAAGGCACAACCCCAAGAAGAACGCCTGAAAGGTACCAGATTCCCCAGCCAGAATAGGGTAGGTTTTTGCGCTTCGCGAAGAAGCATCTGCAGAACAGGCACACACAAGCCCATGAAGAAAAAGCTGTCACTCAACGTGAAGCTACAAGGGGTTCCATTATCTATGGAACTAGACACAGGGTCTGCCCTGTCCATCATTTCATTGCATACATTTAGGAAGATTTGTTCCAGAAGTGGGACTAAGGCCAAGTTAAGGCCTTCTGATATTGTATTAACAGATTTTCAGAACTCAAGAGTGTGTGTTAAGGGGGAGGCCACCCTTAACGTGCAATACAAGAGTTTTGAAGGTCCACTAGACTTATTAGTAGTAGGGGGTGAACGAACGAGTCTCATAGGACTCGATTGGTTTGAGGCCCTGGGGATACACGTCACAGGACTCAACAGCTTACAAACACTCGACCTACAGGAAGTCTGCAAAGAATTTGCAGATGTTTTCAGCCCCCAGCTGGGCACATTCAAAGGACCCCCTGTGTCCTTAAAGCTAGACCCCACTGTCACTCCCATTAGGATTAAAGCAAGAAGGGTCCCTTTTGCTTTAAAAAGTAAGATTGACACTGAACTAGACAAACTAATCCAACAGGGAATCCTAGAACCTGTTGATTCCAGCCCGTGGGAGACCCCCATTGTTACGCCTCTAAAGGCAAATGGGGACATTCGCATTTGTGCTGATTACAAATGCACACTCAATAGGGCATTGCAGCAACATGCCTATCCTGTTCCTGTGGTCAGTCACATCCTGGCCTCTCTCAAGGGGGGGCGTGTTTTTGCAAAACTTGACCTAGCTCAAGCATATCAACAGCTGCTTGTTGATGATGATGCTGCCATAGCTCAGACCATTGTGACCCACAGGGGAGCCTTTAAGGTAAAAAGGCTACAGTTTGGAGTGAATGTCGCTCCTGGGATTTTCCAAAGCGTAATGGAAAACACACTACGAGGTATACCAGGGGTCTGCCCCTATTTTGACGATGTCTTGATTGCAGGAGACTCCACACACATTCTAGCTGAAAGGCTTAGGGCTGTCCTATTAAGATTCAGGAAATCAGGCCTCAAGCTCAGAAAAGACAAATGCAAGATTGGGGTGCCTTCTACTGAATTTCTGGGATTCAAAATTGATGCTGCTGGGATTCATCCTGCTGAATCCAAACTAACTGCTATTTTAGAAGCACCCAGGCCAAAGTCTAAGGCCGAACTTCAGGCCTTCCTAGGCCTCCTGAATTTCTACAATTCTTTTCTTCCACATAAAGCTAGTGTAGCTGAGCCTCTTCACAGGCTACTGGACAAACAGGCTGTGTGGCTGTGGTCACAAGCACATGAGGCTTGCTTTAAAGAAGTCAAGGCCTTGCTCACTTCTAACAGTGTTCTTGCACATTTCAACGAGTCTCTTCCTGTGTGCATCGCTTGTGATGCGTCCCCCTACGGGGTTGGAGCTGTCCTGAGTCACCTCAGGTCTGATGGAACTCAGGTTCCTATTGCATACTACTCCAGAACACTGTCTTCTGCCGAGCGCAACTACGCTCAGATAGACAGGGAGGCTCTGGCTGTTGTTGCTGGAATTAAAAAATTCCACGATTTTCTATATGGCAGGCATTTCACGGTCTTCACTGACCATAAGCCTCTGCTGGGACTGTTTACCACACGTAAGCAGACTCCCCACATCATTTCCCCTAGAATGCTTAGGTGGTCTATTTTCTTGTCTGCATATGATTTTTCATTACTCCACAAGCCTGGGAAGGAAATGGGCCATGCTGATGGCCTCAGTAGATTGCCTCTGCCAGTAGTAGAAGCTGACCCCGCGCCAGCTGTCAACATTCTATCAATCCAAGCCTTGCCCGAGCTTCCTCTTAGTGCCAGGGATGTTACCGCTGAAACAGGTACAGATCACACACTTTCACGTGTCCGCTCCTGGGTCCTGTCCGGGTGGCCTGAGCACTGCCCTAGTCCTGAGTTTCAGAGTTTCTGGTCCAAAAGGAACGAACTGTCCCTTTCTCAGGGTTGTCTGCTTTGGGGAAACAGAGTTGTCATTCCCACCTCAATGAGGACTAGGGTCTTAGAATCCCTCCACGAGGGTCATCCTGGCATTGTTCGTATGAAGGCTCTTGCACGAAGCCACTTGTGGTGGCCTGGTTTAGATAAAGATATTGAGGCTAAGGTACACGCATGCTACCTGTGCCAACGTTCTCGCCCAGAGATGCCCCAAGCTCCTGTGCATAGATGGGAGGAAACACAGTCCCCATGGTCTAGGGTGCACATCGACTACGCTGGGCCCTTTCAGGGCCAGTTCTTCTTGGTCCTTGTTGACAGCCATTCAAAATGGCTTGAGGTTGTGCCTGTCTCATCTACCACCACTGCAAAGACTATTCAGGTACTGAGGGGGATTTTTGCTGCACACGGGCTGCCAGATGTCATTGTGTCCGACAACGGCCCTCAATTCACCTCCTCCGAATTCCAAGCTTTCTTACAGGCAAACCTGATTCGTCATGCCACATCTGCGCCCTTTCACCCGTCCACCAACGGTATGGCTGAACGTATGGTGCGCATCGCAAAGGACGCCTTGAAGAGACTCACCTACGGGGACTGGCATCACAGGTTGGCTGACTTTCTCCTTTCTTATCGCACCACACCGTCCACTTCTACAGGGAGAAGTCCAGCTGAACTTCGTTGGGGGCGCCAACTTACTACCAGACTTGACCGGTTGCATCCGGACAGACTGCCTTCATCTACCTCACATCCTAGGGCACCTAGACAACTACTTGTGGGTGCCCCGGTTTGGGCTCGCAATTACGGGCCTGGTCATACATGGGTCCCCGCTTCTGTGTCCAGGATCACAGGTCCTCTCTCCTACGAGGTTGCCCTGGACAACGGTCGTGTCCTGCGTCGGCACATCGACCAACTTCGCTCTAGGCGAGACTTTTCTGATGAGACTCCTGGGTCTTTTCCAGGGGGGGAGGGGAACCCTTTGGAGCAAAGGGAAGGGCAAGAGCTACTGCCCATCTCCACTGAGGGAGCCACAAACGGCCCGTCCCAAGATTCCGCAATTATTCCGAAAAGGAAGTCATGGAGTTTACCCACACAACAGGCACTCATGCCTACTCCAGCCAGGGAGTCACCCCGGGGGCATACTCACTTTCCACACACATCACACAGCACTCCAGTAACGGAGGATACCCGGGGGCATCCCAACAAATCATTCCCTGCAAGAGAGCTGGCACACAATTCCCAAGGTTGGCCTGACCTTACCCCAAATCCTACAGGGGGTCAAACATACACAGAGCTAGTCGAGGAACCAAGTCCGGACTACAACAACCCTAGCACAAATCAGGGAACACCTGAGTTTTGGGAAAGTACAGAAACCCACACGAGCCCGAACACAGAATGGGGTTCAGGGAATGGACAGCCTCCTGACAGGTCTTGGACTGACCTAGGAGGTTCTACAGAGACGCCCAGCAGCGGCTATCACTTCAAGGGGCCTGAGGGTCTACAGCTAGGTAGGACAACCAGGTCACAAAGTAACAGAAGCCCTGGCCTGACGAGCCCGGTGGGCAAGCAAGCAGGCCAGGCATCGGGGCACAGTCCTTGGAAGACACCAGGGCACAATAGAGAGAACAGGCTCACGCCTCCCTCCAGTCAGGGGACTTATGCCAGTAACCCAGAGCTAAGAAGGTCACAGAGAGCAAAGAAATCTCCCAAGTACCTAGAAGACTACATAACATTGCTGGCAAGGCAAAAGCCAGTAAACAGTGGGAGCACTGGGGAGCAAAATGTCGTATAAAATAAATGTTGTATGTTGGTAGTAGTTTTAGCCCGGGGGAAAGGGGTGTTATGTCCCGAGCCTTTGCAAACGGCTCGGGCATTTGCAGGCAGTCCCGGGCAGGTGCAAAGCTGCCCGGGATCAGACAGGCTGTCGCCAGCGCCGTGCGCATGCGCGGGTGCTGCCGCGGGAAAAGTAACCCATTTACCCGGGAGTTGCCTATATAAGAGGCTGCGAGGCGTTTGGGCGAGGCTGAAGCCATCTTCCTGTAAGCTGAACGCTGAATAAAAGGAACTGAGAACTCCAGCTGCTTCTCGTGTCTGTTTTCCCGCCACGGACTCAACAGTTTGTTTCCAGTATTTTCCAGAATAGAATAGAATAGAATAGAATGCAACACAATACAATACAATACAATACAATACAATACAATACAATACAATACAATACAATACAATAGAATTAGATAACAGAATAGAAGTGCTATTGGGTGCAGAAAGAATTTCACTCCAGTTCATAAACTGCTGGTATACATAAAAGCAACAAACTGAGTATGTAATAGGAAAGGTGGAGAAGGATAAGTAATACAGCCCTAAAAATATTAGATATCCTTAGGCATAAGACCTAGTAATGTCTTATCTTTTCTTTAAAGAAGACTACTAGAAGAATATCTTCTTCTAGGTCATTGCAAGGTCTTCTGTAAGTCAAGCTTTTTTTCTTTCTAATTGTCAGCTAGCAGCAAGGGAACTAATAGAAACATCTGAATATATAGAAAACAGAGTTTGGTGTTTAAAACGATAAAGCCAAAGGATGGAGAGAAGGTTGGGTTGGGTTTGAAAAAGATTTGCAAAGTGAATTGTAGAATTGCTTTTAAAGAACATTCTGCTGACCATCCCCTGGAGGAGAGTCCAATTAACAGAGAAAAAGCTCAGATCTTCACTTAGGACAAAGAGAAAAAGGCTAACTCATTTTGAAGAATAAGATCTAATGTTGAACAAGAATGAAAGCTGCTTAATGGCAATAGGGTTGGGAGTCAACTGGCATGAGCAATCTCCTTGATTCCCCCAAGAAATCTCTCTGGAATTGCTATATAATTTGGTATGTATATGAACATTTTCTCAAATCCATGCAACTCCTTTGGGTAAAAGAAGAAATGCAGATTCCGTTCCCTTAGTGGCAATTAGCTCGTTTTAAGAAAAGTAACACAAAACTCACACCTGACTCCCTGGGAGCCAATAAGGGAAAAGAAGGGGATGCTGTCAAGTTTTTGGCGGGAAAACTTTGGAGCATCTTTGGTAAGAGAATTGATGGCTTCCTGAGTGAGGAGTTACTTCAGGCAGGCTGGGAAATAGTCATAATTGTGTTGGCTTTTTATGCGTTTAAACTCTGTGTTTTATCTGTTAATTTATTTTGTCCTGTTTGCTAAAGTGGCTTTTTGTTCCAATCCTGGCCTTTTGGCACCCACCTCAGCTTGGCTGAGCTCTTGGTTCTCCACAGTTTTTGCTTGGGTTCCCTTCTGGATTTAGCCAGACCTGGGTGGGCCGTGGGTGTCCATGTTTCCCAGTTCCCCAGAGCGCTGGTGTGGAGGGAGAAACCAGTTTCCAGTGAAGGGGATGTCAGCAGCCATTGGACCGAATTTTTCAGTTGATGGTCATCCCAGGTGAAGGTTGCCCATTAACGGTAATTTAAACATTTAAAAGGTATAACTTTTTCATACTAGGAAGAATTGGTCCTATAGTATACATAGTTTTGGAGACATAGGTTACAGGAAGAAGAGTTTCAGGAATATACTAGCGGGCTCCTGACCAGTTGGGTCATCATATTTGTCATATTTCCCCTTTTTCACCCACCCCAATAATTTTCTATTGAGGATTCTATTTATTAATTTATTTGTTTGTTTATTAAATTTGTCTGCTGCCCATCTTGCCAGGAGATACAAGTGAAACATATACAACATGAAAAGATAAGTAACACTTTTTTAAAAATATATATAAAAGGTGCAGAAAAAGCCACTCCTCACCAGGAATCCCAACCAGATCCCTCAATGCCTTCCACAGGGAGAGGTCTTCCAATATCCTGCATTCCCTGGAAACACTGAATGTACATTTTTAGATGTGTCTACCTTGAAAATGGACCAGGTTGGACTCTACAGTCGTGCAGTCAAACAGCAGCAAAAGATTTATTTCTATAATTTTCCAAATTTCAGTTCCCTGAAATTATGTGTCCCAGATTTGGACTCATTCTATAAGATCGCCCATTTGAGGTACTTTAGTGCAAAAAATATTGGCCTACCAGACACCATTTCACCCAGTTAAAGGTTACAGGAATGAGAGTTTTAGTCCTGTGTAGATACTGTAGAATGATTTGATTTACAAAGTACACATGATCTAGAACTTCCCTTAGAGACATCTGCCTAATGCATTTCTCTTTCAGGGTTATGGAAACCATTTTATCCCACATTTAAGAGTTCTAAAACACCCTTGGAAAAAAATCAGCACTGTGTTCTTAATTCTCAGCAAGGAATAATGGATTTCTTTAATCCATTAAGGTACCCCACACATTATCAAAATGTATATAAAGGCATCTCATTCGAACTTTCTGGCAAAGCACTCGGGCTTCATGATAGCGGAAGAAGAATTTATAACCAGTCCAGAAGAAGACGTTATTGAGGTCCAACAGGCATTGGTGGAGCATAAGTGAGAGTGAAAGAAGGTAAGACATTCTGTGTCTAAACTTTGAGATATGGGCTGGTAGAACCCCAAAGACTTTCTCAGGGAAGATCAGAAGGAAATATTCATTTTCAGTCAGGGATAATAACATCAATAACAAGTGCAGCATCTTCTTATTCAACATTATTTTATTCCTGTAAAGTGTTCTTGGAGTTACTCTATTTGATAGCACTTGCTTTCTGGATTTTTTATGTACCCTATATTTAAGCCAAAGTTTTCCTATATTTAAGCCAAAGCTTTCCTTTCTGTTGTAGAGATGGATAACTCCTGCAAGAGAGGGGTCACAATTAGCATGAGAAAGGAGTGGTAGACACTCAATGAATAAAGGAGGGAACTATATTTTAGAAGTTTCTTGAATTTAGCTAGTTGCTCCTGTCATCAACAACAGTAATAACAATATTTTTCCCACAAAGAAAGATTCCCTCCAGCCACTAAAAGTTTCCACCTTCTTTTTTTTTTTTCTGAACAGTGAAATTAGTCATCTATGGAGATTCTCAGCCATCCAGGTCATAGTTGTCCCAAAGGTGCTTTTTCAAGAGGCAACTGGACTCTCTTGTTTTTCTTCAAAGATGTTCCGCTTCTCATCCAAGAAGCTTCTTCAGCTCTCAGAGAAGCTTTTAGGGTGGATGAGAAGCAGAACATCATCAAAGAAAAACGAGAAAGTCCAGTTGCCTCATGAAAAAGCATCTTTGGGACAGTGAAATTAGTCATTAAAAAAAACCCTTTTGTGGATAGTTGGAGCAATTATCTCCCTTGTGATATTTATTCTTCATTGTTGCAAGTTATCTATTTTTGTAGTCATCGATATCATTGGGAGTTTTATATTCAGAATACTCTGCTGAATCGTTGATGTTTTCCAAACTGAAATCCATCAAGAGACCTTTGAAATGCTCCAAAAACCTCTTTTTGGGGACTGGAAGTTTCTATTGGAAGAAAAGAAAGAAGAGTGGATTCAGTAATTGCTCAAAAATCATCAAGTTTTCATTTCTGTCTTTTCTGTGGAAAGATTGTGAACTGTTGCCAAACAATTTTGTTTATAGTACCATCATTTTGAAAATTTTCTAGTATGTTTCTTGGTATATAACTTACAGCAATAATATGCTAATATTGCTAGTATTATGAAAAACCCAGTCAAAACAGCCTGCTGGTTGTGCCACTCACCATCGTGATAACAATAAGAGATGAAGATTGCCTCTCATATAAATGATAAAGTAAGACTCGTCCTGGATCAGTTTTTATCCGAGTAAGTGCTACAGATTCTGGCTTCTGGTGCCAAGTGGACTAGAGAATTTAGAACTGTCAGCTAACCAACTAAAAACCAGCAGTTGCAGGACTACTGAAAGTATAGTTATTTTATTGTTCGCCAATATACAAAGATTGGATATAAGCAGAAAATATACCTATTACTATCAGTAGTAACAATAACTTGGGAGCCCTCTTATTACATCTCGAGCTCTACTTGAACACCATGGCATTGACAAAACCACCCTCAGTTAATTGTAAAAGGCAGCTTTACTTGGAAATGCCTAGATCCTGTGATCGCTCTCAGATAGCGATGGCTATCCCAGGAAAAGGGTGGCAAAACCAGAACATCTGGCTGACTGTGTGACTAACTATAATTTCTTGAAATGGCTACATTATCCAACTCTCCAAGACTCTGGGCAGCACCCAATGATAAAACCTCAAAGAAACTATTATATGTTCAATTAAAAAAGTATCTCCCATTAGACAGGTAATTGCACCCAGAGAATTTCTATGAAAAAAGACAACTCTACGGGAAGATGAGAGAGTAATACCAGACTGGAGGCCGAGAATTAGGATAGAAAAATTCCCGCCCACATGAAAATGCACAGCTGGCATACTTATCAAGCTACAGACATTCCAAGGAAAAATGTTGGTTTTATTGTGGTCTCACAGAAAGCTGAAATGAAGGAGAAATAAGTTTTGTTGATCAGAGAGATCCAGTCCCAAACCAGAAATAGGACAAAATATACTTAACTGCTTAAATTTAATCTTTGAAAATTTCTTGCCTGTATCCTTCTTCTCTCTCTTTTGCAGGGAGAGGGAGATGCAGGGACAGAAAAAGGCAGTTTTGAGATTCCCGTGCAGTCCAGCATGTAAGGAGTGGATGCAAAATTCCTGAAACTTGAGAATCTTCATACACAAGCACAAAGGGAGAGCTTTATCACGGAAATCAAGTTGTAAAATAGTTGAAAAATAATGTTGGGTCATCAAAGAGAGAATTCTTGAAACAGGTCTCATCTCTGCACCAGTACCCTTAAACTCGTCAGTGTCAGATATTTCAATTCCTTAGCAGATATTTTCACTGTTCTGTTTGGATGGCTACCATTACATTTGAAAAGCAGTCCAGAAAAAAGTCAATGGTGATGTCAGAATCCAATTATATTTCATCTTTAATTATCAAACATAGAAACTCCCAATTCTGCCTTCTCTGGATTCTGCCATAAGAGGGAGAAAAGGGGGAGAGCAAAGGGGCTTTATGGCCCTCACTTCCTTCAGTACACTTCAAAGGACTGAATGTGTGTTTATTGTGGCCTCTAAGCGTTAGCATATCAAAGAAGAGTAATTGCCTTTCATATAGTTATCTGAAGTCTCCATCCAGACGGAAGAAGAAAGGGGGTGGAATTGTGATACTTGAAACTATCACTGGAAGGGGGGTTGATTGGGTGGGACTACTGGGGAACCCCTTAAAACCTTGAATGGGAGAGCTTGAACCCCAAGTCCTGTCTAGCATGCCTGCAACCATTTTCTCTTAATAAAGGATTCCTGTTGGAAGAATTATTCCAAGAGTTCTGTCTTCTTAAGATGCAAAGTGGGGTGGGTCCTTACATTAGACAGGACTTGCAAAATTAATCCACCTGGAAGGTAGACCCTTGCCGGGGGATTTTGCAAAAAATTTACCATGTCAGACAACGAAGCAAGAGAGGGAGAAAACTCCCTGGAAAGAGAGCCGCTGACCCAGTTGGAACCTTGCCAGATGTTGGGATCCGAGAGGCCAGATTTCTCAGAAGAAGAAGTGGTGGAGACACAGGACCACAAGCCTCGCTGGTCGATGGGCGTTGGAAAGAAAAGCGAGTGGGGAAAGGAATCAAGAAAAGTGACCCTGAGACGGGGGACCAAGCAACCAGAATGGAAGCAGGAGATGGAGAAATCCCTGCACGCAAGTGAAGAGGGAGGAAGCTGTATGCCGTACTCAGACTGGATCCTAGAGAAAGCTATTGACCTGATGAAGAGAACTCTCAGCTCCCTAGGAGAGGAGATTCCTGAGCCCTACGGCCGCCCCAGTTCCTGGAGCCACAAAGGGAGAGACACCGAGGGAGACGTGGAACCTGCAACCCCAGGGACATTTACTGATCCAGGAGCTCCCACCCCCTACCGGACCACAGATGGAAATCTGGACGGAAAACACTACCACCCACAATGGAGGCACCGATCCATTCCAAGACGTCCACCGTTGGAGGTGAAATTCAAAGGGGAGCCAACACGCTTGGGGTTTTTCCTAACCCAAGTCCTCAGCTACATGGAGGAATATGGGCAGGACATCCCCAGCGACAAAGCCCGCATCCGGATTGTGCAATCTGCCCTGGATGGACCAGCTGCGGATTGGGTGGTGAACCTGCATGACTCCAATGCCCCAGAACTCAGTAACTTCAACCGTTTCATGTCCTCTTTGAGAAGACGATTTGAAGACCCCCTGGCTGATCGCAAAGCCCGTGAAAGGATAACCACGATGAAGCAAGGCAAACGCCCAGTGGCTGAGTATACACAAGAATTCCGGGCCATTGCCAGGAAACTGAATTGGCCAGAAGACATCCTCCTTGGCCATTTCAAAGATGGACTAAACTATGATCTATATGATGCTTGCCTACCCCGAGGGGACCCACATCAACTTGAGGAAGCAGAGATCGACATATTGAAGAGGCACCGCCGAGGAAAACAATGGAGCCGCCCCCCGCCTGAGCTGACACACCGACCGGTGAAATCATTGGATACAGCCAAGAAGCAAATGGGGTGTTTCAAATGCGGAAGAGAAGGGCATCGAGCTGTAGAATGCCGCTCAAAGGCCCCCCAGCACAACCCAGACAGATCCCCAATCAACAAACCCGGAAAGTATTCAGCTAAGCCAAAAGAAACGGCCATGAGAATGATGGAAATTGCAGAAACCCCCACCTCTGCTCACCAAGGGGAAAGAACTCTAGCCTACACCACAGGGCCGGTGGATGCCTCAGACGACAGCTCGGAGGGCGAACCTCTGGTAAGTGGATGCATCACACCCATCTTCAAAACAGTGACTATATTAATCCCCCCCATGCCCGAAGCTGTGAAGGTGAAAGCTTTAATAGACTCTGGCTGCACCCGTTGCCTCATTAGCCCAACACTAGTGGGGAATCTGGGCATCCCATCCAGGAGACTGGAACAACCAATCTCATTTGGCCAGCTAGATGGATCCATAGCAGGGGGGGTGCCAGCTACCCTAGCCACTCTGCCAATACACCTCTCCCTGGGAAACCATGAAGAGGACTTAACGTTTGTGGTGACCCCAGGTATGGAATGCCCAATGATTCTAGGGATGGAATGGTTGAAAAAATGGAACCCCTGGGTAAATTGGAGGACGACAGAAATCAAATTCCCAAAGGGGGACCCTATGGACTTAAAACCCCAAGGGAGGCTACCAGAATCAAGAATAGAAAAAGGAGAGGAAAAAAGATTAACAGAAATACCAGAGGAATATAGGGACCTTGCTGAAGTTTTTAGTGAGGAAAGGGCGAATGAGCTTCCCCCCCACCGACCCACAGACTGTACCATTGAATTCAAACCTGGGGCAAAACTCCCGAAGCCCAGATTATACTCCATGAGCCCAAAGGAGAAGGAGGAAATGGAAAGATTTATAAAAAAAAACCTGGAGAGAGGTTTCATTGAGCCAGCCAAGCCTAAAGTGGCTGCCCCGGTCCTTTTTAGAGAGAAGAAGGATGGTTCTTTACGTTTATGCGTGGATTATAGGGCCCTGAATACAATCAGTGAAAGCAACCTATACCCGCTGCCCCTCATGAAAGACATGCTGTCACACCTATCGAAAGGGAAAATTTTTTCTAAACTAGACCTAAGGGAAGCTTACTATCGCGTGAGAATCAAGGAAGGGGACGAATGGAAGACTGCATTTAACTGCCCCATGGGGTGCTATCAATTCAAAGTCTTGCCATTTGGATTACAAGGGGGCCCTGCAGTCTTTATGCAATTAATCAATGACGTTCTAAGGGAGCACCTATTTAAGGGGGTCCTTGTTTACTTGGACGACATTCTTATCTTTACTGAAACAAAAGAAGAACACGTCAAACTTGTCAGAGCGGTTTTAAAGAAGCTGCGAGCCGCTCACCTATATGCCAAACTCTCAAAATGCGAATTCCACCAGGAAAAGATAGACTACCTAGGCTATCGCATATCCCCACAGGGTATTGAAATGGACCCGGAGAAGGTCGAAGCAGTACTAAATTGGGCACCACCCCGCACAAGAAAGCAACTACAAAGTTTCCTGGGCTTTGCAAATTTTTACCGCCAATTCATCCCCTCATTTGCACAGATAGCCTTGCCCCTCACTAACTTACTAAAAACGAAGGGAACATCCTCAGTAAAACCTAGCCAGCCACTAACATGGACCATGGAGTGCCAAGCAGCGTTTGAGAGACTAAAGAGACTTTTTTCTGCCGAACCAGTACTAAGGCACCCAGACATGGACAAGCCCTTCATAATACAGGCAGATGCAAGTGATGTGGCAGTGGGGGCTGTGCTATTACAAGAAAATGATGATGCAGTATTGCAACCCTGTGCATATACATCTAAGAAACTCACGGAAACAGAACAGCGCTGGCCCGTATGGGAGAAGGAGGCTTATGGGATACGTTGGGCATTACTCACGTGGCGACAGTTCCTGGAAGGCAACAAAATCCCCTTCCAGGTATGGACTGATCACAAAAATTTAGAAGCCCTGAAAACTTCCAGGAAACTCAATCCCAAACAAGCCCGCTGGTCCCAGCATTTTCACCAATTCCAATTTAAGCTCAAACATTTACCAGGAAGAAAGAACTTCCTGGCAGATGCACTATCTCGCATGCCCCAATATAACAGCGCACGAACCACAGACTCTAGACCAATAATGGCAGAGTCACAACTGGCAGCGCCAGTAACCACAAGAACCCAAGCCAAAATAAAACCACAACTGGACAGCCAAACTGGGATTGAATTCAGAAAAAGTTTGGAAACAGATGATTGGTTCCAGAAAAACAAACATGTGTGCACAATGAGAGACGGATTGCCTTGGGTAGGGGAAAAGTTATATATACCAACAACTCAAAGACTAACTTTCATGCAACTTTGCCATGACACAAAATCAGCAGGGCATTTTGGATTTGTAAAAACTTTACACTTAATTAAACGGCAATTTTGGTGGCCATCAATAAAAAAGGACATAGAAAGTTATGTTGCCAGCTGCCCAACCTGTGCATCAGCAAAGAGGTTGCAAGGGAAATCGCCAGGGCTGTTACAACCAGTGGCAAGTCCCTCAGCCCCCTGGAGGGAAATAGCGATGGATTTTATAGTGGAATTGCCTGAAAGCAATGGGAATACTGTTATCTGGACAGTCACGGACCTATTTTCCAAACAGGTGCACTTTATCCCTTGCCAAAAAATTCCCACTGCAAAGGCCTTAGCAAAACTTTTCATCCAGCACATTTACAGATTGCACGGGGCACCCCAACGCATCATCTCTGATAGGGGAGTGCAATTTACGTCTGCATTTTGGAAGGAATTTTTATCCCTCTTAGGGACCACTCAGGGATTGACATCTAGCCACCACCCTCAAGGAGATGGACAAGCGGAACGGTGCCAGTCGGTACTTGAGCAATATTTGAGATGTTTTTTAAATTTCCAACAGAGTGATTGGACGGACTTACTTCCTTTTGCAGAAGTTGCCTACAATAATGCAGTCCACTCCAGCACAGGCTACACTCCTTTTCAAATAGCCAACGGCCAAAGTTTCAACCCTATGCCAGAGTTAACCCCAAAAGAACCAACGATCCCTTCACTGAAAGAATGGATGGAAAACCTACAAAACACCTGGCCAATAGTCAGAAAATCACTAGATGAAGCTAGGCGGGCATACAAAGCACAAGCCGATAAAAAAAGGGTTGAGCCTACACCATTCATTATAGGAGAAATGGTGTACTTATCTACAAAATACCTAAAGTCCCTACAGCCCTGTAAAAAACTTGGACCAAAATATATAGGACCTTTTCCAATTAAAAGGATCATAAATCCAGTAACAGTAGAATTAGAATTACCCAAAAACCTCAGGCAAATACACCCAATTTTTCATTGCAGCTTGCTGAAAAGAGAGCATCAGTCACCTCTACGGCCAAAAATCCCCCCCCCACCACCTCCAATCATGGTGGAGGGGGAACAACACTTCGAAATAAAAGAGATCCTTGACTCTAGGAGATATCATGGAACAACTCAGTACCTAGTTGCCTGGAAACACCTCCCTGCCTCACAAAATGAGTGGGTCCATAAACGTCACGTCAGAGCCCCGAAGCTATTGAAGAAGTTTCACACAGAGTATCCTAACAAGCCTAACTAAAATTTTTACTTGTGTTTTCTTTCAGGTGGATCTCTCTTATTGTTAAGAGGGGCCGGATGTCAGAATCCAATTATATTTCATCTTTAATTATCAAACATAGAAACTCCCAATTCTGCCTTCTCTGGATTCTGCCATAAGAGGGAGAAAAGGGGGAGAGCAAAGGGGCTTTATGGCCCTCACTTCCTTCAGTACACTTCAAAGGACTGAATGTGTGTTTATTGTGGCCTCTAAGCGTTAGCATATCAAAGAAGAGTAATTGCCTTTCATGTAGTTATCTGAAGTCTCCATCCAGACGGAAGAAGAAAGGGGGTGGAATTGTGATACTTGAAACTATCACTGAAGGGGGGTTGATTGGGTGGGACTACTGGGGAACCCCTTAAAACCTTGAATGGGAGAGCTTGAACCCCAAGTCCTGTCTAGCATGCCTGCAACCATTTTCTCTTAATAAAGGATTCCTGTTGGAAGAATTATTCCAAGAGTTCTGTCTTCTTAAGATGCAAAGTGGGGTGGGTCCTTACAGGTGATTTAGGTGACTATCCACATATTAGTATTAAAAGTACATTTTTGATATGAAAAATCAGAGGTAGAAATTAGTAGCCAAGTGGATGGATATTACTGCATTTACTTATGTCTAAGATCTTCCAAATGTGTTATCTATTTGAAAATATTGGTCCAAAATCAAAGTTGGGAGAAGATTACTATGCGATGTTATTGATGGCTAGAATAGCTGACGATGGCCAAAGCAGAACAAGTTCCAGAGGAAAATAATGGGTTTTAAGTCCCGTTCAGGTTAATTGTAGTTCCACTGAAGAAAAATAGTAGGTTTTATCCATACTAGACTTTGCTTACAATGTCCAAAATATGTCATTGTAAGGTGATAGTAAGCAGATCTTCTGAAGAAAAGAAATATTTCTTTTCTGGGATGGGTAAGCAGATCTTGTTAAAAGTCTCAGACGCTGAGATATATTTTTTGTCTTGCACAATCAAATGTGAGCATCAAGTGATAAGACAGTCTGGTTCCTGTTATTTGCAAGATAATCACCAACTGTACAATGGGGAGGCTACCCATGAGCCTTGGCAATTGTCACGGAGAGAGATATTCTTCTTTTATTTCAGTTGAATTGGACCTCTCATCTGAAAAGTTTTATGGTGAACTTCTGATTGTAAATTTCTCGCCTTCATGCAAAACACGACAGAAATTGCCTCTTGTTTATAGCCTTCCTATATTCTGTCTCATGTAGACTAAGAGTTAAATCAAGGGCCTGGGTTTCCTGGAGCACAAGGTGTGGGGGGGTTTTCTAAAAGAAGCTTAGTGCTGTCATGACACTGCCATGGAGTGATGCTATCAAATGCCGGCCTATTTGGCATGCAATTTTTTTCTGCATAGCTGAGGATCATAGGCCAGGTCAGCCTTTTCTTAATACTTTCCTGTTTTACTCCAAGGAACCCTGTGATGACCCTCAACACTGCTAGACTCAAGAGATACTATTCCTTTCTAGAGGGGAATAGAAAAGGACCTAAAATCATATAGGTAAGTAGCTAGATAGCTAGATAGCTAGATAGCAAGATAGATAGATAGATAGATAGATAGATAGATAGATAGATAGATAGATAGATAGATAGATAGATAGATAGATAGATAGATGGATGGATGGATGGATGGATGTTTTGTATACTTGATATTTATATGTCGACTTTCACATCAGTCTCAGTTGAGGTTTCCTGGTTTTTCACTCATTTTCCAACCAATTTTTCGCCAATATGACAATACAAGTATGTCAGAAGCAAATAAACTGTCTGAAGCCCAAGTGTCAACGCTGCAAATACTGTATATTCTTGCTTTGACAATATGCAGAACTGTCTGGTATTTTTGGTGTTAATACAGAGGAGAAGGGGGGGGTAAAGCCCAGGAAAGAAAGAGGAAGGAAACCTTTGACCTTCACACTAATTGGATAATGTGATATATGACAGCTAATTTAAAGAGGGAACATGCTGATAATTTAACTGCTCAGAGGAAGAGAACTTAGATCTTAGCATAAACCTTCCGTTATGCCTGTGCCAACATTTTGAAGCAATAAAAGACTTTTAGGGAAATCAAAGCCTGGAAGTTCTTTGAAGTGTTTCATTAGCCGGAACCATAACACCAAGATCAAGGAAATAAAATGTTTCTTTAGCTTATCCTTAATTCTTTCTCATCAGTTTTGGCTTTTCAGTTCTGTATGAAAACCCATCTCATTTTTGTGCCTCAACTTGGAAGGTTCCAGTTAATCACAGACAATTTGCGCGCACACACACATACACACACACACACACACACTGGAAATGTTCTATATTTAACTAATCAAGGAGAGATCAGAATCATAATTAATTAATGGAACAGCTTGCCCTCAGAATTTGGGGGTGCTCCATCACTGGAGTTTTTAAAGAAGAGACACCATTTCAGACAAATGGTTGTCCAATCTCTTCTTAAAAACCTCCACTGTTGAAGCATCCCCAGCTTCTGAAGGCAAGTTGTTCCACTGATTAATTGCACTAAATGTCAGGAAATTTCTCCTTAGTTCCAAGTTGGATCACTCCTTAATGTGTTTCCATCCATTACTTCTTGTTCTGCCATAAGGAGCTTTGGAGAATAGGTGCACCCCTTCTTCTAGAAGCTATGGCAATATTGGTACCAATAAAGGAGAATATTTGTAACTTAGGGTTGAAATGAGGGGTCCTTGGTACTCTCTGAGCTTGCTTTTTAAGCCATCTCTTTACCAAACTAGGTAACATCATCAGGGCTAGCACTGTGCTGGGACTAGCACTGATGATGTTACTTAGTTTGAGTAATGAAAAGTCTGCAAGAAAACAAGTAAGCTCAGAGAGCACCAAGTGGCCCCAATATTGATGTAGACAGGAATAACTGAATCCACTCTTCTTTATTTTCTTCTTACAGCAGCTTCTACTCCAAAAGATAATCAGAGGATTATAAAAGCTTAATGATGAATTCCAGCCTGGGAGATCTGAATGCTACAGAGAATTACGATGGATATAATAATGCCAGAGAACACACAGAACAACTCACCCTTTCTGATGTAGAAGTGATTCTTTGGAGAGGCATTATTTTAATGGTCTGCTGTATTGGATTTGTGGGTAATGGCTACATCATCTGGCTACTTGGCTTCCAAATGAAGAGGAACTGTTTTACCACATTCATCCTTAACTTGGCCATTGCAGACTTTTGGTTCCTCACATTTATAGTTATATATTTTATCTATGCATTTATCAACATGCTAGAAGGCATTCTAGGCTTCATCTGTTCTTCTTTGTCCCACATGATGTACGTCAATGCTCACTTTCTTATGACGGCCATCAGCATTGACCGGTGTGTGGCTGTCCTCTTCCCAATCTGGCATCGCTGTTCCCGGCCAAAATATTTGTCTCCTGCTGTGTGTGTCTTTCTCTGGATCGCCTCTTTCCTCCTTGTTGGAACTGTGGACATTATGATGGTCACAAAACTCATTCTAAATGACAGCCTCTCCAGTCTTTATTTCCTTGTGACTGCTATAGTTTGCCTTCCATTGATCACTCTCTCTACTGTGGTCCTTTTCATCAAAGTGTGTATTAAATCGAATCAGAAGAATCAGGGTCGGCTTTTATTGATGATTTTGATCACTCTTCTCTGTTTCCTCATCCTTTCTTTTCCATTATCTGTCTTTGCAGTGATTGCTAGTTTTTTTAGTATTGAACATGAAACTAAACTGGGATATTTGATTTTATTGTTTTCCTGCCTAAATAGCAGCATTAATCCAGTGATCTATTTTCTAGTTGGGAGGAAAAAAGGAGCTCGGTCCAAGGAGAGCATGAAGGTCCGTTTGCAAAATGTCTTCAAAGAAGGTGAAGCTACCGGAGGGAGATAGAAGAGGTCAAATCCTCTCACAAGGCCTTTGTGCTTCTTTCTCTGTAGCAATGAATAAGTTGCACTTGAGGCTGGAATCTTATAGGTGTCACTTAAAGGCAACGAATTTGTGAAATGAAGCAACAGTGAGGAAAATTAAATTAAATTAGAAACCAGTTGGAATTCAGTAATTAATGGCAAGGCTTTAGCCTCTTACTATATATATATAGTTACATTTTTTAAAAAAACATTCAGTAATAGGAGTTGTAATGATATAAAGAAGAATTGTATGACGTCAGACATATCATTTGATGTTATGAAATAAAGAATTACATGAAGTGAGATGTAATTTCATGTGATGAAATAAAAAAGATATATGAAGTCAGACACTTTCTGTACAAACATTTCACTTTGAAAATTACAAATACAGCAATATTTCCTTTTTATATTGTTTGGTGTTAGCTACTTTGTTTGATAAATTTGTTTTTTATTGAATGCACATATTATTTATGGCTAATAAACGTGAATTACAGTGATAGTAAGACTTCACGAAAGTTCTTCCTTTGCATCTTGCTGTTCCTCCAGGCTGCCCTTCTGCTCAACCTTGAAGAATCTTTGAAGAGCCACCTTCAAGGATGTTCTGAGCTGACAATTTCCCCTCTGATGCTGCTCTTGAGAATAGAACTTCCTATTCCAATTGTTAAGAGGACGGGATGAGGGAAACTGAAATAATAAATGACATATGAGGCATAATTTGGGAGAGAAAAAAGGAGGAAGAAGAGGAGAGCCAGCAAGATGGTGGTGAGGAGCTTCGTTTGACTGCATTGCGGTTTAGTCTAATGTGAATACAGAGGGTCACAGTAGACAAAACCAGAAGAGGCGTATAAAATAAGCCATTCACAATAAGCTGGTAAAGCAAAAGTGAACTTCTTTTGTTTCTGGTCTGGTGGAGAATGAAGTGCACTGCAGAGAGCAAGAATGAGAGGATCCAGAAGGGGCCACAAACAAGAGTGGAGAGATATAGCGGATGATGGCAGTAATGCCAGTAATGCCACACACCTGTCCAGGCTGATGGCCGTCATCAGAAACTGGCTAGCAGAATAGGTGAAGAAAAAGAGCTCAAAAAACAAGAAGCAAAAGGTTTGGACTATGTAAGTTCCTTTATAAACCCATCGCAACCCCATGGACTATGTTCCTCCAGGTCTTCCTGTCCTCCACCATCTTCTGGAGTCCATTGAAGTTCACACCTACTGCTTCAGCGACTCCATCCAGCCATCTCATTCTCTGTCGTCCCCTTCTTCTATTGCCCTCAATCTTTCCCAGCATTAGGCTCTTCTCCAGTGAGTCCTTCCTTCTCATTAGGTGGCTAAAGTATTTGAGTTTCAACTTCAGGATCTGGCCTTCTAAAGAGCACTCAGGGTTGATCTCTTCTAGGACTGACTGGTTTGAACGCCTTGCAGTCCAGGGGACTCGCAGGAGTCTTCTCCAGCACCATAGTTCAAAGGCCTCATTTCTTTGGTGCTCAGCCTTTCTTATGGTCCAACTTTCACAGCCATACATTACAACTGGGAAAACCATGGCCTGGACTATACGCACTTTTGTTGGCAGGGTGATGTCTCTGCTTTTTAGTATGCTGTCTAGATTTGCCATAGCTTTCCTCCCCAAGAGCAAGCGTCTTTTAATTTCTTGGCTGCAGTCCCCATCTGAGGTGATCTTGGAGCCCAGAAAAATAAAATCTGTCACTACCTCCATTTCTTCCCCATCTATTTCCCAGGAATTGAGAGGGCCAGATGCCATGATTTTGGTTTTCTTAATGTTGAGTTTCAAGCCAACTTTTGCACTCTCCTTCTTCACCTGCATCAAGAGGCTCTTTAGTTCCTTTTCACTTTCTGCCATTAGAGTGGTATCATCTGCATATCTTAGATTGTTGATATTTCTCCCGGCAATCTTAATTCCAACTTTTGATTCATCTAGCCCTGCCTTTCTCATGATGTGCTCTGCATGTAAGTTAAATAGGCAGGGCGACAGTATACAGCCTTGCCGGACTCCTTTTCCAATTTTGAACCAATCAGTGGTTCCGTGTCCAGTTCTCACTGTTGCTTCTTGACCCACATATAGGTTTCTCAAGAGACAAATGAGATGGTCTGGTACTCCCATCTCTTTAAGAACTTGCCACAATTTGTTGTGATCCACACAATCAAAGGCTTTTGCATAGTCAATGAAGCAGAAGTAGATGTTTTTCTGGAACTCCCTAGCTTTCTCCATGATCAAGCGTATGTTGGCAATTTGTTCTCTAGTTCCTCTGCCTCTTCGAAATCCTGCCTGTACTTCTGGTAGTTCTCGATCCACATACTGCTGGAGTCTAGCTTGTAGGATTTTAAGCATAACTTTACTAGCATGTGAAATGAATGCAATGGTGCGATAGTTTGAACATTCTTTGGCATTGCCTTTCTTTGGAATTGGAATGTAAACTGACCTTTTCCAATCCTGTGGCCACTGTTGAGTTTTCCAAATTTGCTGGCAAATTGAGTGTAACACTTTTACTGCATCGTCTTTTAAGATTTTGAATAGCTCAGCTGGAATACTGTCACCTCCACTAGCTTTGTTGTTGCTCAGATTTTCTAAGGCCCATTTCACTTCACATTCTAGGATGTCTGGTTCGAGGTCAGTGACCATCTCATTGTGATTATCTGGGACGTTAAGCTCATTCTTGTATAGTTCTTCTGTGTAGTTTTGCCATCTCTTCTTAATCTCTTCTGCCTCTGTTAGGTCTCTGCCATTTTGGTCCTTTATCATGCCCATCTTTGCATGAAACGTCCCCTTCATATCTCCAATTTTCTTGAAGAGATCTCTGGTCCTCCCTATTCTGTTGTTTTCTTCTATTTTTTTGCACTGTTCATTTAAGAAGGCATTCTTATCTCTTCTAGCTACTCTCTGGAATTCTGCATTCAATTGGGTGTATCTTTCTCTTTCTCCTTTGCCTTTTGCTTCCCTTCTTTCCTCAGCTATTTGCAAAGCTTCCTCAGACAGCCATTTTGCTTTCTTGCATTTCTTTTTCTTTGGGATGGTTTTAGTTGCTACCTCTTGTACAATGTTGCGAACTTCCATCCTTAGTTCTTCAGGCACTCTGTCTATCAGATCTAATTCCTTAAATCTATTTGTCACCTCTACTGTATATTCACCAGGAATATGATTTAATTCATACCTGAGTGGCCTAGTGCTTTTCCCTACTTTTTTCAATTTAAGCCTAAATTTTGCAACGAGAAGCTCATGATCTGAGCCACAGTCAGCTCCTGGTCTTGTTTTTACTGACTGTATAGAGCTTCTCCATCTTTGGCTGCAGAGTACATAGTCAATCTGATTTCTCTGTTGACCGTCTGGTGATGTCCATGTGTAGAGCCGTCTCTTGGGTTGTTGGAAAAGAGTGTTTGTTATGACCATCGTATTCTCTTGACAAAATTCTATCAGCCTGTGCCCTCTTCATTTTGTCCTCCAAGGCCAAACTTGCCTGTTATTCCGGTTATCTTTTGGCTTCCTACCTTAGCATTCCAATCCCCCATGATGATAAGGACATCATTTTTTGGTGTTAATTCTATAAGGTGCTGTAGGGCTTCATAGAACCGGTCAATTTCATCCTTTTCAGCACAAGTGGTTGGGGCATAGATTTGGACAATTGTGATATTGAATGGTTTGCCTTGGATTCGAATTGAGATCATTCTGTCATTCTGGGGATTATATCCCAGTATTGCTTTTCCTATTCTTTTATTGACTATGAAGGCTACTCCATTTCTTCTGAGGGATTCTTGCCCACAGTAGTATACCTGATGGTCATCTGAGTTAAATTCACCCATTCCTGTCCATTTTAGTTCGCTGATTCCTAAGATATCGATGTTCAGTCTTGTCATCTCTTTTTTGATTACGTCTAGCTTGCCTTGATTCATGGATCTTACATTCCAGGTTCCTATGGAGAAAAAATCTTTACAGCATCGGACTTTCCTTTCACCACCAGATATATCCACAGCTGAGCATCCTTTTGGCTTTGGCCCAGTCGCTTCATTCTTTCTGGCGCTACTAGTACTAGCCCTCTGCTCTTCCCCAGTAGCATATTGGACACCTTCCGACCTGAGGGGCTCATCTTCCAGTGTCATATCTTTTTGCCTTTTAGTACTGTCCATGGGGTTTTCATGGCAAAGATACTGGAGTAGTTTGCCATTTCCTTCTCCAGTGGATCACATTTTGTCAGAACTCTCTGCTATGTCTGTCATAGGTGGCCCTGCACGGCATAGCTTATAGCTTCATTGAGTTATGCAAGCCCCTTTGCCACGACAAGGCAGTAATCCATAAAGGGGTATAAACACCCCCACAAATATAGCTGCCATAATGAGGGATGTGAGGATCCCAAAATCAGCCATGGAGAGATTCAGGATTTAAATGGTGAAAGAATTCCTCTTAATGGAAAAGGCCAGGAGATAAATGGTCTTTTCATTTTCTACCAGGCCCAAAATGCAGATAAGGGCAATGAAGCCATTTTGTGTTAAATTATCAACCAACTGATTATCTAGAGAAGACGTTTCTGGTATTTCAGAAGTATTCAGAGTAGTTTCCATATTTTCGATAATATGAAAAGAAATGTTGACCTTTTCTGGATCATTCCTTGAAAGTTCAGGTGTATCCAAAATAGTTTGGGGATGCACCCTACTTAAAAAAAAAGAGAATCAGTTCTCTTACACACATAGTCTCACACACACACACACACACACAAACACATATTATTAGACGTTCTGGCTGAGGGCACGCTACAGTTATCAGGTATCAGGCATTTGTTTAACAACCATCACAAAACAGGTAGTAAAATTGGGCCACTTCATGTTATGACCTATCCCAAAGATGCTTTTTCATGAGGCAACTGGACTTTCCTGTTTTTTTTTTCTTTGAAGATGTTTTGCTTCTCATTCAAGAAGCTTCTTCAGCTCTGACCTGTTATGTTACTTAAGGAAAGATTGCACTGTTATTTTTTGCTCTTTCTATTAGCTGTTCTGGCAAGGGTGATCCCTGTAGTAGACAGGACATTCCTTAATCGCTCACAACTTCTGCCTCTAGAACTGTTCATGAGTCTGACAAGGGTTTGAACTAATTATTTGTAATAAATAAACAGGTTGCCCCTACTGGCTTGTAGTCAGGGACCAGATCATATAGACTGGAAGCTAAAACATATAAAGAGTGGTTGCTGGAACTGGGTTTATCTCTTTTAATGAAAAGAGGGACTAGGGGTGACATGATAGCAGTCTTCCAATGTCTAACTAACCAAGGAGAGAAGCAACCTAGAACTAAGAAGAAATTTCCTGATAGTCAGAACAAATAAGCGGTGGAACAACTTATCTCCATAATTTGTGAATGCTCCAACACTGGAAGTTTTTAAGAAGAGATTGGACAACCATTTGTCTGAAGTCATATAGGGTTTCCTGCCTGAGCAGAGGCTTTGATTAGGAAACCTCCAAGGTCCCTTAAACTCTGTTCTGTTCTGTTCTGCTCTACTCTACTCTACTCTACTCTACTCTACTCTACTCTACTCTACTCTACTCTACTCTACTCTACTCTACTCTACTCTACTCTACTCTACTCTACTCTATTCTATTCTATTCTATTCTATTCTATTCTATTCTATTCTATTCTATTCTATCCATTCTTAGATGCTTCTACGATTTTCTTGGGTTTTTGTGTCCAGATCATGAGCAATTCTTCTTTGTCTTCCTCCCATGTAGAAAAAGTACTCAGATAAAAGACATTCAACCAAAGTCAGACACACCAGTCAACAAGTCAGAAATGGGAAGATTGCTGTCACACTATCCAGAGGAAAAACCTGCTGTTATAACGAGTTCTAATATTGGCTAGAGAATCCTGAGGGATTAGTTGATCTCATACTAATGGTCTCTAAGTCTTATCTTAAACTCAAAAAGGAGTATTTTGTAAATAACAATTACCACAACAAAAATTCTGCCTTTGCTGTAGACCAGGGGTAGGCAACCTTGGCTCTTTTATGACTCGGGGACTTCAACTCCAAGAATTCCTGAGCAAGCAGGCTGGCTCAGGAATTCTTGGAGTTGAAGTCCATGACTCATAAAAGAGCCAAGGTTGCCTACCCCTGTTGCAGACATACCTGGTGATGAATCTCCAATGGGAATAATTGGTCTCATCCAGGATCTAAGCATGAGGGTTTTTTTTCAATGAATCCCCTTAGCCTGCACTTGATGTAAGTGCATTTGAGAAAGAGAATGGAGCTTCACCAAGCTTTCTCAGAAAAAATAAAAAACTTGCACAATATTCTTCTGAATTTTGTGTTATCGCACACAAGGAAGTTCTTGAAAACATGATCGTATCTTGAACCAAAAGATATCTGATAGAGAAGCAATCCAATCTAGATGTCAATTTCCTGGAATCAAGGGCCATTAAAGGAGTAATGTCTTCTGGCAGCAATTATTAAGTGTGACAGCAACTTCCTTGTTTTCCCAATGAATCCAAGAATATGGGCAAGTCTCCATGACCTTGCCCATCTTGTCCTATTTGAAGCAAATATAGTTTTTTTTTCTGAATTGGTTCAAGCAAAGTCAAACACATTTCTCATTTAATCTGAAGAAGAAGAAAAATAGTCCAACATTTTTGTCCATTTTTGTCCAAAGGGAAGAGAATTTTGGTGAACTTGTCATGAGTAGAACTTGGAGGTCTTCCAATTGCTTGATTAATGGGAGAAAAGGCCTGAATAGGAATGTACAGACTCTCCCTGTAGAATCTCTTTCAAGGAGTCTTCTCACAGTCAAATTCAATCCCAAAGCAAGCTAGGAGAAGAAACTCTTCTAATGAAGCTTTCTCAGCCTAAGAAGAATAGACAGATTAGGATACTGCCCTTTGACCAAAAGAAACATAATGGAAAAGAATTCTTCCATCATCGCCAACATTAGCTGAGGCTGAAAAGCATCACCATGAGAAGGTGTGGAATGAGTGAGTGAGTGAATGAATGACAGAATAACAGAGTTGGAAGGAATCTTGGAGGTCTCCCTGATCATGTAGGATGTCCTTTACCATCACAGACAAATGGTTGTCCAATCTCTCTTAATAACCTCCAGTGATGAAGCCGTTCCACTGATTCATTGTTCTAACAGTCAGGAAGTTTCTCCTTAATTCTAGTTTGGCTCTCTCCTTAATTAGTTTCCATCCATTGCTTCTTGTTCTGCCTTCAGATGACTGACTGACTGACTGACTGACTGAATGAATGAATGAATGAATGAATGAATGAACAAATACATAAATAAATATTCTTAGCATGAGGCAGAAAAGCAAAAAAAAAAAAAGAGGGCAAATTTCAAAGACTGTCTTCGTTTTCAGAAATAAGAGACTCAAAAGCTATTTGGGTGTTTGATTCCAGAGTGCAATCCAAAAATCAGAAGCTCTTTGAAATGTATAACTCAGCTGCAGAAAAGACGGGGAATGAATCATGTGTAGTGCTGAAAGTAAAGTTTCTTTGTTTGGGAAGGAAGTGTCAGGTGGCCCCCAAATGGTCTCTGTGAACCTTTGAAATATGTTTCAAAATGTTCAATCATGTTACAGAGGCTGACTAGCCAATTCCCTTATATTCAAAGAGCTTCTGAGTTTTGGATTTCACTCTGGAATCAAACACCCAAATAGCTATCGAGTCTCTTATTTCTGAAAATGAAAACAGTCCTTGAAATTTGCCCTCTTTTTTTTTTTTTTTTTTTTTTGCTTTTCCACCTTTTCTTTGGTTTCCTTTGAAGTCTAAATATAGGGAATGTTGCACTGTTTCTTTTATTCTCAATCTTCCCTAATCTTAACTCACCAAGTTCTGCCCAAATCTGTTCCATCTGTGAGAAGTGTAAAAGTTCTTAACAATAGCACTCATTTCTCAGAACTCCAGCCCTAAATCTGTAGATTAAAATCTATGTCACAGCATGCAGTAGCCCAAGGCCATCTCCCCATCTTGACTTATCAGCTTGCAGACATGTGAATCATTTTTACAGATGATAACAAAAGGAGAGATATAAACAATAATTATAGGGAAAAAAGACAAATAGAGGCAGCTGCTGTGCTAGCACAGGGAGGAGAGAATTGGATAGAGTAGTAACTAGAGAGTTTAATGGGAAGAAGAGAATAAATGGCAAAATAAAACAAATTCTAAACACTGTTGGTTGTGGGGGCTTGTTGATTCCAAGAGAGCCTGGAACAAGATTCTTGAACTAGAGCCAGGATGATTTAATACTGGAATTCATTGTTTTGTAGCCTGGCCATAACCTATTTATTTTTGAGTTTTCTTGCCAATTCCAACTCTCTCCAATCAGTTTGATTTCTGTATCACTTAGAAGTCTCAGAAAGTGGAGTTTCATCTATATACTGACTGATGTAACTAAAGAAGGTAGATGAATTCATGGATTAAATGACTTTATTTAATTGCAAGCTGATTTGTACAATCTCTGAGGAAATAAAATTGACATGCAAAACTGTAGGAGAATGTACAATGAAGCACACAAGTGCAAGCAAGGCTACCGTGAACACTTTTTTCCGCTTTTGCTGGCGTGGTTTAAGGAAAACTTTAACAAGCAGGATCAAAATGAAAATGACCACCACTGGGTAAGAAATCAGTGAACTGAAAATAATCTGAAACGTTAGAAAAGTATTTGAAAATGTAAGTACCATTTGCAAGGCAAAGTACACAAAGGGAAGTATCCAAGTGATAGCACACACAATGAGGGATAATTTGGATGGCCAACGGCATTGATGCCAAATTGGAAAAAGCACTGATACACAACGGTCCATGCAGATGCTTATTAGTAAAAGTTGACTAGTATTGTGCATCATAAAATAAAGACCTAAAAAAATGAAATATATTCTAAAATGATATCCATTAAGAAACTCAAATATTTTAATCAAAACCTTCAGTATAAGTACTGCAGAATCAGCCATGGCCAAATTCAAGACATAGATGGAGAAAGAATTTGTTTTCATATGGAAACCAAGAATCCAGATGACTTTTCCATTCCCTACAAGTCCCAAAAAGCAGACAGTACAAAGAATGACATGAAAGATGATAAACTCAGTAAAATTTGGAACATTTTGAATTAACAAATCTTCAATTTCAGTCCAATTGAGATTGTTGTAGGTATTATATTCCACATCTGAAGCAAATAACGAGGAATTTAGATTGTCATAGGTATTATATTTTGTCTTGAGTTGGGGCCAGACTCTGCCATTCTGCTCAGCTCAATTTTCTTTTCTTCTGTATTTTTATTTTTCTCCTTTTGTACATAAACACCTGCAGAGAGAGGCAAAACAGACATACAATAAGTCCTAAATTATGCTAAATTATTTTCAGAAAATTTTTACAGCCAAAAGAAAACTAAGTGATTAAAAGGGAATTTTCTCTTAAGACAAAGCTGTTCCAATTTTCTTGATGACAATACAGAACTCATGAAAGCAAGCCAAGAGGCAGCCAATAAATAAACGTTTAATGCATTAAATATATAGACAGAATAAATAAACATCCCATATCTACCACTGGCCAGCAAGATACTTGCAAGAGATCCACAAGAGATCTGGAAGGAGAGGTGGAGTTTTAGGAAAATAGATGCACATTTGCAATTCATAGATTCTTGTACAATATTTATAAAGATTAAAGATTGGGTGAAAAAATTATTGCTACTGTTATTATTGTAGATGCTAGGAAAAAAAACATTAATTGAAGGCGGTTTTAAAAAATAATCTCTTCATTGTGTTTCAACCGCTCTTTTGCCATGCTAGTTAAGATCTATTTCTTTCAGGAGCCATCTTACCTCACAAGAGAAAGTAAAGCTATCACTTAGATGCAGTGTAAAGTAAGTCAAACAAGCAGAGGCAATGCTATCATATAAAGCAACTGCAAGATCATGTTACAGAAAGAAAATAATATTAGATGCTCTAGCTGATGTTATTATCCCTGATTTGGAAATGAATTCACTTCCATTCCCTTCCATGCACTTTTCTCTCCTCTCTCCTTCTCCTCTGAATTAACTCTAAAAGTACCAGACAGTTCTGCATATTTTGTCAAAGCAAGAATATTCAATATTAGCAGCGTTGACATCTTGCTTCTGATTTTCCCTGAGAAAGTCTTTTGCGTTCTACCAGCTCACACTTGAAAGTCCTACCTTTTTCCAGCCGTACTTGTAGGTTTGCTAGTGGATGTTGGAGCTTAATACCTTCTTCTGGAAAGATTATATAAACCGTTGTTCCCCTAGCATGCAACCCATGTGCTTTGGCATAAAATACAAAATAGACGCGTTTATACCTTTTGAGAAAGGGTGGGGAATCTTAATGGATTTAAGACATCTTTCTTTTCTTGCCAAGATTTAAATCAGGGTGTTGATTTTTTCCATAGATGTTTCAGAAATTGTGGTTTCCCATAAATGATAAACGCATTAGGCAGATGTTTCTAAGGAAAGTTCAATGCCATGTGTCCTTTGAAAACTGAATTGATCCACAATATCTATGTACTAATGAAATTCTCATTCCCGTAACCTTTATCGGGGTGAAACAGGGCATCGTAGGCCAACAATTTTTGAACCAAGGTACCTCAAGTGGGCTAACTTACAAAATGAGTCCAAAATTCAGGATACATGATTCCCTTGACTTTTTTTTGCAAAATCTTTATGACAATAAAATTATATATATATATATATATATATATATATATATATATATATATATATATATATATATATATATATATATATATATATATATATATATATATATATATATATATATATATATATATATATATTTAGGTTTTGCTAACAAAGAATAAAGAGAGAATGGTATAGCTATTTCGGGTTCCTTTAACCCTCATCAGCCAAACTTACAATTCTGAGATTCGAACCTGGGCTATCTGCATGTTAGGCAGATGTTATAACCTCTAAGCCACGGGTTCTCTCCCACTTTGTTAGCTACCAGGAGAGAGACAGGGGGAGGAGATTTTTACCTTGAATGAACACCCTGTCAGCCCAGATATGGGAGAAAGAAATCTTCTTTCTTTTTTTTTTTCTTTTTCTTTTGCCTGTATCAGCTCAATCTAGAGCCATCCACAAGCAGCAGTCACTAACTGCGACACCATTTTACATTTTTAGGTTTTGCTAACAAAGAATAAAGAGAGAATTAAAAAGAATTCTAGATTGAGCTGATACAGGCAAAAGAAAAAGAAAAAAAAAAGAAAGAAGATTTCTTTCTCCCATATCTGGGCTGACAGGGTGTTCATTCAAGGTAAATATATATATATATATATATATATATATATATATATATATATATATATATATATATATATATATATATATATATATATATATATATATATATATATATATATATATATATATATATATGTTTTCTGAGGTTTTCGCGGGTATTTGTATGTAGGTCTTTAGTTGTTCGGGTTTTCTCCCACGTCAAATTGGAAGTGTCTTGGCGATGTTTCGATGAAGTCCCATTCGTCATCTTCAGGCTGGTGTTTTCAGCTTCGTGCTTTGAGCAGCCCCAAAAAAATTGCTGCTCAAAGCACGAAGCTGAAAACACCAGCCTGAAGATGATGAATGGGACTTCGTCGGAACGTCGCCAAGACACTTCCAATTTTACGCGGGAGAAAACCCGAACAACCAAAGACCTACATACAAATACCCGTAAAAACTCTCATACAAAATAAAACTTTTCATGTGCAAATGTTTGACTGTGCTACTACAGAATCCACCACAGACAATTTTCAAGGTAGATACATCTATGAATGTATCTCCAACAATGCCATGGAAAGCAGGACTTTAGAAGCTTCATCATTGTTTATGGCATTGAGGATTTTGCTAAGGTGTCACTTCTGCCAAGTTAAATAAATTTTCTTTAATACAGATCTTTATTTAATAGTTATATAATTTTTCTTGTATAATAAAACCCTTAATAGAAAATTATTGAAAAAGGAATCTAGTAACGATATATCTCTGAAACAATGATCTACACAATATAGAATAACAGAGTTGGAAGGGATTTTGGAGGTCTTCTAGTCCAACCCTGCTCAAGCAGGAGACTCTATAGCATTTCAGACAAGTGGCTGGATAATCTCTTCTTAAAAGTCTTTAGTGATGGAGCAGCCACAACTTCTGAAGCTGTTTCACTGGTTAATTGTCCTCACTGTTAGGAAATTTCTCCTTAGTTCTAGGTTGCTTCTCTCCTTGATTAATTTCCATGCACTGTTTTTTTTTTTAATCTTGCCCTCTGGTACTTTGAAAAACAAGTTGATCCCCTCTTCTTTCTGGTAGTCCCTCAAACACTGAAACACTTAGTCCTTCTTTTCTTTAGACTAGCCATACCCAATTCCTGCAACCATTCTTCATAAGTTTTAGTCTCCAGGCTTTTAATTATTTTTGTTGCTAGTCTCTACACTCTTTCCAAAGTCTTAACATCTTTTTTTGTAATGTGGTGACCAAAAGGGGATGCAGTATTCCAGGTGTGGCCTTATTAAGGTTTTATAAAGCAGTACTAATACTTCATCTGATCTTGACTTTATCCCTCTGTTTATGCAACTAAGGATTGCATTAGCTTTCTTGGCTGTCGCCACACACTGTCCCTCTAAAAGTTAGGTTTCACCTAATCTATACTTGTACCTTTAGTTTTTCCTGTCTAAGTGTAAAACCTTGCTTTTCTCCACGTTAAATTTCATTTTGTTGGATAGGTCCCAGTGTTTGTCTGTCAAGATCTATTTGGATCCTGAGCCTATCTTCCGTGATTACTGCCAACTTAATATCATCTGCAGATTGGATGAGTTCCCTCATCTAAGTCGTTTATGAAGATATGGAAGAATATTGGGCCTAAGATGGAACCTTGTGGTACTCCAGTGCTTACTTCCCTCCATGCAGATGTAGTACCATTAAGGCAGTGGTTCTCAACCTGTGGGTCGGGACCCCATTTGGGGTCGAACGACCATTTCACGGGGGGGTCGCCAAACAATGCAGTCCGCCATTTTTCCCCCCTTTTCCTTAGCTGTGCTACTCCCTTTTATTCTATTGGCTTTCGAAAGCCAATAGAATAGACTCTCTTGAAGAGAGTCTAATTCTATTGGCGTTCCAAAGCCAATAGGAATTGTCCAGGCTGTCTCTGCCCTGCTGAGCCCGCCAAAAGTCCCATTCTGCAAACGGTGCTGCACCAGTTGAGTAGTCCTCGACTTACGACCGGTTGAGTAGTCCTCGACTTACGACCGGTTGGAGGTCGTGGCATTAAAAAGATTGAGAACCACTGCATTAAGGACTACCTGTTGAGTGTGATTTATTAGCCAGTTACAAATCCATCTGGTGGTGATGCTTCTATCCCACATTTTTCTAGCTTACCAAGAAGTAGGCTGTGATCTACTTTGTCAAATGCATTACTCAAATCCGAATATACTATATCCACACATTTCACTGATCCACCAATTTAGTCACTTTGTCAAAGAATGCAATAAGATTTGTTTGCAATGATCAATTTTTGACAAACCCATGTTGGCTACTAGTTATAACTTTACTTTAGAACTTTAAAGAACCCCCCCCCCCAAAAAAAGATCTAACTCCCCAATGATTTTAAATGGTTTAGCACCCATTATGGCCATCAGGCAACTTCAAGCTTAGCAGGAAATAACATTTTCAAGGATATTTCCATATATTTGCTCCCAAGCATCCCTCCCAAGCATTAGTTTATGCTTTTATCATTCTGAGAATTAGGAGGGATGGAGGCAGCAGGAGACAGATCCAAGATGCAAGAACAGATTGCTTAGAATGCACTCCATAAAGGATATTGGTAAATATTGAAAGCTCTTAGTAGATAACAGTGCAATGACTTACTGAGAAACATAGACATTCTGAACAGCTATAGCATTTTATAAAAAGTGTTTTACTGTACTGTATTAGTGCATTAACAGTTTTCAGCATACGTTTTGGAGTTGATGACACAGAGGTTTTAAAACAATGAAATCTAAGAAAATGCAAATACAGTCCAAACATTAGCACAAATGGTATTAAATATGTTTTTCGTGCAGTTCTCTGGAGTGCACAGAGCTGCTTGTATTGCTCTTTTTGGCCACTCCGTAAAGCAGCAGCTTCTTTTCTCACAATGATAAGCTGCCTTCCGCAACTGTATTATGATCTCAGGAATGGAAATCTTCAGTTTGTGGAGTTGCCACACATTTTATGTCCTCCTCAACCATTTTCTTGGGTTTGCCATGGTGCCGTCCGCCATTAGGGTCCAGATGCATGGTTGTCCTTGCCACCAAGTCTTCTTTACCCCATACAATTTATGTCTTCCTTCCCACAGTTTGGCAACAACATCATGGTGACTCTCCCAACCGTGACTGCCACCTGCTCTTAGAGCAGGAGTTGTGAATCTAGGAGGACCTCCAAGCTGTGCACAGGGTCCACCTGGGTAGTTGCGACACCATCCAGAAAGTTATTAAACTCCCAGATCCTGTGTTTCCACATATCCAGAGTCACTCGGGGTTCAAGTGAACCCTGTTTTCCCTACCCGGGCCTCTATAGCCTCCAGGCACTACAAGAGGCAGCTGTAGCAACACTTATATACTGTATTCACATTCTTGTAGATAATTCTGCAGGATTTAGGATAATACTTATTCCTCTCCCACAGAAACCCAATCTCTGTGTAACCATCTCATCTATCTAGTTTTGGATAGATCAAGGATTTTAATAGAATATACAGCATGTATATGTATATGTATATATGTATCTCTATCTATCTCTATCTCTATTTATATAATAATAAAGTTGGAAGGGACCTTGGAGGTCATCTAGTCCAACCACCTGCCCAGGCAGGAAACCCTATACCATTTCAGACAAATGGCTGTCCAGTTTCTTCTTTAAAACTTGTTGGAACATTCACCACTTCTAGAGGCAGGTTGTTCCACTGGTTAATTGTTCTAACTGTCAGAAGTTTCTCCTTAGTTCTAGGTTGCTTCTCTCGTTGGTTAGTTTCCATCCGTTGCTTCTTGTCCTGCCTTCAGGCGCTTTGGAGAATAGCTTGACTCCCTCTTCTTTGTGGCAGCCCTTGAGATATTGGAACACTGCTATCATGTCTCCCCTTGTCCTTCTCCTCATTAAACTATGGTATAGTGTTTCCTGCCAGAGTAGGGGGTTGGACTAGATGATCTCCAAGGTCCCTTCCAACTACTACTTCTTCTTCTTCTTCTTCTTCTTCTTCTTCTTCTTCTTCTTCTTCTTCTTCTTCTTCTTCTTCTTCTTCTTCTTCTTCTTCTTCTTCTTCTTCTTCTTCTTCTTCTTCTTCTTCTTCTTCTTCTTCTTCTTCCTCTTCCTCTTCCTCTTCCTCTTCTTCTTCTTCTTCTTTATATGTATGTCTATGTCTATGTCTATATCTTTGTGTGTGTGTGTTACAACCAGCCTGGCTGGTAAGGATGCTATACTAGTTTCATTTTTCTCTTGGGAAGTTTTAAAATCCTTGGGCTTTTTCTTGTTTTTTATTCCTGTGTCACAGTCTATTGTAGTCTTTCCTTACAACTGCATTGCTTATGAGCTCTTTCTTTCTTTCTTTCTTTCTTTCTTTCTTTCTTTCTTTCTTTCTTTCTTTCTTTCTTTCTTTCTTTCATTGCTGACCAATACCAACTTCTGTTATGCTTCTCAACTTTCTTTTTCATTGTTCCACCCTTATTTTGTTTTCCTTTGAAATCTAAATGCAGGGAATGGCACACTGTTTATTTTATTCTCAATCTCTCCTAATCTTAAATCATCAAGTTCTGCCCAAATGTAAAAGCTCTTAACAATAACATTATTTCTCAGGAGGAGAACTTCAGCCCTAAATTTGTAGATTATGTTATAGCACGCAGTAGCCCAGATTTATCTGTCTTCTTGTCTTGTCATCTTGCAGACATGTGAACTGTTTTTGTAGATGATGGCGGAAAGAGAGATACAAACAATAATTTTCTCATAGGAAAGAAAGAAATAGGGGCCACTGCTAGGCTAGCACAGAACTAGAGAGGAGACCCCAAACTTGTGAAGAAACAAGGGAGCCATGATGGACAAATCTATCCTATAGAGATTGCTTTCATAAGAAGTCAAATTAAGAGAGGATGACTGTATTCCCACCAGCATAATTAGTCTGAGCTCTAAATAGAATTCTAGAGGTTGCAATGCACACATTTAGGCAATTGGCTGCAAACACAACCAGTAGAGAGATAGTTAACTTTAAAATATTTGGCTATATAAATCAAACCTCTGGTTGTTTGCTTTACTATTGCTTTTCAAAAGAGGGAGGAATGAAGTGAGGCAAAAAAAAATCTGGCTTAGCAATAGTACTGAAACTTATACAATGCTCCCTAGTGCTTTACAGCACTCTCAGGGTGGTTTATAATGTCAACATATTGCCACCAACACTCTGGGTCCCCATTTTACTGGTCTCAGAAGGATGGAAGGCTGAATCAACTTTGATCCCCATCAGGATCAAACTCCAGGCGGTGGGCAGAATAAGCTTGCAATACTGCATTCCCACCACTGTGCCACCACTACTAATGGCTTACTTAGCTACTGTGTAGATCAGGGTCTTCAAACTTGGCCCTTTTATGACTTGTGGACTTCAGCTCCCTGGCTGAGGAATTCTGGGAGCTAAACTCCACAAGTCATAAAAGGGCCAAGTTTGAAGACCCCTGTTTTAGATGCTACAATAAAAAAACTGCCTGAAAAGTTTTATCTATATGAAAATTAAAGCAGCAAAACACATCTTATTTTACTGCTAAATATAAAAACCACAAAGTTTTTTTGTACTATAATTTAGATCAAATCCCACAAATCCCTGTAGCCTCGGTGACAGTCATCTCTTAAACTATGTACGTAGTTTCTTTTGTCCTGATAAAAGAAAAAACACAGCAGGCAAATTTGAATCATTTCAATGTTTATATATGCTCCTGCCAGTAATATTATCTAAAGATAGACAGTCAAAACATTACATCTGTGTTTCTCAACCTTGGTTGAATGAGACACTAAGCATTCCTAGCATTAGATTAAAAAATAGTTTATCAGAGATGATTTTTAAAAGCATGGTGATGTGACAAAATATTTTTTCAGCTAACTGTATAGCAAGCTAAGAGAAAACTGATGTTCACTGATTCTCCTTAAACATGTAAACAGAAAATTACATCTTGACATGAAAATCTCTATGGTACAAATGAAGTTGCATTAAAATGTAACAAATTCAAACATATCATTAGCTTTCTCCCAAGGACTTTTTTCAGTTTTTAGATGGAGAGAGATTCTTGATTATTAGCTTCTCTCATCTTCTGCTTTGGAACATTATTTTTGTCTCCGTGATATAAAATGTGAGGAAAATTTAGTGGCAACTGGTTGTACATGCTTGCATTTAACAAATTGCAACATACAAAAACAAAAATAAAAACCCATTCTCATTGCCCAACCAGCATAGCATGAAACATCAGTATTTTCAGAGATGTTCATAACTGGCTTTCATTAGGCTGTGTCCCATCTTCTTTGGTGTCTTCCTCATTTTTGAAAACCCTTTGAAGCACAAGTTTCATGGATACTCTGGATCAGTGGTTCTCAACCTGTGGGTCGGGACCCCATTTGGGGTCGAACGACTATTTCACAGGGGTCGCCAAACAAGGCTGTCTGCCATTTTTCCCCCTTTTCTTTGGCCACGCCCCTGGCACCCGATGATAAAAAATGGTTGGGGGTCACCACAACATGGGGAACTGTATTATGGGGTCACGGCATTAGAAAGGTTGAGAACCACTGCTCTGGATCAATCCTCTTAATTTCTCCCAGCCAGGAAATAAAGGATTGGATTGATGCTGCTATTAACTGTGATACAGATGTTAGATAGCAATGCAAGAATAATTATATGTTGAATCCAGGGATGAACAATATATGCATTAGTTAAAATAAAGTCAACCATCAATTTAATTTCTATTAGTGAATTCGCAAGCAGGGCATCGACTAGCAAATTTAAATCATTGTTTTTTAGTATAATGTAAATAATAATGGAAAGTATACTCAGAGGCAAACTAAATACAATAAAGCCCATGAGAGAAAGCAAGGTTATCATCAACACTTTTTTCTGCATTAGCTGGCGTTGTTTAAGCAAAATTTTAACAAGCAGGATCAGAGAGGAAATAACCACCAGTGGGTAAGAAATTAGACCATTGAAAATCAGTTGAAACAATAGAAAACTCTCTGAAAATATAATTTCCAAGGCAAAGTACACAAAGGGCAGAACCCAAGTGATAACACTCACAATGAGGGACAATTTGGGTGGCCGATGGTATCGATGCCAAATTGGAAAAAGCAGATACACAATGGTCCACACTGATGCTTATTAGTAAAAGTTGACTAGTATTGTATAACACAAAATAAAGGAGGAGGAAAATATAGTATGCTGTAAAATCATTTAGATCGTGAATCTGAATTATTTGAACCAAAACCTCCATTATGGGTACTCCAGAATCAGCCACAGCCAAATTCAAGACATAGATGGAGAAAGAACTTGTTTTCATATGGAAACCGAGGATCCAGATGACTTTTCCATTCCCCAAAACTCCCCAAAAGCAGAGAGTTAGAAGGACAACCATAAAGATGATAGCAAAATTTGTAATAGGCGGTATTTGGGAATCATTAGAGTCAGTCTCGTTTGAATAGTCATAGGTTTCATAGCCCTCTGGGGAACTGGGGAAGATGGACACCCACGGCCCACCCAGGTCTGGCTAAATCCAGAAGGGAACCCAAGCAAAAACTGTGGAGAACCAAGAGCTCAGCCAAGTTGAGGTGGGTGCCAAAAGGCCAGGATTGGAACAAAAAGCCACTTTAGCAAACAGGACAAAATAAATTAACAGATAAAACACAGAGTTTAAACGCACAAAAAGCCAACACAATTATGACTATTTCCCAGCATGCCTGAAGTAACTCCTCATTCAGGAAGCCATCAATTCTCTTACCAAAGATGCTCCAAAGTTTTCCCGCCAAAAACTTGACAGCATCCCCTTCTTTTCCCTTATTGGCTCCAGGGAGTCAGGTGTCAGTTTTGTGTTACTTTTCTTAAAAGGAGCTAATTGCCACTAAGGGAACGGAATCTGCATTTCTTCTTTTACCCAAAGGAGTTGCATGGATTTGAGAAAATGTTCATATGCATACCAAATTATATAGCAATTCCAGAGAGATTTCTTGGGGGAATCCAGGAGATTGCTCATGCCAGTTGACTCCCAACCCTATTGCCATTAAGCAGCTTTCATCCTTGTTCAACATTAGATCCTATTCTTCAAAATGGGTTAGCCTTTTTCTCTTTGTCCTAAGTGAAGATCTGAGCTTTTTCTCTGTTAATTGGACTCTCCTCCAGGGGATGGTCAGCAGAACGTTCTTTAAAAGCAATTCTACAATTCACTTTGCAAATCTTTTTCAAACCCAACCCAACATTATCTCCATCCTTTGACTTTATCGTGTTAAACACCAAACTCTGTTTTCTATATATTCAGATGTTTCTGTTAGTTCCCTTGCTGCTAGCTGACAATTAGAAAGAAAAAAAGCTTGACTTACAGAAGACCTTGCAATGACCTAGAAGAAGATATTCTTCTAGTAGTCTTCTTTAAAGAAAAGATAAGACATTCGTAGAAAGTTTTCTTGTTACTAGTTTCTTTATCATCCTTCATCATATACAGCCTTTCTTGGAACCACCTTCAATTCCTTCTAACAAAATGTGTCAACCCCCTCCCCCTAAATTTGTCATCTCCTCTTTTGTTATCGCTGTAGGGATATCCATTATTGAAATCTGAATATTACCTTTTTATCCTAATAATATTTGCATATCTTCCTTGAATAAAGACACTTAATGCAAGATCTTCAAGATTCATTTGTTTATTTTGTTTTTTATGTTTTTCTTTTTTCTTTTTTCTTTCTTTTCTATCTTTCTGTTATTCTTTTATCTTTTAACACTTTTAGTTCTTCTTTTTTTCTTGCTCTCTGCTTGGGAACACACCACTTAATATTTGTTGAGGTTTTATTTATTTTTTTGTGAAGTGTAGCTAATGCATAGTAGGAGATGAAACATCATGACAAGTTCAATGCTTAGTTCAATTAATAGTTAATTAATAGTTCAATTCTGACTAATCTATCTGAGAACTAGAAGATTTGGGATCTCACAGAATCCTCCCCTTTTCCCCAGTCAGTTTCCATTGTTCAGGATGGAATAGAACCTGGTCTGATTCCTGATTCTCATCAGCCCCTCTCATTGTGGCCAAGGACCCCAAAGTTTTGGCTTCAATGTGGAGAGCAGAGTACCTACTTCTAATCTCCAGGATTTGAGGCAGAAGCCCTGTTGGCTAGTGTTGGTCAAGTTTGCCCATCTTGGTTGAGTTTGGCAGTCTCAGAATCCTAAGAAGCAGAGATAGTAAAATGCTGAATTCACTTTCCTCTTCTTTTCCAAACATATTTCAGGCCAAGCGGGAATGGCTGGGCAGCTGAATGAAGAACTGTGAGTTCTGCAGCCCTTCCATCATGGATGACCACAGCAGCATGATTATCTGATGGATGATGTCACCAAGGACCAGGATAACATGAATTATGCCTAGATTGTCTCTGGCTAACATAAACAGCAAACAGAATGAGCCAGGTAGGGGGTGAGGAGGTATTTAATTTCTGAATACTGAATCCAAGCCAGTTCTCCAAGAGGAGTGGACCCAAACTCACAAAATCTTCAGAAGCAACCAGGCCTGGATCAAAACAAAGATGTCATGACTCCGACAGATGAAACTCTTCAAAAGAACTTTGAGGCATTGTTTACCTTAAAGAATCTTTTATTCAAGTAGCATAATATTGGCACTACATAATCCAAGCCAAAAACTGAATTCCCCTCCCCTGGGCACATAGTATCAAAGCACAATTCCCTCCTCCAATTAACGGTCATAAATCACATTCCCCAATTAGCTTAAAGTGTGGGCTTCCTCTCCAGTTCTCCAGCCTGCCAATTCTTTATCAGCTCTGGGCTCAATAACCTTGATTCTCACACCACGTTTAGTGTTGTTATGTCTAGCTAGATTCTCATTCACATTCCCCCTCCAGCATCATCTAACTCCAAAAGCGAAAGGAAAAAAGATGGCTACATTTCCATCTGTTATCAATGCAGACAATCCGATGTTAGCAGCATTGACAAAAGACATGATAGAATATTTCATTGTTAACTATTCCAGAAACCCACAAAGTAAAGGGATCACAGAACTGAAGTATTTAGAGAGCCAATTAGGTGTCATCTTGTTTTGGCAATGAGCCAATCAGATCACAGTAGGATTCAGTTATCGATGTCATGTATTGAAGCTGACAGCAGGACATTTGTCAGAGTGTTATGTGATCGCTAACAAGTTGGTTGGTTTTTTTTGTGTTCTTTCATTTAGTGAGCTTGTAAAATGTAATAAAATTAAAGTCATGGTGCAAAGAGTTGACTGGTTGCCCAGAAAATGATGTAAAATAGAATTATTAAGTGAACAAGGCTACAGTTATAAAGAAATTAGAAGAAAAATTGGTGGAAACATAACCAAAGGTGGCATTTATACTGTATACTTTTCCCAAAAGGTTTCCACTAATGTAAATCTCTGGTAAAGTAAAACCTTGTAGGATCATCAGGTCTTTACTCCCATCTATCCCTCTATACCTGATAACATTCCTGTCACAATGAGATACTGAGCAGTATTCCATCCAGATATTTGTGCTTGTTTTCCATTGCCTGTAATTATTGCTTTCATGTGATCTGTGAGTTTGGCTTGAAGACAAGCTGAAAGCATCACCTAGAAATTTTTTCTCTAACTATCTTTGAAGTATGTATGTCTATTCTTGTTTATTCTTCCTTCTTTGCCACCATTCTGTATATAGGACATCACTATAGGGCATTTCATACCAAAACAACTAGACACAGAGGCAGTTTTTCCCCTGTGCCATCACTCTGCTAAACACATGATTCCCACAACACTGTCTTATGCCTAAGTATATCTAATCAGGTAGTAGGACTGTATTACTATTATCCTTCTCATCTTTCCTATTAAATACTCAGTTTGTTGCTTTTATGTATACCAACAGTTTATGAACTGGAGTCAAATTCCTTGTGCACGCTTGTCCAATAAAGAACTATTCTATTCTATTCTATTCTATTCTATTCTATTCTATTCTATTCTATTCTATTCTATTCTATTCTACTCTATTCTACTCTACTCTACTCTACTCTACTCTACTCTACTCTACTCTACTCTACTCTATTCTATTCTATTCTATTCTATTCTATTCTATTCTATTCTATTCTATTCTATTCTATTCTTCCATTCCACTCCATCTATTCTATTCTATTCTATTCTATTCTATTCTATTCTATTCTATTCTATTCTATTCTATTCTATATGCCAATTCTGGAAAATACTGGATAGAAACAGTAACAGAACATCTATGGCCTTTGCTGTCTTCAAGAGTGGAATTTGTCTTTTTAATGCAGATGAACTGCTGACTCTTGTCCTGATGGGTTTATTCCCCTATATCCTCTATCTTCAGTCTACAACACAGTCTATCCATTTTTTGTACTTATTTTTTTTTCTTTCAGTTGGTCAGAGAATTCTTTGGGCAACTAAGCTGATTTTCTTTTAAGTGGTATTGATATTTTTTTTATTTATCGCCACCCTGGATGTGCTTTATTGATGCCAGGCAACAAGTCCCATATTTTGGACCAACATTAACCACAGATTTTGCTGTATCTACAACAATCTCAAAAATGTTTACATCCACTGCTAAAGCAGAGTTGATGGCATTAATCCCAGTTGTCTTGGTTCATCGAATATGCTCATTAAACATGTGGGCCCCAGATGGTCTCTGTGAACCCTCATCTCCTTTCTATTCTCTGCAGTGCACTTAATTCTCCAGCAGACCAGGACCTTTGGAAGTTCATCTTTGGTTTACCAGCTTATTGTGAATGGCTTATTTTGTATGCCTCTAATGGTTTTGTCTACTGTGACCCTCTGGATTCACATGAGTCTAAATTGCAACACAATCAAAGGAAGTTCCTCACCACCATCTTGCTGGCTCTTCTCTTCTTCCTCCTTTTTTCTTTCCCAATTTATGCCTCATATGTCATTTATTATTTCAGTTTCCCTCATCCTGTCCTCTTGACAATTGGAATAGGAAGAGCTACTCTCAAGAGCAGCATCAACCCCCTCCTTTATTTCTTTGTTGGGAGGAAGAAGAGAGGAAAGGACCAGCCCAGAGCATCATACAGGATTGCTCTACAAAGAGTCTTCAAGGACGAGCAGCAGGGCAGCCTGGAAGAACAGCAAGCTTCAAAGGAAGAACTTTCGTGAAGTCTTACTATCATTGTAATTCACGTTTGATAGCCATAAATAATATGTGTGTTCGATAAAAAACAAATTTATCGAACAAAGTAGCTAACGCCAAACAATATAAAAAGGAAATATTGCCATATTTGTAATTTTCAAAATGCAATTTTTGTACAGAAAGTTTCTGACTTTATATATCTTTTTTATTTCATCACATAGAATTACGCCTCACTTCATGTAATTCTTTATTTCATAACATGAAATGATATGTCTGACGTCAAACAATTCTTTATATCATAACAACTCCTATTAATTAATGTTTTTTTAAAATTGTAACTTTTCTCATTTTACGTATGTTTACTTCCTATATAATTGCAAAGTTTTGTCCCTAAAGCACTTGATAGAAGAATATATGCCTTCACTAACAACATGCAAAATTGTATATATAATAAAAGAAAAGAGAAGAAAAAAATATGTACAGGATACATTTCCTGAAATAAAATATGACAGTTTTGATCCTCACACATTTCAGACATAGCATTCACTGATATTATAGCCTGGGGATTTGTGATTTTGCCTGTGGCCCCCATTTCTCTTCTGTTGCTCCCAAGGCATGGAATGGGATATACGTGAAAACTGACTCTCTTGCTCTTTCCCTTTTTAGTAAGAGGCTAAAGCCTTGCCATTAATTACTGAATTCCAACTGGTTTCTAATTTAATTTAATTTTCCTCACTGTTGCCTCATTTCACGAATTAGTTGCCTTTAAGTGACATCTGGAAGCAGCAGGCATGGTTGGTGCTTATCTAGAAATAAAAATCTCATTTCTAGAAAGCAAAGTAAGCTGAGTATTTTATAAATGTCATGCAGTTCATTTCCGGCACAGCATTAGTTGGGGACTGATGTAGGCATTTCTTAAAATGCAGTTCTCTGTATGTCAGATGACAGAGTCAATGTGTGGAAAGAGATTTGTCCCCACCTATAAGATCCCAGCCTCAAGTGCAACTTATTCATTGCTACAGAGAAAGTAGCACAAAGGCCTTGTGAGAGCATTTGACCTCTTCTATCTCCCTCTGGCCAACTTCACCTTCTTTGAAGATGTTTTGCAAAAGGACCTTCATGCTCTCCTTGGACTGAGCTCCTTTTTTCCTCCCAACTAGAAAATAGATCACTGGATTAATGCTGCTATTTAGACAAGAAAGCACTATACTCCATAGAATCAAATATTGAAGTTTCTTCTCAGCTTCAGAACTAGAAAGTTTAAGAATCATTGCAATGATTGATAATGGAAAAGCAAGGATGAGGAAAGAGAGAAGAGTGATTAAAATCACCAGCAAAAGCCGACCCTGATTCTTCTGATTCGATTTAAGACACATTTTGATGAAAAGGATCACAGTAGAGAGAGTGATCAATGGAAGGCAAACCATAGCAGTCACAAGGAGATGAAGAGTGAATAGTCTATCATTCACAATGACTTCTGTGAAGACCATAATATTCACAGTTCCAGCAAGGAGGAAAGAGGCGATCCAGAAAAAGACACACACAGCAGGGGACAAATGTTTTGGCCGGGAACAGCGATGCCAGATTGGGAAGAGGACAGCCATACAGCGGTCAATGCTGATGGCTGTCATAAGAAAGTGAGCATTGATGTACATCATGTGGGAGAAAGAAAAAGAGATCAAGGCGAGAATGCCTCTTAGCAGGTTAATAAACCCAAAGATGAAAGATATAACTATAGATGTGAGGAACCCAAAGTCTGTGATGGCCAAGTTAAGGATGAATGTGGTGAAACAGTTTCTCTTCATCTGGAAGCCAAGTAGCCAGATGATGTAGCCATTGCCCACAAGTCCAACACAGCAGACTGTTAAAGTAATGCCTGTCCAAACAATCCCTTCTACAGAAAGGGTGAGCTGTTCTGTGATCTCACTGGAATCATTATATCCATAATAATTCTCGGTAGCATTCAGATCTCCCAGGCTGGAATTCATCATTAAGCTTTTGTAATCCTCTGGTTATCTTTCTGAGTGGAAGCTGCTGTAAGAAGAAAAGAAAGAAGAGTGGATTCAGTCATTCCTGTCTCCTAAATAACATCAATATTGGGGCCACTTGGTGCTCTCTCAGCTTACTTGTTTTCTTGCAAACTTTTCATTACTCAAACTAGGTAACATCATCAGTGCTAGTGCCAGCAGTGTTAGCCCTGATGATGTTACCTAGTTTGGTGAAGAGATGGCTTAAAAAACAAGCTCAGAGAGTACCAAGGACCCTTCATTTCAATCCTAAACTACAATATTCTCCTTTATTGGTACCAATATTGCCATAGCTTCTAGAAGAAGGGGTCCACCTATTCTCTGAAGCACCTTATGGCAGAAGAAGAAGTAATGGATGGAAACTTATTAAACAGTGATACAACCTAGAACTAAGGAGAAATTTCCTGACATTTAGTACAATTAATCAGTGGAACAACTTGCCTTCAGAAGCTGGGGATGCTTCAACACTGGAGGTTTTTGAGAAGAGATTGGACAACCATTGGTCTGAAATGGTGTCTCTTCTTAAAAAGCTCCAGTGATGGAGCACCCCCAGCTGATTAATTCTGATTCTGATCTCTCCTTCATTAGTTAAATATAGAAGATTACCTTTGTGTGTACAAATTTTCTGTGATTAACTGGAACTTTCCAAGTTGAGTCACATACAGAACTGAGCAGCCAAACCTGATGAGAAACAATTAAAGATAAGCTAAAGAAGCATTTTAGTTCCTTGATCTTTGGTTTCAGACAATTTATTTGCTTCTGACATATTTGTATTGTCATGTTGGCTAAAAATTGGCTGGAAAATGAGTAAAAAAAGCCAGGAAACCTCAACTGAGACTGATATGAAGCCGACATATAAATACCAAGTATAAAAACATACAGCTACTGAAGTAATGGTTATTACTCTATTTGCATATCCTGGGATCTTCCAAAATTATAACATACCTGAAACTGATGGTCCAAACTCTTGAAAGCTGGTGAGTGGAAAATGATTGTGTCACAGTTTTGAGGGTTGACGTGATCAGGGATGGCACGGCCTGCAGACAAAATGTATTTAAGCCTAGTTACATGATATTAATTGACAGAAGGAAAGTCCATCCACCCTATCTTAAGTTAGAAAGTTGAAAGAACTGCCTGCAGAACTGGATGCACTAGAAGTAGAGGTTGAGTAGAGATTTTCAAAGGAGTTTTTATATAAGGGAGAGGGAAGGATGAGAAATAATGGTTGGAAACTGATCAAGGAGAGAAGCAACCTGCAATTAAGGAGAAACTTCCTGACAGCAAGGACAATCAACCAGTGGAACAGCTTGCCACCAGAAATTGTTGGAGCTCCATCACTGGATATTTTTAAGAGGAGACTGCACATTCACCTGTCTGAGATGGTATAGGTTCTCCTGCTTGAGCGGGGGGCTGGACTAGAAGACCTCCAAGGTCCTTCCAGCTCTATTCTATTCTCCATTCCCTGTTGATTTGATAATGCTACACAAAATCCATTCTAAACAACAAGCTGGCTATGTGACCAATATTTCAGACAAATAGCTGTCCAATCCCTTCTTCAAAACTTCCAGTGTTGGAGCACTCAATACTTCTAGAGGCAAGCAGTTCCACTGATTAAATGTTCTAACTTTCAGGAAATTTCCTTTTAATTCTAAGTTGCTTCTCTCTCTCTCTCTCTCTCTCTCTCTCTCTCTATATATATATATATATATATATATATATATATATATATATATATATATATATATATATATATATATAAATTTATATTAATATAATGATACCAATTTATAATGCCTTGATAAGACCACTCTTGGAATATTGCATCCAGTTTTGGTCGCCATGATATAAAAAAAAATGTTGAGAGTCTGGGAAAACTGCAGAGAACAGCAACAAAGATGATGAGGGGCTTAATCAAATGAGCAATGGTTGCTGCAATTGGGTAGGTCTTGTTTAATGAAAAGAATGACTAGGGGTAACATCATAGCAGAGTTCCAATATCTAAGGAGCTGCCACAAAGAAGACGGAGTCAACCTAAGCACCTGAAGGCAGGACAATGGATGGAAACTAATCAAGGGGAGAACCAACCTAGAACTAAGAAGAAATTTCCTGACAGAACAATTAACCAGTGGAACAAGCTGCCTCCAGAAGTTGTGAATGCTCCAACAGTGGAACTTTTGAAGAAGAAATTGGACAACCATTTGTCTGAAAGTGTGTAGAGTTTCCTGCCTGAGCAGCAGGTTGGACTAGAAGACCTTCAAGGCTCCTGCTTATTCTGTTATCAATCAATAGTAATAGTAATTAACCTTCAGTTTAATCCCAAAATGTATGGACACCATTGGGAAAGCATCGGCATTGACAAAATCACCATCAATGAGTTGCAAAAGGCTGCTTTACTTGAAACAGTTTACATCCTTTAATGATATATTTAATGCTATCAAACAGCAATATTTGCCAATCCCAGATCAAAGCCAAATTCAATCACAACATCTGACTGTTTATGCAACCAACTAAAGTTTGTTAAACTTGTTTGCTATCCAATTCTCAATGACCCTGTGCACATACAACATTTAAAGATAAAACAAAACAAAACAATAAAATCAATTAAAAATATAACCACTAGGGAAATAAATGCTTCTACTATCCAGAAAAAGTGGCATTTATGCCTAGTTTTACTGCTTTCAAGATATTCTTTGATTAAATATTTGTTGTGATAAGGAATTGTGTTGAAGTTTCACACCTCTTTTCTGTTGAGTCCTTAGCATTAACTGAGGCTGGCTGTCCCCAGAGGGCTATTAATATACCCCTTGCAGATATTCTAGTTTTTTTTTTGTCCCAGCTGAAGACTTCGAAGAATATAAAACAGGATCAAATTAGCAGAGCAAACACATCCACTTAGATTGATAGATATTTGCTTCTAGCTGATATTCTTCCTGTGTAAATCTATGAAGGCCCCTATCTATCCCTTATTTTATAATTCATAAAAAAGAAATTCTTCAGATTAACTTATCAAAATTTACTCAGGGAGGGTTCAAATCTCTGGAAATAGTGGTTGAGTTCATCATTGTGCAATTTCAATTACATCTTATCATGATTAAAGGTTAGCATTTAAATAAGTAGTTGTTCAGTGTCTGAATTACAAGACAATCACTAAAACCACTTCATAGGGACAGCCACTTGTCTGAAATGGTATAGAGTCTTCTGCTTCAGCAGGGGGTTAGACTAGAAGACCTCCAAGGTCCCACCCTGCTCTATTCTGATTGACTCTGCAGTCCTGGATCTACGGAATTTGTGCAAAATTTATAAGTAGTTTGATGTGAAAAATCAAGAGCAGAAAATACTAGTTAAGCAGACAAATATTATTGCATTGGTCTAAGATCTACTAAATGTCTTACCTTTCTGAAACAATTGGTCCAAGTTCTTCAGATCTGAAGAGAAGAAGATTACTATATCATGTAATTGACTGCTACAGTGACTGACAATGGCCAAAGCAGAATAAGATGTAGAGAAAATATGACGAATTTTAAGTCTTCCTTGAGATACATCAAGGAGAACCTGTCAGATGTGTTGTTGAACAATTTACAGGATTAAATGTTGGACTATCAGATAGTTGTAAGCAGATCTTTTCAAGAAAATATTCTTTCTGTTCTTGAAAAAGGAAGCAGATCTTGCTAAAAGTCTCATACAACTTCTCTGTATATATTTTGTGTCTTGCCTAATCAGTGTGAACATCAAATGATAAGAAGCTTTGGTTCCTCTTTTTGCAGGCTAATCACCAGCCATAGAAGGAGGGGATTGCCCATAAACGTGGGCAGCTCTTACAAAAAGGAAAAAAAAATGTTTATTTGAACTGGACTGGTCTTCTCATCTAAGAAGATTTATCATGAACCTCTGTTCCTAAATCTCTGATCTTCATCCTAAAGATTGAAAAAAGGACTAAAAACAGAAAAAAAATCAATTGGGACTTATGGGATTATCAGGATATAAACATGGAATATTTTAATATGAAATATCAAATACAGAAGTACATAGCTACTAAAAATACATTTGTTATTATATCTGCATTTCCCTGGGACAGATTAAGTCTTCTAAAATTATGACACATCTGAAAGTAAAGGATGAAGGTCTTCAAAGTTGGAGAGGGGAAGATTATTGTCCTGATAATGAAGGTTCAAATGATTGGCAATGGCAGATCTGTAGAAAAAGTGTGATAAAGTTTTATTTAGATGAAGTTCAGACCGTTCATTGACAAGAAAGAAAGTGCACTTTCTGTCCACCAGAAATGGCATGGATGCACCTCCAGAGGGCCATTCTGGACCTGGGAGGCCTCCCTGGCTAAGAAAGGACTTCCAAAAATGACATCCATGCACTTCTAGTGGGCAATTCTGAAGTTTTCTGTTCGGTCTATAACTTCCACGTCTATCAAATTCTACAGGCAACTCTTTGAACATTGTCACTCGTGATGGGTGAGTGGGCTTTCCTTCTTGTTAATGAACAGTCTGAAGTTCATCTAAATAAGTATCACATTTTTTCGGCAGATTTGGTAGAGCCAATCACTTCAACCAGTGGTGGGATTCAGCCACTTCGCACCGATTCAGTAGAACCGGTAGCTAATTTTTTGTTGACTTTGGCGAACTGGCTGATGCCTTACCCCCTTTTCACAAGGCTCAGAGAGACTGCTGGAAGTACATGGATGACACTTCCAGAAGTCTGTTCTGAGCTGGGCAGGTCTCCCAGGCCCAGAACAGCCCACCGGGAGTGCATGGATGCCACTTTTGAAAGTCCGTTCTGAGCCGGGGACGGATTATTTCCAATCTATCAAAAGGAAAAATTCCAATACATTGAATCTCTTCATGCAACGGCTCAACTAACAGGAAAACAAACAGCTGTTACCAAACAACTGCAGCACCTTCTACCAGCAGCACCCATGAATCTGAATGAAACACTGTTGAATCAAAGTTGAATCAGAAAAGGTTTTGCACAAATCTAGAGATGAAGATTAGCCACTTAATACAGTATATGTGGAGTCACTTAATGCTACGGCAAGAAAAGTCAAATAGAATAGAACTTTGAATGGTCACTAAACAACTGGTTATAAGTCAAGGACTAGCTGTATATATATACACACACTGGCAAATATTTTATTATCAAATAGATTTCTCATTCATCCCATTTGACTGAGCCCAAACATGTAATGAAAAAATTTCCTTGACAGCTCAAGGACCACAAAAACATTTTAAAAATAGAATAAAATAGAGCTGGAAGTGACCTTGGAGGTCTTCTAGTCAAGCCCCCTACTTGAGCAGGAGATCCTATACCATCTCAGACAGGTGATTGTCTAGTCTCTTCTTAAAAATCTCCAGTGATGGAGTGCCCACAATTTCTGAAGGCAAGCTGTTCCTTTGGTTGATTGTCCTCACTGTCAGGAAGTTTCTCCTTAATTCCTGGTTGCTTCTCTCCTTGACCAGTTTCCAACCATTGTTTCTCGTCCTTCCCTCTGGAGCTCTGGTGAACAACCTGACCCCCTCTGTCTTGTGGCAGCCTCTCAGATACTGGAACACTGCTATCCTGTCTCCCTTATTTCTTTTTTTCTTTAGACTAGCCAACCCAAGTCCCATAGCTGTTCTTCTTGATCATCTTAGTTGCTCTTCTCTGAATTTTTTCCAAACTCTCAAGATCTTTTTGTGATATGGTGACCAAAATTGGCTGCAGTATTCCAGATGTGGTCTTACTAGGGCAGTGATGGTGAACCTTTTAGAGACTGAGTGCCCAAACTGCAACCCCAAACCCATTTATGCTTTGAGACTGCCGAGTGGGTATGGCCCATTGGCTGGGTCTGGCCAATTGAGTAAGTGTGGCCCATTGGGTGGGCATGGCTGCGGTGGTAATGGCAGACTGGGTGGGAATAAAAAGTTCAGTCAATCAATTCCAACTTTGCAAGACCTTTTTTTTCCCGCGAGAAGTTGAAATTGACCAACTGAAACTTTCTTTTCTTTTTTTTTTTTTTTGCACATGGCGGCAGCAGCCTAAAGCGAAAAGATTTTATAAAACCCAGCTGAAGGCCTAGGACTGGGGGGATGGTGCGTGTGTCCACAGAGAGGGCTCTGAGTGCCGCCTCTGACACCCGTGCCATAGGTTCACCACCACTGTACTAGGGCTTTGTAAAATGGTAATAATACTTTCTGTGATCTTGATTCTATGCCTCTGTTTATACACCAGAGGAACGGGGAAAATTGTTCTCCAGACCATATTTCCTTTCAGAAGCTATAATTAAATAGACCATTAGCCAACTGACGGAGGAGACCCAAGAGGAAAACTTCACTGATAGTTGGATTTCTCAGCTGATAAATGGGACTTTGTCCACTGAGGAAGGGATCCAGCTGATCACAGTCATACAAGAGTGCAGTCTGTTCTTTTGTTTTGATACTATTTTCCCTTTAAGGTTTATTTCCCCTCTTTGGTCATTAGAAATATAAGGATGGGGATGGTGAAGCTTAACCTCTCTCCCTGGAGATGCCTTTCTGGCCATGCTCCTTCAGAGAACGTAGCAAAGGGCTTGAGTTCAAATCCTGTTGTCAGAATCCTTCCACTGCCTTCCCATGGCCTGGTATATCAACACTCATGGAATCGTCAGACGGTGCAAAGCCTCTGGAGCAATCATGGTTTAGCAATTCCTAAGCTGTGTGGTGTTGGGTCCCGTATCCCCTTCTTCCAAATTGTTTCTGACATAGAAGTTGGTGCAGAGGAAAGATCACCTGGTGTCGTTTGTTCTTTCTCCATTCTGTGACTATTATGTACAACTTCATACTAGTTTTCTTTAGAATATTTTATTAAGTTTTTTCAGGGTAGGGAAAGACAATGATCGTTATGGGTGGTGGGAATCGGGATAGGGTTTAGGGAAGAGTTTGGGGTAGGGATGGATACAACAATGGGGTTACCCCCAATAACATTTCACGCTTTAGCAAGCAAACTATCTTCCGGATATAGGTATTCAAGTGGGCTAATATAATATTCAGTAACTGTAGTCAACAAGAATAACAGAAATTATAAAACATATCAATTCATCAAAAGAAAAAAAAATCAATCATCTTAATAAATTTCAGTTTCGTTATCTCACTTTGCTAGCCATTGATAAAAATTTTCCCATGTTTTATAATAGACCGAGTCTTCTTTCTCTTGAATCTTTAAGGTTAATCTATCCATTTCTGCACATTCTAAGATTTTCCTAATTATAACCTTGTCAGATGGTATATCTTCATTTTTCCAGTATTGGGCAAATACTATTCTCACAGCTCTCAATATATGTAATATTAAATACTCATTCTCTTTCCTATAATTAGATCCTAATATTCCTAGCAAAAACAATTCTGGCTTAAATTCTATATATATTTTAGTCATCTTTTCCAGCCATATATGAATCTTAACTTGTTAATTATGGTTTAAAGCTGGAACAGAGGCCACTTCCCCTGGAGAGGAAAGAATCCTTTATTATACTTCATTTCTATAACAAGAAATACAGCTATGCACTCATAAGAGATAACCAGCATTAAAGAACAGCAGAAGTTTTACATTTACAGAGGGTTTGAAATTGTATTTATAAACCTTTATCAGATTTCAGGACCTTAGTCTTCCCTGAAAACTCTTTGAAAAATGACCTTGATGCTCTCCCTAGAGTGAGCTTTTTTCTTTCTCCCAACCAGAAAATAGATCACTGGGTTAATGCTGCAGTTTAGAGAAGCACACAGATTGGAGTAGAACTCGAATGAAATATTATCAATCAAATACCACTTCTGAATAAAATGAATAACGAACACATAGATATATAATGGGAGTGTAAGAATAAGAAAACAGAGAAGAGTAATTAAGATCATCACTAAGATTCTTCGTTGTTTGAGCTGTTTTGATTTAAGACATATTTTGATGAACAGGATCACAGTAGAAGTTGTGATCAACGGAAGGCAAAGCACAGCAGTCACAATCAAGTGGAGATCATTGGTGCTATAAGAAAGAATTAAAATATTCAGATTGCTGCTAATTCCATTCAGGAAGAAAGAGAAGATCCAGAGGATGGCACAGACAGCAGGGGACAAATATTTTGGCCGGGAACAGCGATGCCAGATTGGGAAAAAGACAGACACGCATCGGTCCATGCTGATGGCTGTCAGAAGAAACAGACCGTTGATATATGTTACACTGAAGAGATAATAGAAGATTTGCTGGGGAATTCCTGACTGTATAAAACCTATAAAAATGTCAATAAAATATATAGTCATAAAGATCAGAAGCCCAAAGTCGGCAATAGCTAAATTAAGAATCAATACTGTGAAAGGGTTTCTCTTAATTTGGAAGCCAAGCAGCCAGATAACAATTCCATTTAATGGGGCTCCAATACCGCAGATGATCAATACAACCTCTTCATGGGAAATTCTGCTATAATTATAGTCCAAATAATCTGCTGTAGCAGTCATGTTTGCCAGGCTGAAATTCATCAAGAGATGCTTTTGTAATGCTTCAATAATCTCTTCCTTTAGAGTGGAAATTTCTGTTTTGAAAAAAAGAAGATTGGATTAAATAATTCATCAATAATTGTCATATCTTCATATCTAAACACTTTTGTGTACAGGCTGGGCCAACCTTTTGACTTCTGCTAATGATAATAGCAATAGGTGCCTTACTGCATTTCCAAAATAACTGAAACACCACTTCAATGACATTGGCACTGACAAATTTGCAATCTCTCAATTGCAAAAAGCAGCTTGACTCAGAACAAGTTTTTCTTACAATGTCTAAAATTTGACATACCCCCGGGAGAACCCGCAAATGTGTTGTTGGAAATTCACAGGATTAAATATCTGAGTAGCAGGTGATCATAAGCAGACAAATATTATTGCATTGGTCTAAGATCTACTAAATGTCTTACCTTTCTGAAACAATTGGTCCAAGTTCTTCAGATCTGAAGAGAAGAAGATTACTATATCATGTAATTGACTGCTACAGGGACTGACAACGCCAAAGCAGAATAAGATGTAGAGAAAATATGACAAGTTTTAAGTCTTGTTTGACATACATCAAGGAGAACCTGTAAAATGTGTTGTTGAACAATTTACAGGATTAAATGTTGGACTATCAGACAGTTGTAAGCAGATCTTTTCAAGAAAATATACTTTCTGTTCTGGAACGATGAAGCAGATCTTGCTAAAAGTCTCACACAACTAGATATACTCTGTGTCTTGTCTAATCAGTGTGAACATCTAGTGATAAGAAGATTTGGTTCCTGTTTCTGCAGGATAATCACCAGCCATAGAAGGAGGGGACCGCCCAAAATGTAGGCAGCTCTTACAAAAAGGAAAAATCTTGTTTATTTCAATTGGATTGGTCTTCTCATCTGAGAAGATTTATCAGGGACCTCTGCTCCTAAATCTCTATTTAGGATATTCCTCCTAAAGTGAAAAAAGGTCTAAAACCAGGAAAAAAAATCAGTTGAGACTTATGGGATTATCAGGATATAAATATGGAATATTTTCATATGAAATATCAAATAGAGAAATACATAGCTACTAAAAATGTTGGTTATTATATTTGCATTAAATGTTCAAAATTATGACACATCGGAGAGTAATGGAACAAGCTCTTCAAAGTTGGAGAGGGGAAGATTATTGTCCTGATAATGAAGGTTGAATTGATTGGCAATGGCAGACCTGTAGAAAAAAATGTAATATAGTTTTATTTAGATGAAGTTCAGACAGTTCTTTGACAAGAAGGAAAGTCCACTCCCAGTCTGCCAGAAGTAGCATGCATGCACTTCCAGAGGGCCATTCTGGGCCTGGGAGTTCTCCGTGACCCAGAATGGTCCACCAGAAGAAGCATGGATGCACTTCTGGTGGGTTGTTCTGGGCCTGGGAGACCTCCCCAGCTCAGAACGGATTTCCGGAAGTGGCATCCATGCACTTCCGGCAGTCCATCTGAGCCTTGTGAAAAGGGGGTAAGACATCAGCCAGTGCGCCAAAGTCAACAAAAAATTAGCTACCGGTTCTAGTGAACCGGTGCGAACCGGCTGAATCCCACCACTGGCTGAAGTGATTGGCTATACCAAATCTGCCGAGAAAATATGATACTTATTTAGATGAAGTTCAAACTGTTCACTGTCAAGAAGGACGCTCACCCATCACGAGTGACAATGTTCAAAGAATTGCCTGTAGAATTTGATACATGTGGAAGGAGAGACCGAACAGAAAACTTCAGAGGTGTTTTTATAAAAGAAACAGGGTTCAGTGCTAGCATAGCAGGTGAGAATCAATCAAAATGTGGGACATTTTCTCTTCTGGCATGGAAAAGAAAGTCTAAAAACACGCAGAGTTGTGCTTTGCCTAATCAGGATGTAGCACTACGTGACACCAAGGTGTGGTTATTGACTTCTTAAGAAAATCATGATTAATCAGATAATCAAGTTAAATCCCATCCATGTAACAGGTCCAATTATCTACAAAACCTGATAATATAACCTCTGCAATCTCTGTTTTTTAATTGTTCAACAGTTCTTAAATTCCTGCAGAATAACATTTTGAGTGATGAATATAGTTTCTCTCGGGCACAACAAGCTAAAAATTCTTCCTGATATTCTGTGCAATGATGCTTTAAACCAGTGGTTCTCAACCTTTTTAATGCCGTGACCCCCAACCGTTCATAAGTTGAGGACTACTCAACCGGTTGTAAGTCGAGGACTACTCAACTGATGCAGCACCATTTGCAGAATGGGACTTTTGGCGGGCTCAGCAGTGCAGAGACAGCCTGGACAATTCCTATTGGCTTTTGAAAGCCAGTAGAATTAGACTCTATTCAAGAGGGCTTTCAAAAGCCAATAGAATAAAAGGGAGTAGCACAGCTAAGGAAAAGGGGAAAAAATGGCCGACTGCGTTATTTGGCGACCCCTGTGAAATGGTCATTCGACCCCAAATGGGGTCCCGACCCACAGGTTGAGAACCACTGCTTTAAACTGTTTGTTGGATGATGATGATGATAATAATGATGATGATGATACTACTACTACTACTACTACTACTACTACTACTACTACTACTAATAATAATAATAATAATAATAATAATAATAATAATAATAATAGTAACAACAACAACAACATCCCGGACTTAACAATTGTCAATAAGAAAGACAAAAATGTCTGGATAGTGGATGTGGCAGTGCCTCGAGACAGCAGAATAGAAGAGAAAGAACTGGAAAAGATAACAAAATACAAAGACCTACAAACAGAAATAGAAAGAGTTTGGCAAAGGCAAGCAAGGGTAGTACCAATAGTAATAGGCGCCTTGGGTGCAATCCCAAACCAACTGGAGCATCACTTGAACACCATTGGCACTGACAAATTGCCATTAGTGAATTGCAAAAGGCAGCCTTGCTAGGAACTGCTTCCATCCTACGACGATATATATAATACCATCAGACATCCACATCTGCCTATCCCAAGTCCTTGGGAAGGATTAGATAGGTAGACAAAAATGCCAAATCTAATCTGAACATCTGGCTGACTGTGCAGTGATCAATAATGATAATGATAATGATAGAGTTGGAAGGGACCTTGGAGGTCATCTAGTCCAACCTCTTGCTCAGGTAGGAAACCCTATACCATTTCAGACAAATGGCCATCCAGTTTCTTCTTAAAAACTTCTAGTGTTGGAGCATTCACAACTTCTGGAAGCAGCTTGTTCCACTGATTAATTGTTCTAACTTTCAGGAAATTTCTCCTTAATTCTAGGTTGCTTCTCTTGTAGGTTTATATTTTTTCTCTCCCACATATTACTATCTGATTGGATTATATAGATTTCTTCCAATCTATCAAAAGGAAAAATTCCAATACATTGAATCTCTTCCTGCAACGGCTCAACTAACAGGAAACCAAACACTGTTACCAAACGGCTGCAGCATCGTCTACCAACAGCACCCATGAATCTGAATGAAACACTGTTGAATCAAGGTTGAATCAGAACATGCTTTGCACAAATGTATAGATAAAGATTAGCCACTTAATACAGTATATATGGAGTCACTTAATGCTAGGACAAGAAAATGGAAGGTCAAATCGGGAATAGTTCATTTTGAAGGCGTGCTGTGGGAATGCCATGTCTTCTTATAAAGAAATTAGAATAGAATAGAACAGAACAGAACAGAACAGAATAGAATAGAATAGAACTTTAAATGGTCACTAAACAAATGGTTATAAGTCAAGGACTAGCTGTATATACACACACCCAGGGAAAAATTTTATTATCAAATAGATTTCTCATTCAGCCCATTTGACTGAGCCCGAATAAGTAATAAAAAAATTTCCTTGACAGCTCAAGGACTACAAAAACATTTTAAGAATAGAATAAAATAGAGGTGGAAGTGACCTTGGAGATCTTCTAGTCCAGCCCCCTACTTGAGCAGGAGATCCTATGCTAGACAAGTGACTGGCCAGTCTCTTAAAAACCTCCAGTGATGCAGCGCCCATGGTTTCTGAAGGCAAGCTGTTCCTTTGGTTGATTGTCCTCACTGTCAGGAAGTTTCTCCTTAATTCCAGGTTGCTTCTCTCCTTGACCAGTTTTCAACCATTGTTTCTCATCCTTCCCTCTGATGCTCTGGTGAACAACCTGACCCCCTCTATCTTGTGGCAGCCCCTCAGATACTGGAATTATGCTATCCTGTCTCCCCTATTTCTTTTTTTCTTTAGACCAGCCAAACCCAAGTCCCATAGCCATTCTTTTTGACCATCTTAGTTGCTCTTCTCTGACTTTTTTCCAAACTCTCAAGATCTTGTTTGTGATATGGTGACCAAAATTGGCTGCAGTATTCCAGATGTGGTCTTACTAGGGCTTTGTAAAGTGGTAATAATACTTCGTGTGGTCTTGCGTCTATGCCTCTGTTTATATAACAGAGGAATGGGGAAAATTGTTCTCCAGACCATATTTCCTTTCAGAAGCTATAATTAAATAGACCATTAGCCAACTGATGGAGGAGACCCAAGAGGAAAACTTCAATGACAGTTGGATTTCTCAGCTGATAAATGGGACTTTGTCCACTGAGGAAGGGATCCAGCTGATCACAGTCATACAAGAGTGCAGTCTGTTCTTTTGTTTTGATACTATTTTCCCTTTAAGGTTTATTTCCCCTCTTTGGTCATTAGAAATATAAGGATGGGGATGGTGAAGCTTAACCTCTCTCCCTGGAGATGCCTTTCTGGCCATGCTCCTTTAGAACACATAGCAAAGGGCTTGAGTTCAAATCCTGTTGTCAGAATCCTTCCACTGCCTTCCCATGGCCTGGTATATCAACACTCATGGAATCGTTAGACGGTGCAAAGCCTCTGGAGCAATCAAGGTTTAGCAATTCCTAAGCTGTGTGGTGTTAGGTCGCTTATCCCCTTCTTCTGAATTGTTTCTGACATAGAAGTTGGTGCAGAGGAAAGATCACCTGGTATCGTTTGTTCTTTCTCCGTTCTGTGACTATTATGTACAACTTCATACTAGTTTTTTTTTTATAATATTTTATTAAGTTTTTTCAGGGTAGGGAAAGACAAGGATCATTATGGGTGATGGGAATCGAGATAGGGTTCAGGGAAGAGTTTGGGGTAGGGATGGATACAACAATGGGGTTACCCCCAATAACATTTCACGCTTTAGCAAGCAAACTATCTTCCAGATATGGGTATTCAAGCGGGCTAATATAATATTCAGTAACTGTAGTCAACAAGAATAACAGAAATTATAAAACATCTCAATTAATCAAAAGAAAAAAAATCAATCATCTTAATAAATTTAAGTTTCATTATCTCACTTTGCTAGCCATTAATAAAAAATTTCCCATGTTTTATAATAGACCGAGTCTTCTTTCTCTTGAATCTTTAAGGTTAATCTATTCATTTCTGCAGATTCTAAGATTTTCCTAATTATAATCTCATCGGGTGGTATATCTTCATTTTTCCAGTATTGGGCAAATACTATTCTCGCAGTTCTCAATATATGTAATATTAAATACTCTTTCTCTTTTCCATAACTAGATCCTAATATTCCTAGCAGAAACAATTTTGGCTTAAATTCCATATGTATTTTAGTCATCTTTTCCAGCCATATATGAATCTTAACTTGTTAATTATGGTTTAAAGCTGGAACAGAGGCCACTTCCCCTGGAGAGGAAAGTTTTACATTTACAGAGGGTTTGAAATTGTGCTTATAAACTTTTATCAGATTTCAGGAGCTTCGTCTTCCCTGAAAACTCTTTGAAAAATGACCTTGATGCTCTCCCTAGAGTGAGCTTTTTTCTTTCTCCCAACCAGAAAATAGATCACCGGGTTAATGCTGCAATTTAGAGAAGCACACAGACAGTAGTAGAACTTTAATTCATTACTATCAATCAAATCCCACTTCTGAATAAAATGAGTAATGAACACATAGATATATAATGGGAGTGTAAAAATAAGAAAACAGAGAAGATTAATTAAGACCATCACTAGGATTCTTCCACGTTTGTGCTGTTTTGATTTAAGACATATTTTGATGAACAGGATCACAATAGAGGTTATGATCAACGGAAGGCAAAGCACAGCAGTCACAACCAAGTGGAGATCATGGAGGGTATAAGAAAAACGTAAACTATCAAGATTGAGGCTAATTCCATTCAGGAATAAAGAGAAGCTCCAGATGAGAGCACAGACAGTAGGGGACAAATATTTTGGCCGGGAACAGCGATGCCAGATTGGGAAAAGGACAGACACGCATCGGTCTATACTGATGGCTGTCAGAAGAAACAGACCATTGATATATGTAACATTGAAGAGAGACGTGAAGATTTGCTGGAGAATTTCTGACTGTATAAAACCTATAAAAATATTAATACAAGATATAGTCATAAAGATGAGAGACCCAAAGTCAGCAATAGCTAAATTAAGAATCAATACTGTGAAAGGGTTTCTCTTAATTTGGAAGCCAAGCAGCCAGATAACAATTCCATTTAATGGGGCTCCAATACAGCAGATGATCAATACAACAGAGAAAATGATAGTTTCGTCTTCATGGGAAATTCTGCTATAATTATAGTCCAAATAATCTGCTGTAGCATTCATGTTTGCCAGGCTGAAATTCATCAAGAGATGCTTTTGTATAAAATGTATTAAAATAATGGGGCTCCAGTACAGCAGATGATTAATCCGATAAACACCATGATGTTTTCAAAATAGATGGATATAGTTTGGTCTTCATAGAAAATTCCGATAGTATTATTGTCCAAATAATCTGCTGTAGCATTCAGGTTTGCTAGGTGGAAATTCATCAAGAGATGCTTTTTTAATGCTTCAGTAATCTCTTTCTTTAGAGTGGAAATTTCTGTTTGGAAAAAAAAGAAGATTGGATTAAATAATTCATCAATAATTGTCATATCTTCATATCTAAACACTTTTGTGTACAGGCTTGGCCAGCCTTTTGACTTCTGCTAATGATAATAGCATAGGTGCTATAGTGCAATTCCAAAATAACTGGAACACCATTTCAATGACATTGGCACTGACAAATTTGCAATCTCTCAATTGCAAAAGGCAGCTTGACTCAGAACAGCTTATATCCTACAATAATATTTTTAGCACCATCAAACATCAACGTCTGCTATCCCAGGTCGTTGGAAAGGACTTGATTAATGTATTTTGGCTCTCTGTGACAAAACTTAGTAAAAACATACCAGGAAGACTTACTGAGTAGTGGAGAGACCAAACTGGCCCACAATAATAAATGAAGAACAGAAAAGAGGCAGGGCAATAAAAGCACTAAATGGTCAGTACATTTAAAAATAAAATAGTAGGCAAAGCAGATAATAACAAGGCAAGGCAATGGCTAAGAGCAGGAAATTTGAGGAAAGTGATAGAAGGACTAATTCTGGCTGCATGAAATCAAGCCTTAGGAACAAATGCTCGCAAAGCCAGAATTGAGAAGACAACGACAGACAGCAAGTGCTATCTTTGCCATGGAAGCTGAAGGAACAGTGGTTCAATGTTTGAAGACACCACAGACTGGTTGCAATGGACACCATCAAAGCTGACACCAGCCAGAGCATAGAAAAACCCAAAGAAGATGTGGAGAGACCCAGTCCATCGAATCGCCAAGACTCGGACACAAGTGAAGGGATAACATCATCCTCAATATTAGCCAGAGGCACCAATTCTGGCTGCACAAGATCAAGCCATAAAAAGAAATGTCTGCAAATCCAGAATTGAGAAGTCAGCAACAGAGAGCAAGTGCCGCCTCTGCAAAGAAGCTGAAGGAACCATGGGTCACCAAGTTAGCTGCTCCAAAAAGGTTGCACAAAGACCTGCAAACAGAAATTGAATGACTGTGGCAAAAGAAAGCAAAGGTAACATCAACAGCAATAGACACTTTGGGTTCAGTCCAAAAACCGGTGACAAGCTGACTATAGACCCTGGAGACGTTTCTCCGTCCCCAGGGTCTGGAATTCTTTCACTGGTGGGCCCATCTGGGCTGAATGCCACCTTGGAGGGGTGACCACCGAGGGGTGAACCTTTGAGGAAGGAGAGCCGGTGTTAGCCACCTCTCTGAACTCAAAACCGCCCCTGGAACCGGCAAAAGAAGGGCAGAGTGCTTCTGCGATCACTGCCATCACCAGCTGATCATTGGAGACAGAAGACAGCTGATTGAGAACAAGCAACTGCTCCGGGTGAGATAACCTCTATATTTATGGCAAACTGGAGCTTTTGAAATTAATTGCCTGCCTTTGAGCTGAAGCTGGAAGCTCAAGGGAGGGAGAAGGGGTTATTGATTCCCTCCTTCCCTAAAGTGGTGGTTTAAGCTTTATTATAAAATGTTTGAACTCTTTTTCAATGGAATTAAAGTAGAAGATCTTACTATATTTGTCTACAAGAGACTCATATTAAGAGACAACACTCTAGAATTTTAGAACAGCCAAAACTAGGCAAACTTTATTTCTCCTTGGCACTACAAAAGAAAAGAGGGATAGTGATGTATATAAAAGAAAAGTTGAATCCAAAACAAATTTATTCTGATGAAGAAGGAATAATAGTAATGGTGGAGATTTCATGGAATCAAAAACAAATATTGTTGGTGGGAATATAGGCCCCCAATGAGAAACAAGAGGAATTTTTTCAACAACTATATGACAAACTTGTGGATTTAAACTATCATAGTCTTTGTATTTTGGGAGACTTTAATGCAATTGTGCATGTAGTTCTAGACTACAAAAGCCATAAACAAGGGAAGAAAGGAAGTAATGTTTTATCTAAATCTTGTTTAAAAATGAAAGATGAACTATGTTTGCAGGATATATGGCGAGAAATGAGTCCAGGAAAGACACAATATACCTTTTACTCCAACAGGCATAAATCTTGGTCAAGAATAGACATGATATGGATCTCCCATGACCTGAAGACTATGATACAGGAAGTTGAAATAGAACCAGATATTTGGGCAGACCATAACTCAATTAAAATGACATGGAAAAGATGTAAGAAAAGATTGAGATGGTCTCTGAATAAATCTATTTTGAAGGAAAAAGAATTTTTACAATTAGCAACAAAAGAAATGGATTTTTTTTTAAGATTAATAAAAAGGAAGATACTTCTATTCAAAATGTTTGGGACACGGTAAAAGCATACGTTAGAGGCTTAGCTATAACCTATGTTGCTAAAAAGAACAAAGAAAAGAGAATCACACAGTCCAAATTGAAAAAACAGCTTGGTATATTGGAGCTGGAATTACAAACTGACCCACAAAAGAAAAATTTGAAGATACAAATGGACTTAATAAAACATAAATTAAATCTATTTGAGACTATGGCACAACAGATTAAACAAGCCAAACAGAACTTTTTTGAAAATGCTAATAAACCTGGTAGATGGCTTGCATACAGATCAAAATGGCTTTCTTCTTAAAAAACAGATAAAGAACAACTTAAGGATTATTTTAAATATTTTGGAATATTATGAAAATCATCCAGGGAACCAGATGGCACTCATATTTCTTGATGCACAAAAAGCATTTGATAATTTAAATTGGCAATTTATGTCTCAACAACTACAGGAAATGGACTTTGGTGAAAACTTTATTAAAGCAATCCCAGTGATCTACAAGAAACAATCAGCAAGGATACTTATAAATGGAGATTATACAGAGAGCTTTGATATTAAAAAGGGTACAAGACAGGGATGTCCACTCTCACCCCTGTTATTTATTTTTACTTTGGAGGTATTGACTAGAAACATCAGGCAAGACATAGAAATTAAAGGTCTTGAGATTAAAGACCAGAAATATAAATTACAAGCTTTTGTGGACGATGTGGTCTTTATCTTAGAGGAGCCTTTGGAAACAGCCCCTAAATTTTTGCAGAAAATTGAGAAATTTGGAGATTTGACTGGATTGAAAATAAATAGGGGGAAAAAAACTAAAGTGTTAACAAAAAATTTAACTGATAAACAGAAAACTCAACTCACCAAAAAGACAAGTCTTAACTAAATAGTTAAAAAAGTTAAATATTTAGGAATCTATCTTACGGCAAAATATTCATTACTAAAAGAAGATAACTGTGAGAGACTATTAAAACAAATAAAATCGACCTGGAAAAATAGGAAAATCTCCAACTATCATTGTTAGGAAGAATAGCGACTGTTAAAATGAACATTTTGCCAAAGCTACTTTTTTTTTTATTTCAAACAGTTCCTGTAAAGCTGGGTAAGAAATTTTTTGATGATTTAAACGCAATAATATTAAGATTTATATAGCAAAAAAAGAAAGAAAGAATTAAATGTAAACTTCTACAAGACTCGAAATATAGAGGGGGTTTTGGACTTCCGGATTGGAGACTTTATTATCAAGCAGCTATTTTGCTTTGGCTTAAAGAATGGATTACTCTGAGAAATAAGTGAATTCTCTATTTAGAGGGATATGACCTTCAAATAGGCTGGCATGCCTATGGTATGAGAAAGCTAAAATACATAAGTACTTTCAAAACCATGCTATAAGAAATGTTTTACTCTCTGAATGGGAGAAAGTTAGAAACAAAATGTATATGAAAATTCCTGAGTGGCTTTCAACGATGGAAGCATTTGCTTATCCAAATTTGATTAATTATGATAAACTTGTTAGTTATAAAGACATTTTGGACAAGGACGGAAAACTCAAAGACAGGCAAGCCCTTCAAAAACAAGGTATTGACTTAACATGGTGGTCCTATTTGCAAATTCAAACAAGATATCAAAAAGATATAAAAATAATGGAATTTTACAAAAGCTGACTCCACTTGATAAAATACTTTTAAAAACAGATGAACATTGGATTAAGAAGCTTTATAAATACTTATTAAATTGGAAGATGGAAGAAGAACAAGTAAAAGAGACAATGATAGTATGGGCGAAGAACTTTGGATATTCTATAGAATTAGAAGACTGGCAAAAACTGTGGGATAAAAATATCAAACTTACTAAAACAGTAACATACAAAGAAAACTTATTTAAAATGTTTTATAAATGGCATATGACACCAGTTCGCTTAGCGAAAATGTTTAAAAATTTATTGGATACATGTTGGAAATGTAAACAAAAACCGGGTACTTATTATCATGCCTGGTGGACATGTTCTATTGCAAAAAAATATTGGTTTAAGATTCATATATGGTTAGAAAAGATAATGAAAATACAGATAGAATTCAAACTGGAACTGTTCCTGTTAGGTAGATTAAGACCTAACTATGGCAAAGCAAATGATTATTTAATATTACATGTATTAACAGCTGCAAGAATAGTATTTGCCCAATTTTGGAAAAATGAAAACCTACCATCAGACCAGATTATAATTTTGAAAATCCTAGATTGTGCAGAAATGGACAGATTAACGTTAGAGATGAAGGAGAAAGAAGATTCAATCTTTTATATAACCTGGGGAAAATTTTATCAGTGGGTTGAAACACGTTAGAATAAGAAGAGATTTTAGAGCTTTATTATATTAAGTATTAAGGCTGATGATTGGAAATAGTTGTTATGCTATCAGCTATGTTAATTATTTAAAGAATATTAGTGTTTTACTAAATGTCAGTTGTAATTATACCAATTTCTTCTTATAAATGTCTAGTATTATATAAACAATAATACTGAATATGAAGACCCGGACGACAGCTTGTTCGCTGAATTATGCATTTACTGTAGTTATCCACACCCTGTCCCCTTTATCCCGATTTTCCTGTACCTGCACCGACCCCACCTTTTCCCTACCCATGTAAAATCTAATAAAAGATGTTGAGACTCTAGAAAGAGTACAGAGAAGAGCAACAAAGATGATTAGGGGACTGGAGGCTAAAACATATAAGGAACAGTTGCTAGAATTGGTATGTCAAGTTTAATGAAGAGAAGGACAAGGGGGGACATGATAGCAGTATTCCAATATCTCAGGGGCTGCCATAAAGAAGAGGGAATTAAGCTATTTTCCAAAGCACCTGAAGGCAGGACAAGAAGCAACGTGTGGAAACTAATCAAGGAGAGAAGCAACGTAGAATTAAGGAGAAACTTCCTGACAGTAAGAATAATTAATCAGTGGAACAGCCTGCCTCCAGAAGCAGTAAATGCTCCAACACTGGAAGCTTTTAAGAAGAGACTGGACAGCCATTTGTCCGAAATGGTGTAGGGTTTCCTACCTGAGCAGGGGGTTGGACTAGATGACCTCCAAGGTCCCTTCCAACTTTACTATTTATATATATATATATATATATATAGTTAATATCAAAACTATAAAAGTTTAATTTAAAAACGCCAAGCTTTCGCCGTCACCTGCCGGCATCATCAGGGCTGGACCGCCAGGGTGTGAGAGAGTCATTTTATAGGAGGCCGGAGTCTGCACTCGGCTCCTCGATCTCATCACCGGACCCAATTGGTTAAATTGTGCTCCGGTGTGCTCCGGTGGTTCGTTTCTTTCTGTCCTTCCTAGCTGCATGTGTAATGAGATCAGCTCACTGCGTCTTGTACCGGCAACACCCATGGACTCCAAAGATAATTATAACCATGAGATCACCCCCATAGAAAAACAATCCATTGAGCCATCCCAGCCAGTCTGGAACATTGTGCACGACCATTCTAATGACAGTTGGGCACGAGGGAGGGGCGTTAAGGATAAAAAGAAAGATACTCATAGAGAAAGTGACTGGGTGAAGCGTGATTGGAGAAAGGAAAAGGACAAATGCAAACTACCACTCGAACCCGAAAGGGGGAATTAAGGGACAATCGAAGAGAAAAGGGGTTTACATCACCTGCCTTAGAATCCAAAGAAAAGGAGGTAGATGAAGATACACACGCAGCTAGGAAGGACAAAAAGAAACGAACCACCGGAGCACAATTTAACCAATTGGGTCCAGTGACGAGATCGAGGAGCTGAGTGCAGACTCCGGCCTGCCTATAAAATGACTCTCTCACACCCTGGCGGTCCAGCCCTGATGATGCCGGCAGGTGATATATATATATATATATATATATATATTTAAAAGAGAGACAGCAAGTGCCGTCCTTGCCAAGGAGGCTGAAGAAAAGAGACAGCAAGTGCCGTCCTTGCCAAGGAGGCTGAAGGAACAGTGGATCAATTTTTGAACATAGCACAGACTGGTTGCAATGGATGGACACAATCAAAGCTGACACCAGCCAGAGCATAGAAAAACCCAAAGACATAGTGGAGAGACCCAGCCCATTGAATCACCAAGACTCGGACACAAGTGAAGGGATAACATCATCCTCAAACTTTGGCTTAAATATAGGAAAACTTTGGCTTAAATATAGGAAAACTTTGGCTTAAATATAGGGTACATAAAAAATCCAGAAAGCAAGTGCTATCAAATACAGTAACTCCAAGAACACTTTACAGCAGTGGTTCGCAGCCTGTGGGTCGGGACCCCATTTGAGGTCGAACGACCATTTCACGGGGTCCATTTTCCCCCTTTTCTTTGGCCACGCCCCTGGCACCCGGTAATGTATAAGTGGTTGGGGGTCACCACAACATGGGGAACTGTATTATGGGGTCGTATCCTTAGAAAGGTTGAGAACCACTGTTTACAGGAATAAAATAATTTTGAATAAGAAGTTGCTGCACTTGATGTTATTATCCCTGACTGGAAATGACTATTTCCTTCTGATCTTTCCTGAGAAAGTCTCTGGGGTTCTACCAGCCCATACCTCAAAGTTTAGACACAGAATGTCTTACCTTCTTCCAGTCTCACTTATGCTCCACCAATGAGTGTTGGACCTCAATACCGTCTTCTTCTGGAATGGTTATAAATTCTTCTTCCGCTATCATGAAGCCCGAGTGCTTTGCCAGAAAGTTCGAATGAGATGCCTTTATATACGTTTTGAGAATGGGTGGGGTACCTTAATGGATTAAAGAAATCCATTATTCCTTGCCGAGAATTAAGAACACAGTGCTGATTTTTTCCCATGGGTGTTTCAGAACTCTGAAATGTGGGATAAAATGGTTTCCATAACTCTGAAAGAGAAATGCATTAGGCAGATGTCTCTAAGGGAAGTTCTAGATCATGTGTACTTTGTAAATCAAATCTTTCTACAGTATCTACACATGACTAAAACTCTCATTCACGTAACCTTTAACTGGGTGAAATGGTGTATGGTAGGCCAATATTTTTTGCACTAAAGTACCTCAAATGGGCGATCTTATAGAATGAGTCCAAATCTGGGACCCATAATTTCAGGGAACTGAAATTTGGAAAATTATATAAAATAGTTCATGGCATCAAAATTATCAGAAAACATTCTTTTGCTGCTGTTTGACTGCACGACTGTAGAATCCAACCTGGTCCATATATATATAGGTCTTTGGTTGTTCGGGTTTTCTCCCGCGTAAAATTGGAAGTGTCTTGGCGACGTTTCGACGAAGTCCCATTCGTCATCTTCAGGCTGGTGTTTTCAGCTTCCTGCTTTGAGCAGCAATGTGTGGTCTTAGCTGTTTATTCCTTTTAACTGCCAGTGGGGGTATGAACTGATTGGGTGGGAGCTTGGCTGTGTTCTGATTGGGTGGAGGTGTGTTCTGAATGGTTAGGGGCTTGGCTGTGCTCTGATTGGCTTGGGGAGTGTTCTGTTTGGATGTGCTCAGGTTAGTCTGAGTTGCAGAGGGGTTTGAGATTTTGGGCTGCCTTGCTATTTTTTGGCTTCGCGTTCGTGGTCGTGCTTCCTCTTCATGGAGGGTGTCAGTTTGCTTCATGTATGGATTGGAGGGGTTTAAAGTGGCTAATGATGCAGCTGTGGTCTGGCTTCTGGTTTGTGGTCGTGCCTTGTCATCGGTGTGGCTTTGGGTTTGTTTTTTGCGTGGATGTGTGGTGGTGACCTCCTGTGTGGTTTTTGTGAGTGTGGGTCTGGTATCATTTTTTGTGTTAGGGAGTCGTTTGTCAATAAGGGCGGGTTTCCAAATGGCTGGTAGGCGGGAGGTATCATCTCGCTTGTTCATGCTGTGTGGGCGTTTTTCTATCTCGATGGCTTCTCTGATTATTCTGTTATTAAAATGTTCACTTTTGGCAATGGTTCTGGTATTTTTAAAGTCAATTTCATGTCCTGTGGCTTTAAGGTGTTGGACCAGGGAAGCTGTTGGTTCCTCTTTTTTGACTGAGTTCTTATGTTCTTCAATGCGTGCACTTATTCTTCTGTTGGTTTGTCCGATGTATGTGGTGGGACAAGTGGTGCATGGGATTTCGTATACTCCTTGATTTTCTAATTCAATTTTATCTTTGGGGTTTCTAAGGATGGTGGATATTTTTCTGTTTGTGCAGAATGCTGTTTTGATGTTGTGTTTATGGAGGATCTTACTGATTCTGTCTGTGGTGCCTTTTATGTATGGGAGGAGGGCTTTGCCGTTTTCTTGTTCTTTGTCTTGGATTTTAGTGAGGGTTTCTTTTTGGATTAGGTTTGTAATCTTATTTCTATGGAATACATTGGATGTTAGTACATTGGTGAGAGTGTGTAGTTCAGGTTTTAGGTGTTGTTCGTCAGCTAAGCGTTTTGTTCTGGAGATGAGTGTCTTGGCTACAGAGTTGATCTGTGCTGGGTGGTGGTGTGAGAGAGCGTGCAGATAGCGGTTTGTGTGTGTTTTCTTCTGGTAGATGGTGTGTCCTAGGGAGCCATTGGATTTCTTGTAGACTAAGACATCCAGGAAGGGAAGTTGGTTGTTAGCTTCTGTTTCCATGGTGAACTGTATTTTGGGGTGTAGGCTGTTGAGGTGTGTGAGGAAGTTGTCCAGTTTTTCTTTCCCATGTGGCCAGATTATGAAGGTGTCGTCTACGTATCTGAGCCAGAGTTTGGGTTTGTGATCCGATTTTTCTAGAGCTTGGGTTTCAAAGCAGGAAGCTGGAAACACCAGCCTGAAGATGATGAATGGGACTTCGTCAAAACATCGCCAAGACACATCCAATTTTACGCGGGAGAAAACCCAAACAACCAAAGACCTACATACAAATACTCGCGAAAACCTCAGAAAACATAGCAAGGCAGCCCAAAATCTTAAACCCCTCTGCAACTCAGACTAACCTGAGCACAACCAAACAGAACACTCCCCCAGCCAATCAGAGCACAGCCAATCCCCCAGCCAATCAGAGCACAGCCAAGCCCCTAACCAATCAGAACACACCTCCACCCAATCAGAATACAGCCAAGCTCCCACCCAATCAGTTCATACCCCCACTGGCAGTTAAAAGGAAGAAACAGCTAAGACCACACACTGCTGCTCGAAGCACGAAGCTGAAAACACCAGCCTGAAGATGACGAATGGGACTTCGTCGAAACGTCGCCAAGACACTTCCAATTTTACGCGGGAGAAAACCTGAACAACCAAAGACCTACATATATATATATATATATATATATATATATATATATATATATATATATATATATATAAATGTTACTTATCTTTTCATGTTGTAGTTGTGTACGTTTCATTTGTATCTCCTGGCAAGATGGGCAGCAGACAAATTTAATAAACAAACAAACAAATAAATAAATAGAATCCTCGATAGAAAATTATTGGGTGAGGGAAAAAAGGGGAAATATGATGAATACTTCTAAAATGATGACCCAACTGGTCATGAGCCTGCTAGTATATTCCTGAAACTCCTCTTCCTGTAACCTACGTCTCCCAAATTATGTCTACTATAGGACCAATTCTTCCTAGTATGAAAAAGTTATACCTTTTAAATGTTTAAATTACCATTAATGGGCAATTAAATTGCAGAAGGAAGAAAAGCAAGAAAGGGAAAAATTGGATTTCTCTTTTTCATTTCTTCCCTGGGGATGGCAGACACCAGAGACCAAGAGTTCATAAAAGAAGCCATCATTTTCTATATAGCTCAGGAAACAAAAACACTCTAAAAGTTCTATTAAAATGTTTTGATTAAGTTCTTTTCTGATGAAACAAAACTAGAAGGCATTGAGGGAGCTGCCACTATTAGTCCTTGAAGTTTCTCTAGACCAGGAAACACCCCTTTCAGATACTGTTCATAAAACCAGTCTCAATAAAGTTCCAGTCTTCTTTTTCATCCCCCTCTTCTCGTATCCCCTGAGACTTTTTCTATTTCCTTTCCCAGGGCTCAGGGAAGGCGACTGTCCTTTTTCTTTTTGTAACAGATTCTGAATGTGTCCCTCAAGGCCATATGAAACCCTGCAAAGAAGCTTCTTGCTCCTGGGAGCACAAAAGATGAGCTAAGTAAAGTGGGATGCTAATAGTCCACACTGAAGACCATTCTGAGATCAGAGCACTGAGCATGTCCATTCCAGCTTCAGAATTGTTTTAGCTTTAGATAAAGATAAAGGTTTCCCCTGTCCTGTCATGCTCAACTCTAGGGAGACGTTCAATGTCCAAAAGTGCTTTTTCAGGAGGCAACTGGACTTTCTTATTCTTCTTTGAAGACATTTCACTTCTCATCCAAAAGCTTTCTCAGCTCTGACTGGATGGTGGGGAATGGAAGGACTTATATTCCTTGCAGACAGTTGGTCATTTGCATTATTTTAGAGAGTCGTTGAGGCCACCTGGAGGTTCTTGGTTTTCTTGTTTTTCCTTTTTAGTGGTATTGATAAAAAAATTCTGATTTATCGCCACCTTAATGTGCTTTATTGATGCCAGGCAACAATCCCCATAGTTTGGAACATCATTAACCACAGATTTTACTGTATCTAAAACAATCTCAGAAAAGTTTACATCCACTGCTAAAGCAGAGTTGATGGCATTAATCCCAGCTGTCTTGGTTCATCGAATATGCTAAGTCATTAAACATGGTTTGTATACAAAACATAGAGACATTCTGGTTTGGTGTAATGTATGAACTCAGCTGCAGAAAAGGCGGAGAATGAATCATGTGTAAGTGCTAAAAATAAAGTTTGTTTGTTTGGGAAGAAAGTGTCAGGTGGCCCCCAGATGGTCTCTGTGAACCCTTGAAATATGTTTCAAAATGTTCAACCATGTTACAGAGCTTGACTAGGCTAGCCAATTTCCTTCCATTCACAGTTTTTTGAATTTCACTCTGGAATCAAACACCCAAATAGCTTTCGAGTCTCTTATTTCTGAAAACGAAAACAGTCTTTGAAATTTGCCCTCTTTTTTTTTTTTTTCTTTTCAGCCTCATGCTAAGAATATTTATGTCAAGACTGCTAACATCGTATGTTCTTGCTTGCCATATATGAAGAAGCAAACCTGTTTTACTTAGCCGAGCAGCATTTCTAGAGTTAAGACAGATAGCAGTAGGTTAAGGGGTGGGAAAGTATGCAAGTCAACCATAACAATGTCTGGGCACAGTGTGGCCAAGGTCAGCTCAGCTGCACCGGGAGGGGCACCTCACGGTTCACATTAATTGGAGAATGTGATTGATGACTGTAAAATGAAGGAGTGAGTTATGCTTTGCTACAGATGCTTGGGGGAGGGAGGATTCAGTTTCTGGCTTAACTTTGTTAGTGCCGAAGCTATGCAGAATAATAAAAGATTCTTTTAGAGGAAAAAGCCTCAAAATTCTTTGAAAATCTGCTTTCTTTCGGAACCATGTCAATTTATTTATGCATTTGGTCAGTCAGTCAGTCAGTCAGTCAGTCAGTCACCTGAAGGCAGAACAAGAAGCAATGGAGCCAAACTAAAATTAAGGAGAAACTTCCTGACGGTTAGAACAATGAATCAGTGGAATGGCTTCATCACTGGAGGTTTTTAAGAAGAGATTGAACAACCATTTATCTCTAATGGTAAAGGACATCATACCTGAGCAGGGGGTTGGACTAGACTCTAGAGGACCTCCAAGGTTCTTCCAACTCTGTTATTCATTCATTCATTCATTCATTCATTCACTCACTCACTCATTCATTCATTCACTCACTCACTCACTCACTCACTCCACACCTTCTCATGGTGGTGCTTTTCAGCCTCAGCTAATGTTGGCGACGATGGAAGAATTCTTTTCCATTATGTTTCTTTTGGTCACAGGGCAGTATCCTGAGCTGTCCATTCTTCTTAGGCTGAGAAAGCTTCATTATAAGAGTTTCTTCTCCTGGCTTGCTTTGGGATTGAATTGGACTGTGAGAAGACTCCTTGAAAGTGATTCTACAGTGAGAGTCTGTACATTCCTATTCAGGCCTTTTCTCCCACTAATCAAGAAATTGGAAGACTGGCTCAGGAATTCTGGGAGTTGAAGTCCACGAGTCATAAAAGAGCCAAGGTTGCCCTGGTCTACAGCAAAGGCAGAATTTTTGTCGTGGTAATTGCTATTTACAAAATACTCGTTTTTGAGTTTAAGATAAGACTTAGAGACCATTAGTATGAGATCAGCTAATCCCTCAGAATTCTCTAGCCAATATTAGAACTCGTTTTAACAGCAGATTTTTCCTCTGGATAGTGTGACAGCAATCTTCCCATCTCTGACTTGTTGACTGGTGTGTCTGACTTTGGTTGAATGTCTTTTATCTGAGTACTTTTTCTACATGGGAGGAAGACAAAGAGGAATTGCTCACGATCTGGGCACAAAAACCCAAGAAAATTCTAGAAGCATCTAAGAATGGATAGAATAGAATAGAATAGAATAGAATAGAGTAGAGTAGAGTAGAGTAGAGTAGAGTAGAGTAGAGTAGAGTAGAGTAGAGTAGAGTAGAATAGAATAGAATAGGAGTAGAGAAGAGTAGAGTAGAGTACAGTAGAGTAGAGTAGAGTAGAATAAGAATAGAATAGAATAGAGTAGAATAAGAATAGAATAGAATAGAATAGAATAGAATAGAGTAGAGTAGAGTAGAGTAGAGTAGAGTAGAGTAGAGTAGAGTAGAGTAGAGTGGAGTGGAGTGGAGTGGAGTGGAGAGGAGTGGAGTGGAGAGGAGTGGAGTGGAGAGGAGTGGAGTGGAGAGGAGTGGAGTGGAGAGGAGTGGAGTGGAGAGGAGTGGAGTGGAGAGGAGTGGAGTGGAGTAGAGTAGAGTAGAGTAGAGCAGAAAAGAATAACAGAGTTTAAGGAACCTTGCTCAGGCAGGAAACCCTATATGATTTCAGACAAATGGTTGTCCAATTTCTTCTTAAAAACTTCCAGTGTTGGAGCATTCACAAATTATGGAGATAAGTTGTTCCACTGATTAATTGTTCTGACTGTCAGGAAATTTCTTCTTAGTTTTAGGTTGCTTCTCTCCTTGATTAGTTTCTATCCATTGCTTCTTGTCCTGCCTTCAGGCACCTTGGAGAATAGCCTGACTCCCTCTTCTTTGTGGCAGCTGCTGAGATATTGGAAGACTGCTATCATGTCACCCCTCATCCTTCTTTTCATTAAACTAGATAAACCCAATTCCAGCAACCGTTCTTTATATGATTTAGCTTCCATATGATCTGGTCCCTGACTACAAGCCAGTAGGGGTAATCTGTTTATTTATTACAAATAATTAGTTCAACTGCTTGTCAGACTCATGAACAGCTCTAGAGGCAGAAGTTGTGAGTGATTAAGGAATGTCCTGTCTGCTACAGGGATCACCCTTGCTAGAACAGCTAATAGAAAGAGCAAAAAATAGTGCAATCTTTCCTTTTCCAGTTGACTCTTTTCAAAGTACTTTTACATCAAATCTATGCTGAATTGTTGCAGGTACTATTCGTTTGAGCGTCACACTGCTCAATAAGTAGGTCATAACATAACAGGTCAGAGCTGAAGAAGCTTCTTGAATGAGAAGCGAAACATCTTCAAAGAAAAAAAAAACAAGAAAGTCCAGTTGCCTCATGAAAAAGCATCTTTGGGATAGGTCATAACATGAAGTGGCCCAATTTTACTTCCTGTTTTGTGACGGTTGTTAAACAAATGCCTGATACCTGATAATTCTAATAATAGGAATTGGTGGCAATTTTACTGAAATGCATCTTGAAGATTTTGAGTCTCTACTGAGTACAGCAATTCTCCAGCCGCATAAGGAGCATTGATTTTAGGGATGTAATTTCCATCAGATGATGAAAAAAATACATATGTGTTGATATGATATCTGTAAGTGAAAAATAAGTTTGTGCGTGTGTCTGTGTGTCTGGTATGTCTGTGTGTAAGTGAACTAATTCTCTTTTCTTTTATTTTAAGCAGGGTATATCCCCAAAGTATTTTGGATACTCCTGAACTTTCAAGGAATGATCCAGAAAAGGTCAACATTTTTTTCCGTATTATCAAAAAAATGGAAACTGCTCTGAATACTTCTAAAATACCAGAAACATCTTCTCTAGATAATCAGCTGGTTGATAATTTAACACGAAATCTTATCAATGGCTTCATTGCTCTTATTTGCATTTTGGGCCTGGTAGAATATGGAAAGACCATTTATCTCCTGGTCTTTTCCATTAAGAGGAATTCTTTCACCATTTAAATCCTGAATCTCTCCATTGCTGATTTTGGGTTTCTCACATCCCTCATTATGGCAGCTATATTTGTGGGGGTGTCAACATTTTATAAAGGAACTTACATAGTCCAAACTTTTTCTTCTTGTTTTTTGAGCTTTTTTCCTTCACCTATTCTGCTAGCCAGTTTCTGATGATGGCCATCAGCCTGGACAGGTGTGTGACTGTCCTCTTCCCACTCTGGCATCACTGCCGTCATCCGCCATATCTCTCCACTCTTGTTTGTGGCCCCATCTGGATCCTCTCCTTCCTGCTCTCTGCAGTTCACTTCATTCTCCACCAGACCAGAAGCCCTGGAAGATCACCTTTCCTTTATCAGCTGATTGTGAATGGTTTATTTTGTACACCTCTCATAATTTTGTCTACTGTGACTCTCTGGATTCACATGAGGTCTAAATCGCAACACAATCAAAGGAAGTTCCTCACCACTATCTTGCTGGCTCTCCTCTTCTTCCTCTTTTTTTCTCTCCCAATTGATGCCTGATATGTCATTTGCTATTTCAGTTTCTCTCATCCAGTCCTCTTGACAATTGGAATAGGAAGTGCTACTCTCAAGAGCAGCATCAACCCACTCCTTTATTTCTTAGTGGGGAGGAAGCAGAGGGGAAAGAATCAGCCCAGAACATCCTTGAAGGTGGCTCTTCAAAGAGTCTTCAAGAATGAGCAGCAGGGCAGCCTGGAGGAACAGCAAGCTGCAAAGGAAGAACTTTCGTGAAGTCTTACTATCACTGTAATTCACGTTTGATAGCCATAAATAATATGTGTGTTCGATAAAAAACAAATTTATTGAACAAAGTAGCTGACGCCAAACAATAAAAAAGGAAATATTGCCGTATTCGTAATTTTCAAAGTGAAATGTTTGTACAGAAAGTGTCTGACTTCATATATCTTTTTTATTTCATCACATGAAATTACATCTCACTTCATGTAATTCTTTATTTCATAAAATGAAATATGTCTGATGTCATACAATTCTTCTTTATACCATAAAAACTCCTATTAATGCATGTTTTTTTAAAAATTTAACTTTTCTCATTTTATGTATGTTTATTTCCTATATGATTGCAAAGGTTTTGTCCCTAAAGCACTTGATAGAAGAATATACAGCTTCGCTAATTTTTATACATAATAAAAGGAAAGAGCAGAAAAAAAATATGTACAGGATACATTTCCTGAAATGAAATATGACAGTTTTGATCCTCACACATTTCAGACATAGCATTCACTGATATTATAGCCTGGGGATTTGTGATTTTTCCTGTGGCCCCCATTTCTCTTCTGTTGCTCCCAAGGCATGGAATATACGTGAAAACTGTCTCTCTTGTTCTTTCCCTTTTTAGTAAGAGACTGAAGCCTAAACACTAATTACTGAATTTCTATTGGTTTCTAATTGGTTCTAGTTTAATTTTACTCATTGTTGCTTCATTTCACGAATTAGTTTCCTTTAAGTGACATCTGGAAGCAGCAGGCATGGTTGGTGCTTATCTAGAAATAAAAATCTCATTTCTAGAAAGCAAAGTAAGATGAGTATTTTATAAATGTCATGCAGTTCATTTCCTGCACAGCATTAGTTGGGTACTGGTGTAGGCATCTCTTGAAATGCAGTTCTCTGTATGTCAGATGAAAGAGTCAAAGTGTGGAAAGAGATTTGTCCCCACCTATAAGATTCCAGCCTCAAGTGCAACTTATTCATTGCTACAGAGAAAGTAGCACAAAGGCCTTGTGAGAGGATTTCACCTCTTCTATCTCCCTCTGGTAACTTCACCTTCTTTGAAGACATTTTGCAAAAGAACCTTCATGCTCTCCTTGGACCGAGCTCCTTTTTTCCTCCCAACTAGAAAATGGATCACTGGATTAATGCTGCTATTTAGAGAAGAAAGCATTAAACTCGGCATAATCAAATATCTCAGTTCTTTCTGAGCTTCAGAACGCTCAGAACTAGAAAAACAAAAAATCATTACAATGATTGATAATGGAAAAGCAAGGATGAGGAAACAGAGAAGAGTGATTAAAATCATCAGTAAAAGCCGACCCTGATTCTTCTGATTCGATTTAAGACACACTTTAATGAAAAGGACCACAGTAGAGAGAGTGATCAATGGAAGGCAAACTATAGCAGTCACAAGGAAATGAAGACTGAAGAATCTCTTATTCACAATGACTTTTGTGAACAACATAATATTCACAATTCCAGCAAGGAGGAAAGAGGCGATCCAGAGAAAGACACAGACAGCAGGGGACAAATGTTTTGGCCAGGAACAGCGATGCCAGATTGGGAAGAGGACAGCCACACATCGGTCAATGCTGATAGCCATCATAAGAAAGTGAGCATTGATGTACAATATTTGGGAGAAAGAAATACAGATCAAGTTGAGAATGCTTCCTAGCAAGTTGGTTAATTTACAGATTAAAGTTAAAACTACACATGTGAGGAACACAAAGTCTGTGATGGCCACGTTAAGGAGGAATATGGTGAAACAGTTTCTCTTCATCTGGAAGCCAAGTAGCCAGATGATGTAGCCATTGCCCACAAGTCCAACACAGCAGACTGTTAAAATAATGCCTGTCCAAACAATCTCTTCTACAGAAAGGGTGAGCTGTTCTGTGATCTCACTGGCATTATTATACCGATAATAATTCTCTGTAGCATCCAGATCTCCCATGCTGGAATTCATCATTAAGCTTTTGTAATCCTCTGATTATCTTTTGGAGTAGAAGCTCCTATTAGAAGAAAAGAAAGAAGAATGGATTCAGTCATTCCTGTCTCCGAAATAACATCAATATTGGGGCCACTTGGTGCTCTCTCAGCTTACTTGTTTTCTTGCAGACTTTTCATTACTCAAACTAGGTAACATCATCAGTGCTAGTCCCAGCACAGTGCTAGCACTGATGATGTTACCTAGTTTGGTAAAGAGATGGCTTAAAAAGCAAACTCAAAGAGTACCAAGGACCCCTCATTTCAACCCTAAGCTACAAACATTCTCCTTTATTGGTACCAATATTGCCATAGCTTCTAGAAGAAGAGGTCCACCTATTCTCCAAAGCACCTTAGGATAGAACAAGACATAATGGATGGAAACATATTAAGGAGTGATCCAACTTGGAACTAAGGAGAAATTCCCTGACAGTTAGTGCAATTAACCAGTGGAACAACTTGCCTTCAGAAGCTGGGGATGCTTCAACAATGGAGGTTTTTAAGAAGAGATTGGACAACCATTTCTCTGAAATGGTGTCTGAAATGGTGTCTCTTCTTAAAGCTTCTGAAGGCAAGCTGGTCCATTAATTAATTCTGATTCTGATCTCTCCTTGATTAGTTAAATATAGAACATTTCCAGTGTGTGTGTGTGTGTGTGCGTGTGTGTATGCGCGCACACAAATTATCTGTGATTAACTGGAACTTTCGAAGCTGAGGCACAAAAATGAGATGGGTTTTCATACAGAACTGAAAAGCCAAAACTGATGAGAAAGAATTAAGGATAAGCTAAAGAAACATTTTATTTCCTTGATCTTGGTGTTATGGTTCCGGCTAACGAAACACTTCAAAGAACTTCCAGGCTTTGATTTCCCTAAAAATCTTTTATGGCTTCAAAATGTCAGCACAGGCATAACGGAAGGTTCATGCTAAGATCTAAGTTCTCTTCCTCTGGGCACTTAAATTATCAGCATGCTCCCTCCCTAAATTCGCTATCATATATCACATTATCCAATTAGTGTGAAGATCAAAGGTTTCCTTCCTCTTTCTTTCCTGGTCTTTACCCCCCCCCCTTCTGCTCTGTATTAACCCCAAAAATACCAGACATTTCTGCATATTGTCAAAGCAAGAAAATACAGTATTTGCAGCATTGACACTTGGGTTTCAAACAGTTTATTTGCTTCTGACATACTTGTATTGTCATGTTGGCTAAAAATTGGTTGGAGAATGAGTAAAAAACCAGGAAACCTCAACTGAGACTGATATGACACTCGACATATAAATATCAAGTATACAAAACATCCTCCCACCCACCTATCTATCTATCTATCTATCTATCTATCTATCTATCTATCTATCTATCTATCTATCTATCTATCTATCTATCTACTTATCTAGCTGTCTAGCTATCTAGCTATTTAGCTATCTATCTACTTACCTATATGATGATTTTAGGTCCTTTTCTATTCCCCTCTAAAAAGGAATGGTATCTCTTGAGTCTAGCAGTGTTGAGGGGCATCACAGGGTTCCTTGGAGTAAAACAGGAAAGTGTTAAGAAGAGGCTGACCTGTCCAGGTAAGGGTTCATAGGAGCCACAGCTATGCAGAAAAAATTGCATACCAAATAGGCCGGCATTTGATAGCATCACTCCATGGCAGTGTCATGACAGCACTAAGCTTCTTTTAGAAGAACCCCCTCACCTTCTGCTCCAGGAAACCCAGGCCCTTGATTTAACTCTTAGTCTACATGAGACAGAGTACAGGAAGGCTATCAACAAGAGGCAATTTCTGTCGTCTTTTGCATGAAGACGAGAAATTTACAATCAGAAGTTCACCATAAAACTTCTCAGATGAGAGGTCCAATTCAACTGAAATAAAAGAAGAATATCTCTCTCTGTGACAGTTGCCAAGGCTCATGGGCAACCTCTTCATTGTACAGTTGGTGATTATCTTGCAAATAACAGGAACCAGACTGTCTTATCACTTGATGCTCACATTTGATTGTGCAAGACAAAAAATATATCTCAGCGTCTGAGGCTTTTAACAAGATCTGCTTACCCACCCCAGAACAGAAATATTTCTTTTCTTCAGAAGATCTGCTTACCATCACCTTACAATGACGTATTTTGGAAATTGTAAGCAAAGCCTAGTATGGATAGAACCTACTATTTTTCTTCAGTGGAACTACAATTAACCTGAACTGGACTTAAAAACCATTATTTTTCCTGTGGAACTTGTTCTGCTTTGGCCATCGTCGGTTACTCTAGCCATCAATAACATCACATAGTAATCTTCTCCCAACTTTGAAGACTTTGGACCAATATTTTCAAATAGATAACACATTTGGAAGATCTTAGACATAAGTAAATGCAGTAATATCCATCCACTTGGCTACTAGTTTCTGCCCCTGATTTTTCATATCAAAAATGTACTTTTAATACTAATATGTGGATAGTCACCTAAATCACCATTGACTTTTTTCTGGACTGCTTTTCAAATGTAATGGTAGCCATCCAAACAGAACAGTGAAAATATCTGCTAAGGAATTGAAATATCTGACACTGACGAGTTTAAGGGTACTGGTGCAGAGATGAGACCTGTTTCAAGAATTCTCTCTTTGATGACCCAACATTATTTTTCAACTATTTTACTACTTGATTTCCACGATAAAGCTCTCCCTTTGTGCTCGTGTATGAAGATTCTCAAGTTTCAGGAATTTTGCATCCACTCCTTACATCCTGGACTGCAAGGGAATCTCAAAACTGGCTTTTTCTGTCCCTGCATCACCCTCTCCCTGCATAAGAGAGAGAAGAAGGATACAGACAAGATTTTTTTAAGATTAAATTTAAGCAGTTAAGTATATTTTGTCCTATTTCTGGTTTGGGACTGGATCTCTCTGATCAACAAAACTTATTTCTCCTTCATTTCAGCTTTCTGTGAGACCACAATAAAACCAACATTTTTCCTTGGAATATCTGTAGCTTGATAAGTATGCCAGCTGTGCATTTTCATGTGGGCGGGAATTTTTCTATCCTAATTCTCGGCCTCCAGTCTGGAATTACTCTCTCATCTTCCCGTAGAGTTGTCTCTTTTCATAGAAATTCTCTGGGTGCAATTACCTCTCTAATGGGAGATACTTTTTTAATTGAACATATAATAGTTTCTTTGAGGTTTTATCATTGGGTGCTGCCCAGAGTCTTGGAGAGTTGGATAATGTAGCAATTTCAAGAAATTATAGTTAGTCACACAGTCAGCCAGATGTTCTGGTTTTGCCACTCTTTTCCTGGGATAGCCATCGCTATCTAGAGTGATCACAGGATCTAGGCATTTCCAAGTAAAGCTGCCTTTTGCAATTAACTGAGGGTGGTTTTGTCAATGCCATGGTGTTCAAGCAGAGCGCGAGATGTAATGAGAGGGCTCCCAAGTTATTCTAACTACTGATAGTAATAGGTATATTTTCTGCTTATATCCAATCTTTGTATATTGGCGAACAATAAAATAACTATAATTTCAGTAGTCCTGCAACTGCTGGTTTTTAGTTGGTTAGCTGACAGTTCTAAATTCTCTAGTCCACTTGGCACCAGAAGCCAGAATCTGTAGCACTTACTCGGATAAAAACTGATCCAGTACGAGTCTTAATTTATCATTTATATGAGAGGCAATCTTCATCTCTTATTGTTATCACGATGGTGAGTGGCACAACCAGCTGGCTGTTTTGACTGGGTTTTTCATATTATTAGCAATATTAGCATATTATTGCTGTAAGTTATCTACCAAGAACCATACTAGAAAATTTTCAAAATGATGGTACTATAGATAAAACTGTTTGGCAACAGTTCACAATCTTTCCACAGAAAAGACAGAAATGAAGACTTGATGATTTTTGAGCAATTACTGAATCCACTCTTCTTTCTTTTCTTCCAATAGAAACTTCCACTCTCAAAGAAGAGATTTTTGGAGCATTTCAAAGGTCTCTTAATGGATTTCAGTTTGGAAAACATCAACGATTCAGCAGTTATTCTGAATATAAAACTCCCAATGATATTGATGACTACGAAAATAGACAACTTACAACAATGAAGAATAAATATCACAAGGGAGTTAATTGCTCCCACTATCCACAAAAGGTTTTTTTTAATGACTAATTTCACTGTCCCAAAGATGCTTTTTCACAAGGCAACTGGACTTTCTTGTTTTTTTTCAAGACGTTCTGCTTCTCATTCTAGAAGCTTCTCTGAGAGCTGAAGAAGCTTCTTGGATGAGAAGCGGAACATCTTTGAAGAAAAACAAGAGAGTCCAGTTGCCTCTTGAAAAAGCACCTTTGGGACAACTATGACCTGGATGGCTGAGAATCTCCATAGATGACTAATTTCACTCTTCAGAAAAAAAAAAGGTGGAAACTTTTAGTGGCTGGAGGGAATCTTTCTTTGTGGGAAAAAATATTGTTATTTTTATTACTATTGTTGATGATAGGAGTGGGTTGATGCTGCTCTTGAGAGTAGCACTTCCTATTCCAATTGTCAAGAGGACAGGATGAGGGAAACTGAAATAATAAATGACATATGAGGCATACCTTGGGAGAGAAAAAAGGAGGAAGAAGAGGAGAGCCAGCAAGATGGTGGTGAGGAGCTTCGTTTGACTGCATTGCGGTTTAGTCTAATGTGAATACAGAGGGTCACAGTAGACAAAACCAGAAGAGGCGTATAAAATAAGCCATTCACAATAAGCTGGTAAACCAAAGATGAACTTCCAAAGGTCCTGGTCTGCTGGAGAATTAAGTGCACTGCAGAGAATAGAAAGGAGATGAGGGTTCACAGAGACCATCTGGGGCCCACATGTTTAATGAGCATATTTGATGAATCAAGACAACTGGGATTAATGCCATCAACTCTGCTTTAGCAGTGGATGTATACGTTTTTGAGATTGTTGTAGATACAGCAAAATCTGTGGTTAATGTTGGTCCAAAATATGGGACTTGTTTTCTGGCATCAATAAAGCACATGAAGGGTGGTGATAAATAAAAAAAAAATTATTAACACTACTAAAAAGAAAAAACCAGAAAACCAAGAAAAAAATCAGGTTGGTTGCCCAAAGAACTCTCTGACCAACTGAAAGAAAAAAAATAAGTACAAAAAAATGGAAAGACTGTGTTGTAGACTGAAGATAGAGGATATAGGGGAATAAACCCATCAGTTCAAGAGTCAGCAGTTCATCTGCATTAAAAAGACAAATGCCACTCTTGAAGACAGCAAAGGCCATAGATATTCTTTTACTGTTTCTATCCAGTATTTTCCAGAATTGGCATATAGAATAGAATAGAATAGAATAGAATAGAATAGAATAGAATAGAATAGAATAGAATAGAATAGAATAGTTCTTTATTGGACAAGTGTGCACAAGGAATTTGACTCCAGTTCATAAACTGTTGGTATACATAAAAGCAACAAACTGAGGATGTAATAGGAAAGATGAGAAGGATAATAGTAATACAGTCCTACTACATGATTAGATATACTTAGACATAAGACAGTGTTGTGGGAATTATGTGTTTGGTAGAGTGACGGCACAGGGCACTGTGTCTAGTTTTGGTATGAAATGCCCTATAGTGATGTCCTATATACAGAATGGTGGCAAAGAAGGAAGAATAAACAAGAATAGACATACATGCTTCAAACATAGTTAGAGAAAAGATTTCTAGGTGATGCTTTCAGCTTGTCTTCAAGCCAAACTCACAGATCACATGAAAGCAATAATTATAGGCAATGGAAAACTAGCACAAATATCTGGATGGAATACTGCTCAGTATCTCATTGTGACAGGAACGTTATCAGGTATAGAGGGATAGATGGGAGTAAAGACCTGATGATCCTACAAGCTTTTACTTTACCATAGAGATTTACATTAGTGGCCAAAATTGTGGAAACCTTTTGGGAAAAGTATACAGTATAAATGCCGCCTTTGGTTAAGTTTCCACCCAGTTTTCTTCTAATTTCTTTATAACTGTAGCCTTGTTCACTTAATAATTCTAGTTTACATCATTTTCTGGGCAACCACTCAACTCTTTGCACCATGACTTTAATTTTATTACATTTTACAAGCTCACTAAATGAAAGAACACAAAAAAAACCCAACCAACTTGTTAGCGATCACATAACTACACTGACAAATGTCCTCCTCTCAGCTTCAATACATGACATCGATAACTGAATCCTACTGTGATCTGATTGGCTCATCGCCAAAACAAGATGACACCTAATTGGCTCTCTAAATACTTCAGTTCTGTGATCCCTTTACTTTGTGGGTTTCTGGAATAGTTAACAATGAAATATTCTATCATGTCTTTTGTCAATGCTGCTAACATTGGATGTTCTGCATTGATAACAGATGGAAATGTAGCCATCTTTTTCCCTTTCGCTTTTGGAGTTAGATGATGCTGGAGGGGGAATGTGAATGAGAATCTAGCTAGACATAACAACACTAAACATGGCTACAATAAGATGAAGGAAAGCTACGTGATATTAACCTAAGCAAGTTGTGCTTCCTTTTTCTGGTTATTTGACTATAACTTTTCATAGAGTACAATACAGATAATTGAATAAACTTTGTTGCATTACATTCTTGATTAAATTATCTTTCCATTGATATATAATTTTATGGTACTACAAAAAAAGTGGTGTTATTAACCATCAAACCTCAAAAATACACTTTTCCCAAAAGGTTTCCACAATTTTGGCCAGTATTGTATAGCCACATTGTAAAGGTTGGGTAGATGATGTAACAATTTGGGCAACACTGGTTCTTATGTTCTTCACAAAAATAAACACAATTTAAAAACTGTAGCATCAGTTGGCCAGCAGATGGTTCATGAGCTTGATAAATATAATTGTGAAAGGATAAGGGGACGTCAGTTCCGTGATCCCTTTACTTTGTGGGTTTCTGGAATAGTTCACAGTGAAATAGTCTATCATGTCTTTTGTCAATGCTGCTAAGATCAGATGTTCTGCATTGACAACAGATGGAAATGTAGCCATCTTTTTCCCTTTCACTTTTGAAGTTAGATGATGCTGGAGGGGGAATGTGAATGAGAATCTAGCTAGATATAACAACACTAAACTTGGTGTGAGAATCAAGGTTATTAAGCCCAGAGCTGATAAAGAATTGGCAGGCTGGAGAACTGGAGAGGAAGCCCACACTTTAAGCTAATTGGGGAATGTGATTTATGGCTGTTAATTGGAGGAGGGAATTGTGCTTTGATACTATGTGCCCAGGGGAGGGGAATTCAGTTTTGGCTTTGATTATGTAGTGCCAATATTATGCTACTTGAATAAAAGATTCTTTAAGGTAAACAATGCCTCAAAGTTGTTTTGAAGAGTTTCATCTGTCGGAATCATGACATCTTTGTTTTGATCCAGGCCTGGTTGCTTCTGAAGATTTTGTGAGTTTGGGTCCACTCCTCTTGGAGAACTGGCTTGGATTCAGTATTCAGAAATTAAATACCTCCTCACCCCCTACCTGGCTCATTCTGTTTGCTGTTTATGTTAGCCAGAGACAATCTAGGCATAATTCATGTTATCCTGGTCCTTGGTGACATCATCCATCAGATAATCGGGCTGCTGTGGTCATCCATGATGGAAGGGCTGCAGAACTCACAGTTCTTCATTCAGCTGCCCAGTCATTCCCGTTTGGCCTGAAATATGTTTGGAAAAGAAGAGGAAGGTGAATTCAGCATTCCACCATCTCTGCTTCTTAAGATTCTGAGACTACCAAACTCAATTAAGATGGACAAACTTGACCAACACTAGCCAACAGGGCTTCTGCCTCAAATCCTGGAGATTAGAAGTAGGTACTCTGCTCTCCACACTGAAGCCAAAACTTTGGTGTCCTTGGCCACAATGAGAGGGGCTGATGAGAATCAGGAATCAGACCAGGTTCTATTCCATCCTGAACAACGGAAGATGACTGGGGGAAAGGGGAGGATTCTGTGAGATCCCAAATCTTCTAGTTCTCAGATAGATTAGTTAGAATTGAACCATTAATTAACTATTAATTGAACTAAGAATTGAACTTCTCATGATGTTTCATCTCCTACTATGTATTAGCTGCACTTCACAAAAGTTAATAAATATTAAGTAGTGTGTTCCCAAACAGAGAGCAAGAAGAAAAGAAGAACTAAAAATGTTAAAAGATAAAAGAATAACAGAAAGATAAAAAAGAAGCAAAAAAACCCATAAAAAATAAAATAAACAAATGAATCTTTTTTTTATTGAAATTTTTTTTAAATTTTACAAAACAAATCCCCTCCCCGAAACCCCCCCACCCTCCCATACCCTCCCCCCCTCCCCAAACCTCCCAAACCCTCCCCCAACCTTCCCAGAGTTGAGTACAGGCTTAGTTAAAATTTTTCAAAAAAAAAGAAAAGAAAAACATAAAACACATATAAATCCTAAACAAATCTAAATACCTTAAATTAAATAGGTTATCTTCTCTAAAAAAAATAATAATTACAGTCCTTAAACACATTATAATATACTCTAAACATTTTCTAACATCATACTTATAATATTATTCATCATTCTGTATGAACTCCCTCCAAGACACAAATTTAAACATTACTTTCTTTGAACATCTATACATCTATATAAATCTAATCTCTCCCTCTTTCTTTATCATAAAACAAAAAAATAAACATATAAACCTTCATTATACCATTGAAACAAAACACTCTTTGAATACTTAAGCTAAATACTTAAACTTAAACTTTAAACAAATTATCTCCTCTTAAAAATAATAATAATAACAATAATAATTAAAAAAATCCAATCATTAAACATGTTATAATATACTCTAAACCTTTTCATGTCATACTTATATTCCATCATTCTTTATAAACTCCCTCCAAGACACAAATTTGAACATTACTTAAAACTTAAAACATTAAGATCCCCTTATACGCATTTAAATCTTTACCAATAACAAATACTATCTTAAACCCATTGTAATATACATCTTTACCAATAACAAATTGCATCTTAAAAATAATAATAATAATAATTAAAAAAAAACCAAACATTGAAGACATTATAATATCATTCAGTCTCCATAATCTTCTGTCCAATAACCGGTTACGTCCACTATAAACACAATCCTTATCAGTCTCTCTTGCCCATAAGCATCGAAAGAAATGCGTTAAAATCTGCCCTTGAAGATCGCTCCAAAAAATTTGTAAGTCCTGGTTCTCCCACAAACTCAGGAACCAATACCTGTGAAGCTTCCTCAACCTCCTTCTTCTGTTGGTCTTTCTCTTTACGTTTATATGTTACTTTTTCTTTACATTTATACGTTACACAAGTCTCAGGAACCAATACCTGTGAAGCTTCCTCAACCTCCTTTTCTTTACGTTTATATGTTGGACAAGTTGTCTTCTGGTCTTTCATCTCTTGTGGAACTTCCTTGAGCTTCTTCTGTTGATCCTTTTCTTTACAGTTATATGTTGCATAGGTTATCTTCTGCTCGTCCGTCTCTACTTGTTGAGGCCTCCCATTTTTAATTAATATAGACTCTTCAGACTGCAATTCTGGCATTAAAGGTTGCTCCAAAGAATTTATAAATCCTACTTCTCCCTCAGATTCAGAAACCAATACTTGTGGAACTTCCTTAAACTTCTTCTGTTGATCCTTTTCTTTACAATTATATGTTGCACAGGTTGTCTTCTGCTCCTCCATCTCTACTTGTTGGGGCCCCTCAAGCTGCAATTCTGCCTTTTTTTCTTCCCAAGCTTTAAGCATGGTAGGTGACGATGAGCATACCCCCAGGACCGAAGTATAAAAATCTTTTGCTTTAGAAACAGTATTAAGACTATAACGTATCCCCAGGTAGCTCACCACCATTCCAGTCGGAACATCCCATCTAAACAAAATTTGTCTCTTTTTAAGTTCGTCTGCTAAAAAAGCAAACTCCTTTCTTCTTCTTAAAATTTTTGGTGGGATCTCCTTTAAAATTATAACATCTTGTGAAGCAATTTGAAACCTCTTCTTATAAAAGGCTTGTATAATTTCATTGCGCAGGGATCTTTTCCCAAAGTAGATTACCACATCTCTTGGCAAATTCTTTTGCTCTGCCACCACAGAGTTAACTCCAAATGTCTGATCAATTCCACTAAGTATTTCCTCTTCTTCTCTATTCAGAATCACAGCAAAGTCCTTTGCCACCATCTCTCTCAAATCTCCTTGCACAGACTCATGTAAACCTCTGATTCTTAAGGCATATTCCATTTGTTTATATTGAAGCATAAGAATCTCATCTTGAAAGTTTTTTTCCATACATTCAAATTTTTCCTCCATCAATTCCACTTTTTCTAGTACCTCTTCTACGCGAGAATTCAACTTTTCAAGAACAGAGGCAACTCCTTTTAAAGTCAAAACTATCTCTTGCTTCAAAGTCTTATTATTTTCCTCTAAAATCTCTTTCATTTCTCCCCTAATTTGAAGTATAACATCTCCCATCATATCTTGCAAGTCCTTCACCATTGTTGACTGTGGCAAGGAAGAAGGTGAAACTATTAATTTAGATTGTTGCCCTGGTGATAACACCGAAGAAGAAGTCACCTTGGAAGCTGTAGATATTACTGGACGCTTTGGAGCCATTTTAAAAAAAAAACTTTACTCCTTCTTAAAAATTGCAAGAATTAAGCAAGAAAAATAAGAAATTAGCTCCATAAATTCAAAAAAAAAAAATCCTTCAAGAGGGGATCATTATGATAAAATAAAAAAAGGAGTTCAAAAAAGAAAAAGAAAAAGGAGAAGAAAAAAAATAATAATTAAATAGAAAAAATCCATTCCATTTTTTAAAAGTACCAAAAGGTACAAAATATAAAACACAAAAATTAAACAAAAATAATAATACTAACACTCCATTCCTATCATAAGAAAAACAAAAAAGAAAAAAGGAAAGGGAAAAAAAGAAACACCAAAAATGCTTAAAAAAATAGAAAAAACGCCGGAAAGTCTGCCGATCGCCATTTTACTTTCCCTTTCAGCAAAAAGTAAAAAATAAAAAGAGGGAATATAAACGTAAAAATAAATCTTTAAACAAAATCCATATAAAATCAAAAAAAGCAAAAGTTAAATCCTATAGTCAAATCTGTCCGCTTCTAAAAAAAACTCACCAGATCTCTTTAAACGCGGAGGTGGTTGCAACGGCTTGTTTTGTCCCTAGGGACAAAAGCAGCTGGGAAGCGGAGACAGTCTGAACTCCGTGGGAGCACTCCTTTCACACACCCCAAAAAAATATTGGGGGTGCGTAAGTGGCTCTACCACTATTCAGACAACCTTCTTCCCCCCCCCTTTGCCCGGGGGGGGGGATTTTGAACCGCTGAACAGCTGATGTCCGCTGTTCATAGCGATTCATTACACTTACCCAGGAGGACGGCTACAAAGTAGCCGCCATCGCCCGCGCAGATCCACCGGAAGTCAATAAACAAATGAATCTTGAAGATCTTGCATTGTGTCTTTATTCAAGGAAGATATGCAAATATTACTAGGATAAACAGGTAATATTCAGATATCAATAATGGACATCCCTACAGAGATAACAAAAGAGGAGATGACAAATTTAGGGGGAGGGGGTTGACACATTTTGTTAGAAGGAATTGAAGGTGGTTCCAAGAAAGGCTGTATATGATGAAGGGTGATAAAGAAACTAGTAACAAGAAAACTTTCTACGAATGTCTTATCTTTTCTTTAAAGAAGACCACTAGAAGAATATCTTCTTCTAGGTCATTGCGAGGTCTTCTCTAAGTCAAGCTTTTTTTCTTTCTAATTGTCAGCTAGCAGCAAGGGAACTAATAGAAACATCTGAATATATAGAAAACAGAGTTTGGTGTTTAGCTCGATAAAGCCAAAGGATGGAGATAATGTTGGGTTGGGTTTGAAAAAGATTTGCAAAGTGAATTGTACAATTGCTTTTAAAGAACGTTCTGCTGACCATCCCTTGGAGGGGAGTCCAATTAACAGAGAAAAAGCTCAGATCTTCACTTAGGACAAAGAGAAAAAGGCTAACTCATTTTGAAGAATAGGATCTAATGCTGAACAAGGATGAGAGCTGCTTAATGGCAATAGGGTTGGGAGTCAACTGGCATGAGCAATCTCCTTGATTCCCCCAAGAAATCTCTCTGGAATTGCTATATAATTTGGTATGCATATGAACATTTTCTCAAATCCATGCAACTCTTTTGGGTAAAAGAAGAAATGCAGATTCAGTTCTCTTAGTGGCAATTAGCTCCTTTTAAGAAAAGTAACACAAAACTGACACCTGACTCCCTGGGAGCCAATAAAGGAAAAGAAGGGAATGCTGTCAAGTTTTTGGCGGGAAAACTTTGGAGCATCTTTGGTAAGAGAATTGATGGCTTCTTTTTTTTTTTTTTTTCAGTTTTGGGATTATTTGCTGTGTTCTTTTTTTTTTTTATTAAAAGTTTTATAAATTTTACAAAAAATAAAAGACAATACAAAAACAAAAAACAACATATACAAATAAAAAACAAACATTTCCCAACAAAACCCCCCTTCCCCCACCCCTACCCAAACCCCCCCTTCCCCCCCCCCAGGACCTCCCAGAGCAGAATATAGGCTTAATTAAAAAAAAATAAAAAAAATTTATATTTTTTAAAAAAAGAATATAAAATGAAAAATATATGTATATATAATTAAAAATTATGAGAAAACTATATAATATTTTTTATATCAAGTTTAAATTGTATGAATTTTATCCATTTATCCCAAACAGCAAGAAATTTCTCTTGCGTTTGTCCCTTTAAGAAAGCCGAAATCTTTGCCATTTCCACCAAATGAGACACTTTAAGAAACCACTCCTGCAATGTAGGCAAAGATTCTTTCTTCCAATATTGTCCTACTAACAACCTCGCAGCTGTAATCAAATTTAACATCAATATAACCTCCTTTGTATCACAATCAATAACTATACCTAACAAAAATAATTGTGGAGTAAATTTTACCCTCCTTTTAAAAATTCTCTGGATATTCCACCATATCTTAATCCAAAATGCTTTTATCTCTCTACACGACCACCAAATATGATAATAAGTAGCATCCATACAACCACATCTCCAACATTTAGGTTGTAGGTCGGGGTACATAAGAGAATTGATGGCTTCTTGATGAGTGAGGAGTTACTTCAGGCATGCTGGGAAATAGTCATAATTGTGTTGGCTTTTTGTGCGTTTAAAGTCTGTGTTTTATCTGTTAATTTATTTTGTCCTGTTTGCTAAAGTGGCTTTTTGTTCCAATCCTGGCCTTTTGACACCCACCTCAGCTTGGCTGAGCTCTTGGTTCTCCACAGTTTTTTCTTGGGTTCCCTTCTGGATTTAGCCAGACCTGGGTGGGCTGTGGGTGTCCATCTTTCCCAGTTCCCCAGAGGGCTGGTGTGGAGGGAGAAACTGGTTTCCAGTGAAGGGGATGGCAGCAGCCATTGGACCGAATTTTTCAGTTGATGGTCATCCCAGGTGAAGGTTACCTCAGAACTGAAGGACTTCAGAGGAGGGGCTGGTTCGACCCTGAGGACGCCTTTCCCCTATTATTATTGTGACTGTGTTTTCTGGAAAAAAGGACAAACCTGAAAAAGGGAAAAATCTGAAAGCAGTTCATAAGGACAACACATTTTAATTGTTGATAAGTTTGCTTAACTTTGCTTTCAAGAGCAAAACCAAGACCAGCTTCACCAGAACGCATATTCTGATAAAGGGCAGCTTTCTTTCTTTCTTTCTTTCTTTCTTTCTTTCTTTCTTTCTTTCTTTCTTTCTTTCTTTCTTTCTTTCTTTCTTTCTTTTTTTCTTTCTTTCTTTCTTTCTTTCTTTTTTAAAGTGGGAGATTAAAAAAAAATCTTTCTCTTTTGTTGAGGGGTGAGGTGGGATGACTTGCCAGTATCAATGTCCTTATCAACCCCTGGTTCCCAGAGAAAACAAGTGGTAAATGTCAAAAATAGGAACGGTCTGACCAGCATTTAATCACAGCAAACAAAGTTAGCGCTGGGAGTGATTTCCTCCCACTGCCTTACATACAGTCCTCCCCACCAGCTCCACCCACCATCCAACTAGCCAGCATCCGGTGGCTAATGTTAAGAACAGTGATACAAGCCTCTGGCTCTCTTCTCTGTTCGACCATTCAGTTCACATTACCAGGTGACGCTCCTGCGCCAATCAGCTGCTTGTCAGACGCACAGCCACTCAGCTGTTCAGAGGCTCCGCCTTTGGCCACAGTTCAGGTAGAACTGCCCCTGACTTATCCCCGGGTGTTGTCCTTGCTGCTAGCCTCCACTGGCCTCTTCCCTAATGCCTCCCTGCTGGCTTCCTCTCGGCGGACGTCTTTGCCCCTGTTCTCCTCCCTGGGGCCTTCCTGCACCAAACAGTTGTCTGGTGGCTGAGCTGTGGAACTTCTCAGCCATTCAGCGGCATTGCTGGCCTCCTCCCTGGTATCGTGATCTCCCTTCCCCCTGTCAATGTTGAGCCCATGGGGCTTGACAGGTGGCCCCCTCTGCCAGGGCTCCACCTGGAAGGCAAGGCGTGTTAGGCATGTTCTGAATTGTTGACATGCCAAGGCCAAAAGGTTTGCTATCACTTCACTTGTTCAATACAGTATAATACTTTTTTAAAAAAAATGCTATAGGTAGCTCTAAACTTACAACAGTTTTTTTGTGACCATTCAAACTTACAACAGCACTGAAAAAAAGGGATTTATGACCATTTTTCACACTTACAACAGTGGCTGCATGCCCATAATCACTTGATCAAAATTCAGTTTTTTGGCAAAAGGTTCATATTTATGATGGTTGCAATGTCCCAGGGTCATGTGATCAACTTTTGTAAACTTCTGATGAGCAAAGTTAACAGAGAAGCCAAATTCACTTAGCAGTAATGTAACTGACTTAACGGCTGCAGTGATTCCCTTAACAACTGTGGCAAGAAATTCAAACATCAAGAGATTGAAACATTGGCCATCTAAATCAAAACCTTAACAGCAAAGTGAACAAAAGAACCAGTGTGTACATCATCTACTCGTCTACCAGCCACCTCCAAAATCAGATGCCCCCAATGCGACCCCAAACCAGTTGGCAGAGCCAGGTCTTCAGGCTTTATGGAAGGCCAACAGGGTGAGGGTGGACATCACCTCAAGGGGCATGATGTAGGGTGGGCAAGACCATGGGAGGCCTAATGCAGACACAGGCACTGGCTGGGGAGATACAGATTGGGAGGGGATTAAAAGCAGCAATATTTCTTCTCCTTGATTGTGTCACATGGCCCAGCAAGGGAAGATGCCTTCACCACTCTGACTTCCTTTGGAGATCTTTGAAAGGTAGAGTGAGAGAATGGTGGCTGTGGTGGAGAGAGGTAGGTGGAACCCAGTGAGGTGCAAAGCAGATCCAGTGCCTCTGGGGATCTGGCAGGGCAGGATGGGTACAAAAGAGGTGGATGGGTGTGTTGTAGCATCATCTCTGTGGTGAGTTTTAAGGGCGAATGACTGCAGGGGTTCTGCAGAGGTCATAATTTTGAAACAGGTTCATATGTAGCTTTTGGGGAGCTACATATGGGGGGAACACTCATTAAATGGAATACCTCAAGGACTATCTGTGGTTGTATTTTTCTCTGATAAAGTTTTAAAATCCCTGGGCTTTTCTTTGTTATTTACTCTTCCGTCACAGTTCTTGATACCCTTTCTTTACAACTACACTGCTTTTGGGCTCTTTCTTTATTCCATTTATGCATTCCATCGATTGTTGCCAAATTCCAAATAATTCTGTTGTGGTTTGGAGTTCTCTCTTTCTTCCTCCCTTGCTTTGATTTCCTTTGAGGCCTAAATGCTGAGTATGCTGCCTCCTTTCTTTTATATTCAATGTTCCCTCAAGTTCTGCCCAAATCTCTTCCAACTGTGAGAAATGTAAAAGTTCCCGACAGTAGCACTCATTTCTCAGCAGCCAAGATTCCACCTCAAAATTTATAGATGAAAATCTATGTCACAGCACGCAGTTGCCCAGGGCTATCTGCCATCTTGTCATATCAGCTTGCAGACATGTGAACCGTTGTTTTACAGATGATAGCAGAAAGAGAATCTAAGCAATAATTATCTCATGGGGGGGGGAAGAGAAATAAAGGCGGTTGCTGTGCTAAAGGGAAAAAGAGAAGTAAAGAGAATGCTAAGGAGATAGAAGTGGGGAAAAGAAAATAAGTAGCAAAATAAAATAGAGTGGTTGTTGAGTTTGTTGGTCCCAAGAGAATCTGAAACAAGATTTTTGAAGTAGAGCTGGGAGGAAATCCCAAACCTGTGAAGGAATAAGGGAATCATGAGACAAATCTATCCTATACAGATGGCTTTCACAGGAAGTAAGAGACGATGTAGCCTTCTGGTTTGAGAGAGAATGCCAGCCAGAATAACTGGTCTTTACTTAATTCTAAGTATTTCTAAGTAGAAATTACAATGCACACCTTTAGGCTATAGGCTGCAACAGATCAGCAGAGCTAGAGTTAACTTTGTTAGTTTGTTTTACTATGCTTATTAAAAACTTGGGGGGGGGAGGAGTGTAAGAAATGAATCTGTGCTAATTAGCTGCTGTGTAGATGCTACAATTAAAGACTGCCTGAAATGCTTTGTCTATGTGAAAATTGAACTAGCAAAACACATTATTTTGCTAATAAAGAGAGAGAGAGAGAATCACAAAAAAGGTGTTTTCTGCACCGTGAGTTAGATCAAGGCTCTTGAAGCTATGCAGCTCCCGTGACAATCAATCTTTAAACTATGTAGTTTCTTTTGTCCCGACGAAACCCTTAATATGCAAATTTGAATTGTTTCATCACTTCGTTCTTATATAGCACAAGTTTTAATGTGTGGACTGGCTAAACTGTGATTTAATAGTGCAATTCATTGTTCCTTAACCCATTTCTCCTTGAGTTTTCTTGCCAACCCCAAGTCCCTCCAATCTGTTTGATATCTCTATCTCTGGAGGATTCAGAAAACAGTGTTCTATCTATATAATGACTGACTAGAGCAGATAAACTGACAAACTACTACTCAGCGTTAGCCCTGTACTCTACTGGCTAATGTAACCATGTCATACACTAAGTAAATAACCAACTAATTTAACCAACAGAACATAGATGAATGCATGGATCAGATGACTTTATTTGATTTATAAACTGATTTGTACAACCTTTCACAGGAAATGAAAATGGCATACCCACTTGTGGAGAAGCATACATTTCCAAAGCATTTTACTTAAAACAGGAAAGAGAATGGATTAATAATAATAATAATAATAATAATAATAATAATAATAATAATAATAATAATAATAATAATAATTGAAAATTGAAGAAAGAGACCGAGGGACTAATTCTGGCTGCACAAGACCAAGCCTTAAGGACAAATGCATATAAAGTCAAACTTAAGAAGACAGCAACAGACAGTAAGTGCCACCTGTGCAAAAGAAGCTGAAGAAACAGTGGACCACCTGGTAAGCTGCTGCAAGAAGATCACACAGACTGACTACAAGCAACTGCATGACAAAGTAGCAACAATGGTGCATTGGAAGATCTGCAAGAAATATCATTTGCCTGTAAGCAAGAACTGGTGGGAACATAAAATAAAGTCATAGAAAATGATAAAATTAAATTGCTCTGGGACTTCAGAATTTAGACAAGCATCTGCAACATAACACCCCGGAATTAACAATTGTCAATAAGAAAGACAAAAAAGTCTGGATAGTGGACGTGGCAGTGTCTGGAGACAGCAGAATAGATGAGAAAGAACTGGAGAAGATAACAAACTACAAAGACCTACAAATAGAAATAGAAAGACTATGGCAAAAGCAAGCAAGGATAGTACCAATAGTAATAGGTGCCTTGGGTGCAATCCCAAAACAACTGGCGCACCACTTGAACACCATTGGCATTGACAAATTCGCCATTAGTCAATTGCAAAAGGTGGCCTTACTAGGAACTGCTTCCATCCTGTGAAGATATCTGTAATAATATCAAACATCTACATCTGCCTATCCCAGGTCCTTGGTAAGTACTCGATAGGTAGACAAAATGCCAAATCCAGTCTGAACATCTGGCTGACTGTGCAATGATCCATCATCCTTATCATCATCATCAACAACAACAACAACAACAAGAACAACATCTAACAAATCCAGACATACAGCTAGCATTGTCCCAAGAATTTTTTCCAGTTTTCAGATAGATAGAGCTTCTTGATAGTTAGTTTTTCTGGACTTCTTTTTCAGAATATTATTTCTGTCTCCATAATGTAACATTTAGGGAAAATTTTGGTGGGAACTGGTTGGGTGTGCTTGTACTTAATTAACCACAACATATAAACAATCAAAAATCCATCTTCATAGCCCAACCAGCAAAGCATGAAAAATCAATATTTTCACAAATGTTCATAACTGGGTTTCATCAGGCTCATTCTCTTCTTTCTTGATATCTTCCTCATTTCTGAAAACCCTGCAGAGTGCAAGGTTCATGGATACTCTGGATCGGTCCTCTTTATTCCTCCCAGCCAGGAAATAAAGGATTGGGTTGATACCGCTATTTACTACAATACAGATGTCAGAAAGCATTGCAAGAATAATCATATGTTCAAACCAGGGGTGAAAACTCTGTACCATAGTTAAAAAAAAGTCAACCAACATTTTATTTTCTATTAACGAGTCCTTAAACAGTTCACCAAGTAGTGATGTTAAATCATTGTTTTTTAGTACACTGTAATTAATAATAGAATATATGCTCAGAGGCAAACGAAATACAATAAAGCACATGAGCGAAAGTAAGATTACTGTCAGCACCCTTTTCCGCTTTTGCTGGCGACGTTTAAAGAAAATTCTAACAAGCAGGATCAGAGAGGAAATGACCACCACTGGGTAAGAAATCAGACCATTGAAAATCAGTTGAAACAACAGAAAAGGCTCTGAAAATATAATTACCATTTCCAAGGCAAAGTACACAAAGGGCAGAACCCAAGTGATAACACACACAATGAGGGACAATTTGGGTGACCAATGGCATTGGTGCCAAATTGGAAAAAGCACAGATACACAACGGTCCACACTGATGCTTAATAGTAAAAATTGACTAACATTATACAACACAAAATAAAGAAGACTGAAAATGTAGTATGCTGTAAAATCATTTAGATTGTGAATCTGAATTATTTGAACCAAAACCTCCATTATGAGTACTCCAGAATCAGCCACCGCCAAATTCAAGACATAGATGGAGAAAGAATTTGTTTTCATGTGGAAACCAAGGATCCAGATGACTTTTCCATTCCCTAAAAGTCCCAAAAAGCAGAGAGTTAAAAGGACGACCATAAAGATGATAGCAAAATTTGTAATAGGCAGAATTTGGGAATCATTAGAGTCAGTCTCTTTTGAATTGTGATAGGTTTCATTTTTATATTCTGAAGCAAATAAGGAGGTAAGGCCAAACTCTTCCATTCTGCTCAGCTCAATTTTCTTTTCTTCTCTATTTGACTTTTTCTCCTTTTGTACATAAACACCTGCAGAGGGAGGAAAAGCAGGCAAACTGTAAATCCTACATTATGCTAAATTATGGTCAAAATTTTTTCCAGCGGAAAAAAAATAGGAGTTATTTTTTTTTTCTTAAGAAAAAGCTCTGCAGTTTTCCTGGTGACAATACAGAATTCATAAAAGTAACCAACGAGCAAGTAATGTCTACTAAATTAAATATATAGCCTTAATAAAGAAAGATTTCATATCTAGCACTGGCCAGCTAGAGATCTGAAAAAGATTTGGAAGAAGACAAACATTGTTTTGGAAATAAATGCATATTTGTCATCTTTACTTGTAATCCATAGACTCTTGTACAATATTAATGAAGTTTACAATATGTGAAAGTGGATGAGTTCCATTACTCATATTTTTCTGAACACCAGAGAGATCCTAAATTCTATTTCAATGTCTCTCTGATAATTTGGGAGAGATACTGCCTCAAATCAAGTTGATTCCCAAAATTTAGTAAAAACCAATATTATTGAATTTTGATGGAAGATGAGGCATGGTTGACATACTTTGAAATTCTCATCCATTCACAAAAAAGCAGTAAAAATATCTGTGCCTGAATCCATTTGGATCAAAAGAAGCTCATGAAAAAAAGAGACATTAATTAATGTATTTGCTAATATTCAAATAGGGAACATAATCACAAATCCCTCTCATATATAAAGGGTTCCCCACTGATTTCATGTAATATGCTCTAAGATTTAAGTCTTGGTTCAGTTCTATATTTAGTCTATTGACAGGTTTCTTCTTTTAAAAGACCTTTTAAAGTCTAATCTTTAGAAGAGAGAGTCTGGGTCATAGAAGAAGAAAGAACAGTTTGGAACTCAGCCTATTATAATATTTTTTTAAACTTCAAATGACCTCAAGAGAGAGTTACAGTAGACCATTTTCCCATTTTACCAAAATAAATTATCTGCACACACCCATAGAGGAATGGTTTTGAATGTTATTCCTAGAAACAAATGATAAATTAAAGAAAAGATTTGGCAATTCATTTTTCCAAGGAACTAGGCTGCCCATGAATGCATTCTCTCTCTCAGGGCTACCTTTGATAGAGCAACAATTTGGTCCAAATTCATGGTTTGATTTGAAGTTATTTTAAGGCAAGAAACACACGAAGCCATAATAGGAGCTCTACAAAACCTCTGATTAAACTAAGCCATCCCCAAAGTGTGGTTTCACCGCAAGGCACTAGCATTCTGCTCCTATAACATAGCCAATCCTTCAAGTAGTAGACACAGAGATTCATATATACCTAGAAATAAGGACTGGTGAGTAATCTTCACCTTTCTTGAATACAAAACATGTATTCCTCTATATCAAATCCTGGAATGTATCTCTGGCATAGAAAGACTTTAAGAAAAGCATTCCAAAAGGAATAGATGTCTTTGTAAAATGTATGTCTTCTGTGGATTCTTTGCTAAGCAATGAATCTCCCCAGACTTATTTGGTAAAATGGTTTCATGGTTTAGCCCTTATTAGATTAGAAAGTGATGTTTCTTTTTGACAGTTAAGATAACTATCAAAAGGAAATGCAGAAGGGGAATAATCTTACTAAAGAGGATAGTTTTGGCAGACAGTTGTGGTGATTTTATCTATTTCTGTATCTTAAAACTCTTTTGGGTGGCCTTCCACCAATAAAACAGTACATGAAACAATATAAGATCCAACAGCATTATAAATAAACACAGACAGAGCAAGGCAAATTCTTTCAAAAAATAGCAATTCTTGTGAAATTGAAAATGGATTTAGGCAGCTTCCTCTGTTACTGACTACTTAAGTGGTAAAATGCAAGTACTTATCAAGAGAACAGCACATTTGACTATGACTGTTTTGTTTCTTACAGTTAAGTTAAGGTATATTTTTCAGTAGATTATGGAGTGAGGTCACCAGTTGGAACAGAGGTGAACTGCGGTTCATACCCAGCAGAAATTAACTTTCAGGACTATTTAGAAGTTCTATCTCAATTAAAACACTTCAGGCATTTCTGTGCATTTATTTGTTTGTTTGTTTGTTTGTTTAGGATAGAAGAGTGACACAGAAATCAGAATATACATAAACTAATTTGAATATATTTGTAGTGCCACCCCCGTAGGGACCACTTAAATCTGGGCCCTCCTGACCTCCCCTCCAAAGAGGTCTCTCATGTTGGCGCCTCAGCCTAACAGGGCACGTAACATGGTGGCATTCAGTCATGATCAGCAGCCACGCACAAGGGGCGGTGATGGTTGTTCTCTCTATGCAGTGACTCACTTGGGATGATGGTGGTTGATCTCAGGTAATAAGAACTTACAGGGAAGATGGTAGTCAATCTCTAATGACAACAACTTGCCTAGAATGATGTTAATCAGCCTCTGGTGACAGCGACTTGCCTAGAATGATGGTGGTCAGTCTCTGGTGACAGCAACTTGCCTAATGCAATGGCAGCCAGTCTCTGGTGGCAACAACTTGCCCAGGACGATGTTAATCCATCTTTGATGACAACAACTTGCCCAGAATGATGGCAACCAATCTGCCACCCAGAATTGTTTTAAGATATATAAATGATTTCAAGAAATAAATAAAATTACTGCATTTGGCTATCCAAACAGTCGTCTTTGGTAAGGTTACTCCAAATGCATTTAATGATGAATAATTGTCCCCTTCTGCATTTCCTCCTAACAGTTATCTTAACAGACAAAAAATAAAATTAGCCTTTCTAATCTGATAAACAATGCAATCACTTTATCAAATAAGGCAGGGGAAGTTTTCATTGCTTAACAAAGAATCGGTGGAAGATGTTCATTTTACTATAACAGCGTAATACATCTATTTTTTTTGGAATGCTTTTCTTAAACTCTTTCTCTGCCAGGGAGCTATTCAAGACCCTGATGTAGTGGAATATATGTTTTGTGTTTGAGAAAGGTGAAGATTACCCACCAGTCCTTATTTCCAGGTACATATGAATCTCTGTGTCTACTACAGTATTTGAAGAACAGGCTATTTTATAGAGGCAGAATATTAGTGCCTTGTGATGGAGTCACACTATACGGATGTTTATGCAGAGCTTTTGTAGAGCTCATGTTGTGGCTTTGTGTGTTGCCTACCTCAAAATAACTTCAAATCAAACCTTGAATTTGCAAAAGTCAAACTGTTGCTCAGTCAAAGGTAGCTCTGAGAGGGACAACAAATTTAGGGGCAGCCTATTGCCTTGGAAAAATGAATTGCCAATTCCTTTCTTTAATTTATCATTGTTTCTAAGAATATTATTCAAAGCCATTGCTCTATGGCTGTATGCAGATTATTTATTATGGGAAAATGGGAAAATATTCTACTATAATTCTTTCTTGACATCATCTGAAGTTTTAAAAAGTATTATAATAGATTGGGTACCCAAATGTTCTATTCCTCTATGGCCTAGACTCTTCTAAAGATTGGGTCTTTAAAAGCTTTTTAAAGAAGGACTAAAAGCACTCCTTTGTTTATCTAAAACTAAACTAAGAGTTAAATCTTAGAGTAGATCACTTGAAATGAAAGAGGAACCCCTACATACATGGGAGGGATTTGTGATTATGTCTCTTGAAATTGCAGATTCTACTGTAATATTTTTAAAGTTTGCTGTGTTAGTCTTGTGCAAGGAAACAAACTCTTTATTTGAATATTAACAAAAAATAAAAAATGCAAAGTTGTTTTAATGATTCAAGTGATTCAGGCAGAGGTATCTATAGCTTGTTTTTGATGGGAAGAGAATTTCAAAAAATATTATGTCAACCGGGCGTCATTTTCCATCAAAATTCAGTAATATTGTTTTTTGCTACAAATTATCTGAAACGGTATCTTTCCCAAATTTCCATGGGTTTAAAATAGAATTTAGGATATCTGTGGTGTTCAAAAAAATATGAGAAATTGCAAATGTGCATCTATTTTCCTAAAACTCCACCTCTCCTGCCAGATCCCTTGCAGATCTCTTGCAAGTATCTTGCTGGCCAGTGGTAGATATGGGATGTTTATTTATTCTGTCTGTATATGTAATGCATCAGACATTTATTTATTGGCTGCTTCTTGGCTTGCTTTCACAAGTTCTGTATTGTTATCAAGAAAATTGGAATAGCTTTGTCTTAAGAAAAAAATCCCTTTTAATCACTTAGTTTTCTTTTGGCTTTTAAAAAAACTGAAAATAATTTAGCATAATTTAGGACTTATTTTATACCTGTTTTGCCTCTCTCTGCAGGTGTTTATGTACAAAAGGAGAACAAGAAAATTGAGCTGAGCAAAATGGCAGGGTTTGGCCCTACCTCTTTAGCCGCTTCAGATATAACATATAATATGTACAACCATTCAAATTCCTCATTATTTGCTTCAGAGATGAAATATAATACTCACGACAATCCAAATTGGACTGACTTTGAAACTTTCCAATTTTCAAATATTCCAAGTTTTATTAATATTATCGTCTTTAGAGTCATTCTTTTTACTCTCTGCTTTTTGGGACTTGTAGGGAATGGAAAAGTAATCTGGATCTTTGGTTTCCATATGAAAATGAATACTTTGTCCATCTATGTCTTGAATTTGGCTGTGGCTGATTCTGGAGTACTCATAATGCAGGCTTTGATGCAAATATCCTAGATTCTTAGTCCAAATAATTTTAGAATAGATTTTATTTTCTTCCTCCTTTATTTTGTGTTATACAATACTAGTCAACTTTTACTGATAAGCATCAGTGTGGACCGTTGTGTATCTGTGCTTTTTCCAATTTGGCATCTGTTGAGTCCGTGGCGGGAAAACAGACACGAGAAGCAGCTGGAGTTCTCAGTTTCTTTTATTCAGCGTTCAGCTTACAGGTAGATGGCTTCTGACACGCCCAAACGCTTCGCAGCCTCTTATATAGGCAACTCCCGGGTAATTGTGTTACTTTTCCCGCGCCAGCACCCGCGCATGCGCACGGCGCTGGCGACAGCCTGTCTGGTCCTGGGCAGCTTTGCACCTGTCCGGGACTGCCTGCAAACGCCCGAGCCATTTGCAAGGCTCGGGACATAACACCCCTTTCCCCCGGGCTAAAACTACTCCCAACACACACAACATTTATTTATACAACATTCTGTTCCTCAGAGCTCCCACTGTTTACTGGCTTTTGCCTTGCCAGCAATGTTATGTAGTCCTCTAGGTACTTAGGAGATTTCTTTGCTCTCTGTGACCTTCTCAGCTCTGGGTTACTGGCATAAGTCCCTTGACTGAAGGGAGGCGTGAGCCTGTTCTCTCTATTTTGCCTTGGTGTCTTCCAAGGACTGTGCCCCGATGCCTGGCCTGCTTGCTTGCCCACCGGGCTCGTCAGGCCAGGGCTTCTGTTACTTTGTGACCTGGTTGTCCTACCTAGCTGCAGACCCTCAGGCCCCTTGAAGCGATAGCCACTGCTCGGCGTCTCTGTAGAACCTCCTAGGTCAGTCCAAGACCTGTCAGGAGGCTGTCCATTCCCTGAACCCCGTTCTGTGTGCGGGCTTGTGTGGGTTTCTGTACTTTCCCAAAACTCAGGTGTTCCCTGATTTGTACTAGAGGTGTTGTAGTCGGGACTTGGTTCCTCGACTATCTCTGTGTATGTTTGACCCCCTGTAGGATTTGGGGTAAGGTCAGGCCAACTTTGGGAATTGTGTGCCAGCTCTCTTGCGGGGAATGACTTGTTGGGATGCCCCCGGGTATCCTCCGTGACTGGAGTGCTGTGTGCTGTGTGTGGAAAGTGAGTATGCCCCCGGGGTGACTCCCTGGCTGGAGTAGGCGTGAGTGCCTGTTGTGTGGGTAAGCTCCATGAATTCCTTTTCGGAGCAATTGCGGAACCTTGGGATGTGCCGTTTGTGGCTCCCTCAGTGGAGATTGGCAGTAGCCCTTACCCTTCCCTTTGCTCCAAAGGGTCCCCCTCCCCCCCTGGAAAAGACCCAGGAGTCTCATCTGAAAAGTCCCGCCTAGAGCGGAGTTGGTCGATGTGCCGACGCAGGACACGACCGTTGTCCAGGGCTACCTCGTAAGAAAGAGGACCAGTGACCCTGGACACAGAAGCGGGGACCCATGTGTGACCAGGCCCGTAATTGCGAGCCCAAACCGGGGCACCCACAAGTAGTTGTCTAGGTGCCCTAGGATGTGAGGTAGATGAAGGCAGTCTGTCCGGATGCAACCGGTCAAGTCTAGTAGTAAGTTGACGGCCCCAACGAAGTTCAGCTGGACTTCTCCCTGTAGAAGTGGACGGTGTGGTGCGATAAGAAAGGAGAAAGTCAGCCAACCTGTGATGCCAGTCCCCGTAGGTGAGTCTCTTCAAGGCGTCCTTTGCGATGCGCACCATGCGTTCAGCCATACCGTTGGTGGACGGGTGAAAAGGCGCAGATGTGGCATGACGAATCAGGTTTGCCTGTAAGAAAGCTTGGAATTCGGAGGAAGTGAATTGAGGGCCGTTGTCGGACACAATGACATCTGGCAGCCCGTGTGTAGCAAAAATCCCCCTCAGTACCTGAATAGTCTTTGCAGTGGTGGTGGATGAGACAGGCACAACCTCAAGCCATTTTGAATGGCTGTCAACAAGGACCAAGAAGAACTGGCCCTGAAAGGGCCCAGCGTAGTCAATGTGCACCCTAGACCATGGGGACTGTGTTTCCTCCCATCTATGCACAGGAGCTTGGGGCATCTCTGGGCGAGATCGTTGGCACAGGTGGCATGCGTGCACCTTAGCCTCAATATCTTTATCTAAACCAGGCCACCACAAGTGGCTGCGTGCAAGAGCCTTCATACGAACAATGCCAGGATGACCCTCGTGGAGGGATTCTAAGACCCTAGTCCTCATTGAGGTGGGAATGACAACTCTGTTTCCCCAAAGCAGACAACCCTGAGAAAGGGAGAGCTCGCTCCTTTTGGACCAGAAACTCTGAAACTCAGGACTAGGGCAGTGCTCAGGCCAACCGGACAAAACCCAGGAGCGGACACGTGAAAGTGTGTGATCTGTACCTGTTTCAGCGGTAACATCCCTGGCACTAAGAGGAAGCTCGGGCAAGGCTTGGATTGATAGAATGTTGACAGCTGGCGCGGGGTCAGCTTCTACTACTGGCAGAGGCAATCTACTGAGGCCATCAGCATGGCCCATTTCCTTCCCAGGCTTGTGGAGTAAGGAAAAATCATATGCAGACAAAAAAATAGACCACCTAAGCATTCTAGGGGAAATGATGTGGGGAGTCTGCTTACGTGTGGTAAACAGTCCCAGCAGAGGCTTATGGTCAGTGAAGACCGTGAAATGCCTGCCATATAGAAAGTCGTGGAATTTTTTAATTCCAGCAACAACAGCCAGAGCCTCCCTGTCTATCTGAGCATAGTTGCGCTCAGCAGAAGACAGTGTTCTGGAATAGTATGCAATAGGAACCTGGGTTCCGTCAGACCTGAGGTGACTCAGGACAGCTCCAACCCCGTAGGGGGACGCATCACAAGCGATGCACACAGGAAGAGACTCGTTGAAATGTGCAAGAACACTGTTAGAAGTGAGCAAGGCCTTGACTTCTTTAAAGCAAGCCTCATGCGCTTGTGACCACTGCCACACAGCTTGTTTGTCTAGTAGCCTGTGAAGAGGCTCAGCTACACTAGCTTTATGTGGAAGAAAAGAATTGTAGAAGTTCAGGAGGCCTAGGAAGGCCTGAAGTTCTGCCTTGGACTTTGGCCTGGGTGCTTCTAAAATAGCAGTTAGTTTGGATTCAGCAGGGTGAATCCCAGCAGCATCAATTTTGAACCCCAAAAATTCAGTAGAAGGCACCCCGATCTTGCATTTGTCTTTTTTGAGCTTGAGGCCTGATTTCCTGAATCTTAACAGGACAGCCCTAAGCCTTTCAGCTAGAATGTGTGTGGAGTCTCCTGCAATCAAGACATCGTCAAAGTAGGGGCAGACCCCTGGTATACCTCGTAGTGTGTTTTCCATTACGCTTTGGAAAATCCCAGGAGCGACATTCACTCCAAACTGTAGCCTTTTTACCTTAAAGGCTCCCCTGTGGGTCACAATGGTCTGAGCTATGGCAGCGTTATCATCAACAGGCAGCTGTTGATATGCTTGAGCTAGGTCAAGCTTTGCAAAAACACGCTCCCCCTTGAGAGAGGCCAGGATGTGACTGACCACAGGAACAGGATAGGCATGTTGCTGCAATGCCTTATTGAGTGTGCATTTGTAATCAGCACAAATGCGAATGTCCCCATTTGCCTTTAGAGGCGTGACAATGGGGGTCTCCCACGGGCTGGAATCAACAGGTTCTAGGATTCCCTGTTGGATTAGTTTGTCTAATTCAGTGTCAATCTTACTTTTTAAAGCAAAAGGGACCCTTCTTGCTTTAATTCTAATGGGAGTGACAGTGGGGTCTAGCTTTAAGGACACAGGTGGTCCTTTGAATGTGCCCAGCTGGGGGCTGAAGACATCTGCAAATTCTTTGCAGACTTCCTGTAGGTCGAGTGTTTGTAAGCTGTTGAGTCCTGTGATGTGTATCCCCAGGGCCTCAAACCAATCGAGTCCTATGAGACTCGTTCGTTCACCCCCTACTACTAATAAGTCTAGTGGACCTTCAAAACTCTTGTATTTCACGTTAAGGGTGGCCTCCCCCTTAACACACACTCTTGAGTTTTGAAAATCTGTTAATACAATATCAGAAGGCCTTAACTTGGCCTTAGTCCCACTACTGGAACAAATCTTCCTAAATGTATGCAATGAAATGATGGAAAGGGCAGACCCTGTGTCTAGTTCCATAGATAATGGAACCCCTTGTAGCTTCACGTTGAGTGACAGCTTTTTCTTCATGGGCTTGTGTGTGCCTGTCCTACAGATGCTTCTTCGCTAAGCGCAAAAACCTACCCTATTCTGGCTGGGGAATCTGGTACCCTTCAGGCGTTCTTCCTGAGGTTGTGCCTTTCGTCGGCCCAGACACACAGCTGCAATGTGCCCTTGTTTGCCGCATGCCCGGCAGGTAGCGGAGCGGAACTTGCAGTCGGTTCTTCTGTGGCGACCTCCACAGCCGATGCACTTGAGCGGAGCTGAAGAGCTTCCCTTCTGATTTTCTTCCTTCGCGGGGTGTAGACGGTCGACTTCTTCGTCCGGATCCTCCTCGGAGTTTCGTTGGACGTCTTCCCGGTGCACGGATGCACCCTCTGAACTGCTTCTGATCGGCCGCATGTTCTTGACAGCGCCGCCTGCTGCTTCTTCTGCGGTGACTTCCCTTAAGGCATCTTGGAAGGATAATTCTTCCTTAGCGAAAAGTCTCTGTTGTAGCTCTCGATGCCTTAACCCGCACACGAATCGGTCCCTCAGTCGCTCTTCGAGGTCCTTGAACTCGCAGGGCTTGGCGGCCTTCCGTAATGCAGCGATGTATTCCTTGGCTGACTCACCGGGCCATTGATCCCTCTGTTCGAAGGTGTGGCGCCATGAGATAACGGACACCTTGGGGTGGAAGTGCTCCTTCAGCAGCTTCTTCAGGTCTGCGTAGCTTACAGACTCTACTGGGACAGGTGCTACAAGGTTTTCTGCGATTTCGAAGGCGTCTTGGCCGCAAGCGCAAAGCAGGGTGGCAGCCTTCAAGCTATCTTCCCTCACTTGGTTTGCCTTGAAGTAGTTCTCCATTCTGGATACGTAGGACTCCCACCGCTCTGGATGTGAGACGTCAAATTCCGAAAGCCTTCCGATTTTCGCCATCTTCAGATCTTCAGGAGACGGGTCTATCAGCCAGCCTACCCCCGAATGCGCACCGGATTGGCGGGCAGCTGCCGAGTCGACGCCGTTCCTCTTCCGCCGCTCAGGACTCCTTGGGTAAGCTTACACGTCTTCCTTTCCAGGTAGTGCAAGGCATCCCATCCTCGTCGCCAGTGTTGAGTCCGTGGCGGGAAAACAGACACGAGAAGCAGCTGGAGTTCTCAGTTTCTTTTATTCAGCGTTCAGCTTACAGGTAGATGGCTTCTGACACGCCCAAACGCTTCGCAGCCTCTTATATAGGCAACTCCCGGGTAATTGTGTTACTTTTCCCGCGCCAGCACCCGCGCATGCGCACGGCGCTGGCGACAGCCTGTCTGGTCCCGGGCAGCTTTGCACCTGCCCGGGACTGCCTGCAAACGCCCGAGCCGTTTGCAAGGCTCGGGACATAACAGCATCGATGCCATCGGCCACCCAAATTGTCCCTCATTGTGTGTGTTATCACTTGGGTTCTGCCCTTTGTGTACTTTGCCTTGGAAATGCTGATTATATTTTCAGAGACTTTTCTATTGTTTCAACTGATTTTCAATGGTCTAATTTCTTACCCACTGGTGGTCATTTCCTCTCTGATCCTGCTTGTTAAAATTTTGCTTAAACAACACCAGCTAAAGCAGAAAAAAGTGTTGATGGTAACCTTGCTTTCTCTCATGAGCTTTATTGTATTTAGTTTGCCTCTGAGTATACTTTCCATTATTACTTACATTATACTAAAAAACAATGATTTAAATTCGCTAGTCGATGCCCTGCTTGCGAATTCACTAATAGAAATTAAATTGATGGTTGACTTTATTTTAACTAATGCATATATTGTTCATCCCTGGATTCAACATATAATTATTCTTGCATTGCTATCTAACATCTGTATCGCAGTTAATAGCAGCATCAATCCAATCCTTTATTTCCTGGCTGGGAGAAATTAAGAGGATCGATCCAGAGCAATGGTTCTCAACCTTTCTAATGCCGCGACCCCATAATACAGTTCCCCATGTTGTGGTGACCCCCAACCATTTTTTATCATCGGGTGCCAGGGGCGTGGCCAAAGAAAAGGGGGAAAAATGGCGGACAGCCTTGTTTGGCGACCCCCGTGAAATGGTCGTTCGACCCCAAGTGGGGTCCCGACCCACAGGTTGAGAACCACTGATCCAGAGTATCCATGAAACTTGTGCTTCAAAGGGTTTTCAAAAACGAGGAAGACACCAAAGAAGATGGGACACAGCCTAATGAAAGCCAGTTATGAACATCTCTGAAAATACTGATGTTTCATGCTTTGCTGGTTGGGCAATGAGAATGGGGTTTTATTTTTGTTTTTGTATGTTGCAATTTGTTCATATGTTCATATTAGTAAAGTTGGAAGGGACCTTGGAGGTCATTTAGTACAACCAGTTGCCACTAAATTTCCCTCACATTTTATATCACGGAGACAAAAATAATGTTCCAAAGCAGAAGATGAGAGAAGCTAATAATCAAGAACCTCTCTCCATCTAAAAACTGAAAAAAGTCCTTGGGAGAAAGCTAATGATATGTTTGAATTTGTTACATTTTAATGCAACTTCATTTGTACCATAGAGATTTTCATGTTAAGATGTAATTTTCTGTTTACATGTTTAAGGAGAATCAGTGAACATCAGTTTTCTCTTAGCTTGCTATACAGTTAGCTGAAAAAATATTTTGTCACATCACCATGCTCTTAAAAATCATTTCTGATAAACTATTTTTTAATCTAATGCTAGGAATGCTTAGTGTCTCATTCAAACAAAGTTGAGAAACACAGATGTAATGTTTTGACTGTCTATCTTTAGATATTATTATTGGCAGGAGCATATATAAACATTGAAATAATTCAAATTTTCCTGTCATGTTTTTTCTTTTATCAGGACAAAAAAAAAAAAACTACATAGTTTAAGAGATGACTGTCACCGGGGCTACAGAGATTCATGGGATTTGATCTAAATTACAGTACAAAAAAATCTTTGTGGTTCTTATGTTTAGCAGTAAAATAAGATGTGTTTTGCTGGTTTAATTTTCATATAGATAAAACCTTTCAGGCAGTTTTTTTTTTATTGTAGCATCTAAAACAGGGGTCTTCAAACTTGGCCCTTTTATGACTTGTGCACTTCAACTCCCAGAATTCCTCAGCCAGGGAGTTGAAGTCCACAAGTCATAAAGGGCCAAGTTTGAAGACCCTGATCTAAACAGTAGCTAAGTAAGCCATTAGTAGTGGTGGCACAGTGATGGGAATGCAGTATTGCAGGCTTATTCTGCCCGCTGCCTGGAGTTTGATCCTGAAGGGGACCCAGAGTGTTGGTGGCAATATGTTGACATTATGAACCACCCTGAGAAAGCTGTAAAGCACAAGGGAGCAGTGTATAAGTTTCAGTACTATTGCTGTTATATCGCGAGCCTTGCAAACGGCTCGGGCGTTTGCAGGCAGTCCCGGGCAGGTGCAAAGCTGCCCGGGACCAGACAGGCTGTCGCCAGCGCCGTGCGCATGCGCGGGTGCTGGCGCGGGAAAAGTATCGCATTTACCCGGGAAATGTCTATATAAGAAGCTGGGAGGTTTTGGGAGCTGCTGAAGCCATCTACTTGTAAGCTGAACGCAGAATAAAGAAAACTGAGAACTTCAACTGCTTCTCGTGTCTGCTTTCCGCCAAGGACTCAACAATTGCTAAGCCAGATTTTTTTTTTGCCTCACTTCATTCCTCCCTCTTTTGAAAAGCAATAGTAAAGCAAACACCAGGGTTTGATTTATACAGCCAAACATTTTAAAATTAACTATCTCTCTACTGGTTGTGTTTGCAGCCAATTGCCTGAATGTGTGCATTGCAACCTCTAGAATTCTATTTAGAGCTAAGACTAATTATGCTGGTGGGAATACAGTCATCCTCTCTTAATTTGACTTCTTATGAAAGCAATCTCTATAGGATAGATTTGTCCCTCATGGCTCCCTTGTTTCTCCTCTCTAGTTCTGTGCTAGCCTAGCAGTGGCGCCTATTTCTTTCTTTCCTATGAGAAAATTAGTGTTTGTATCTCTCTTTCCGCCATCATCTATAAAAACAGTCCACATGTCTGCAAGATGATAAGACAAGAAGGCAGATAAACCTGGGCTAATGCGTGCTATAACATAATCTACAAGTTTAGGGCTGAAGTTCTCCTCCTGAGAAATAATGTTATTGTTAAGAGCTTTTACATTTGGGCAGAACTTGATGATTTAAGATTAGGAGAGATTGAGAATAAAAGAAACAGTGTGCCATTCCCTGCATTTAGATTTCAAAGGAAAACAGAATAAGTGTGGAACAATGAAAAAGAAAGTTGAGAAGCATAACAGAAGTTGGTATTGATCAGCAATGAAAGAAAGAAAGAAAGAAAGAAAGAAAGAAAGAAAGAAAGAAAGAAAGAAAGAAAGAAAGAAAGAAAGAAAGAAAGAAAGAAAGAAAGAAAGAGCTCATAAGCAGTGCAGTTGTAAGGAAAGACTACAATGGACTGTGACACAGGAATAAAAAACAAGAAAAAGCCCAAGGATTTTAAAACTTTCCAAGAGAAAAATGAAACTAGTATAGTGTCCTTACCAGCCAGGCTGGTTGTAACACACACACACACACACAAAGATATAGACATAGACTTAGACATAGACATAGACATAGACATAAATAATAATAATAATAATAAGGAGAAGGAGAAGAAGAAGGAGAAGAAGAAGAAGAAGAAGAAGAAGAAGAAGAAGAAGAAGAAGAAGAAGAAGAAGAAGAAGAAGAAGAAGAAGAAGAAGAAGAAGAAGAAGAAGAAGAAGAAGAAGAAGAAGAAGAAGAAGAAGAAGAAGAAGAAGAAGAAGAAGAAGAAGTTGGAAGGTACCTTGGAGATCATCTAGTCCAACCCCCTACTCAGGCAGGAAACACTATACCATAGTTAATGAAGAGAAGGACAAGGGGAGACATGATAGCAATGTTCCAATATCTCAAGGGCTGCCACAAAGAAGAGGGAGTCAAGCTATTCTCCAAAGCACCTGAAGGCAGGACAAGAAGCAACGGATGGAAACTAACCAAAGAGAGAAGCAACCTGGAACTAATGAGAAATGTCCTGACAGTTAGAACAATTAACCAGTGGAACAACCTGCCTCTAGAAGTGGTGAGTGCTCCAACATGTTTTTAAGAAGAAACTGGACAGCCATTTGTCTGAAATGGTATAGGGTTTCCTGCATGAGCAGGGGGTTCGACTAGATGACCTCCAAGATCCCTTCCAACTTTATTATTATATAGAGATAGAGATAGAGATAGAGATAGAGATAGATAGAGAGAGAGAGAGAGAGAGAGAGAGAGAGAGAGATAGAGAGATAGAGATAGAAACAGAGAGATAGAGATAGAGATAGATAGAGATACATATATACATATACATATACGTATACATATACATATACATATACATATACATGCTGTATATTCTATTAAAATCCTTGATCTCTATCCAAAACTAGATAGATGAGATGGTTACACAGAGATTGGGTTTCTTTGGGAGAGGAATAAATATTATCCTAAATCCTGCAGAATTTTCTACAAGAATGTGAATACAGTATATAAGTGTTGCTACAGCTGCCTCTTGTAGTGCCTGGAGGCTATAGAGGCCTGGGTGGGGAAAACAGGGTTCACTTCAACCCCAAGTGACTCTGGATATGTGGAAACACAGGATCTGGGAGTTTAATAACTTTCTGGATGGTGTCGCAACTACCCAGTGGACCCTGTGCACAGCTTGGAGGTCCTCCTAGATTCACAACTCCTGCTCTAAGAGCAGGTGGCAGTCACGGTTGGGAGAGTCACCATGACGTTGTTGCCAAACTGTGGGAAGGAAGACATAAATTGTATGGGGTAAAGAAGATTTGGTGGCAAGGACAACCATGCATCTGGACCCTAATGGTGGACGGTGCCATGGCAAACCCAAGAAAATGGTTGAGGAGGACATAAAATGTGTGGCAACTCCACAAACTGAAGATTTCCATTCCTGAGATCATAATACAGTTGCGGCAGGCAGCTTATCGTTCTGAGAAAAGAAGCTGATGCTTTATGGAGTGGCCAAAAAGAGCAACACAAGCAGCTCTGTGCACTCCAGAGAGCTGCACAAAAACAAATTTAATAACATTTGTGCTAACGTTTGGACGGTATTTGCATTTTCTTAAATTTCGTTGTTTTAAAAACTCTGTGTCATCAACTCCAAAACGTATGCTGAAAACTGTTAATGCACTAATACAGTACAGTAAAACACTTTTTATAAAATGCTATAGCTGTTCCGAATGTCTATATTTCTCGGTAAGTCATTGCATTGTTATCTACTAAGAGCTTTCAATATTTACCAATATCCTTTATGGAGTGCATTCTAAGCAATCTGTTCTTGCATCTTGGATCTGTCTCCTGCTGCGTCCATCCATCCTAATTCTCAGAATGATAAAAGCATAAACTAATGCTTGGGAGGGATGCTTGGGAGCAAATATATGGAAATATCCTTGAAAATGTTATTTCCCGCTAAGCTTGAAGTTGCCCTGATGGCCATAATGGGTGCTAAAACATTTAAAATAATTGGGGAGTTGGATCTTTTTTTGGGGGGGGGGGTTCTTTAAAGTTCTAAAGTAAAGTTATAACTAGTAGCCAACAGGGGTTTGTCAAAAATTGATCATTGCAAACAAATCTTATTGCATTCTTTGACAAAGTGACTAAATTGGTGGATCAGTGAAATGTGTGGATATAGTATATTCGGATTTCAGTAATTCATTTGACAAAGTAGATCACAGCCTACTTCTTGGTAAGCTTGAAAAATGTGGGATAGAAGCATCACCACCAGATGGATTTGTAACTGGCTGATAAATCACACTCAGCAGGTAGTCCTTCATGGTACTACATCTGCATGGAGGGCAGTAAGCACTGGAGTACCACAAGGCTCCATCTTAGGCCCAATATTCTTCCATATCTTCATAAACGACTTAAATGAGGGAACTCATCCAATCTGCAGATGATATTAAGTTGGCAGTAATCACACTAGATAGGCTCAGGATCCAAATAGATCTTGACAGACAAACACTGGGACCTATCCAACAAAATGAAATTTAATGTGGAGAAAAGCAAGGTTTTACACTTAGACAGGAAAAACTAAAGGTACAAGTATAGATTAGGTGAAACCTAACTTTTAGAGGGACAGTGTGTGGCAACAGCCAAGAAAGCTAATGCAATCCTTAGTTGCATAAACAGAGGGATAAAGTCAAGATCAGATGAAGTATCAGTACTGCTTTATAAAACCTTAATAAGGTCACACCTGGAATACTGCATCCCCTTTTGGTCACCACATTACAAAAAAAGATGTTAAGACTTTGGAAAGAGTGTAGAGACTAGCAACAAAAATAATTAAAAGCCTGGAGACTAAAACATATGAAGAATGGTTGCAGGAATTGGGTATGGCTAGTCTAAAGAAAAGAAGGACTAAGTGTTTCAGTATTTGAGGGATTACCACAAAGAAGAGGGGATCAACTTGTTTTTCAAAGTAGCAGAAGGCAAGATAAAAAAAAAAAACAGTGCATGGAAATTAATCAAGGAGAGAAGCAACCTAGAACTAAGGAGAAATTTCCTAACAGTGAGGACAATTAACCAGTGAAACAGCTTCAGAAGTTGTGGCCGCTCCATCACTAAAGACTTTTAAGAAGAGATTATCCAGCCACTTGTCTAAAATGCTATAGAGTCTCCTGCTTGAGCAGGGTTGGAGTAGAAGACCTCCAAGGTCCCTTCCAACTCTATTATTCTATATTGTGTAGATCATTGTTTCAGAGATATATCCTTACTAGATTCCTTTTTCAATAATTTTCTATTAGGGATTTTATTATACAAGAAAAATTATATAACTATTAAATAAAGATCTGTATTAAAGAAAATTTATTTAACTTGGCAGAAGTGACACCTTAGCAAAATCTTCAATGCCATAAACAATGATGAAGCTTCTAAAGTCCTGCTTTCCATGGAAAAGTTGGAAATACATTCGTAGATGTATCTACCTTGAAAATTGTCTGTGGTGGACTCTGTAGTAGCACAGTCAAACAGTCGCACGTGGAAAGTTTTATTTTGTATGAGATAAACTTTTGTATATATATAATTTTATTGTCATAAAGATTTTGCAAAAAAAAAATGTCAAAATTTCCATTTCAAGGGAATCATGTATCCTGAATTTTGGACTCATTCTGCAAAGTTAACCCATTTGAGGTACCTTGGTTCAAAAATTGTTGAACCATTATTGGGGTGCACCATTTCACCCCAATAAAGGTTACGGGAATGAGAATTTCATTAGTACATAGATATTGTGGATCAATTCAGTTTTCAAAGGACACATGACATTGAACTTTCCTTAGAAACATCTGCCTAATGTGTTTATCATTTATGGGAAACCATAATTTCTGAAACATCTATGGAAAAAATCAACACCTTGATTTAAATCTTGGCAAGGAAGGAAAGATGTCTTTAATCCATTAAGATTCCCCACCCTTTCTCAAAAGGTATAAAAGCATCTCTTTTGTATTTTATGCCAAAGCACATGGGTTGCATGCTAGGGGAACAACGGTTTAAATAATCTTTCCAGAAGAAGGTATTAAGCTCCAACATCCACTAGCAAACCTACAAGTACGGCTGGAAAAAGGTAGGATTTTCAAGTGTGAGCTGGTAGAAGCCAAAAGACTTTCTCAGGGAAAATCAGAAGCAAGATGTCAACGTTGCTAATATTGAATATTCTTGATTTGACAAAATATGCAGAACTGTCTGGTACTTTTAGAGTTAATTCAGAGGAGAAGGGGAGAGGAGAGAAAAGTGTGCAGAAGGGAACGGAAGTGAATTCATTTCCCAATCAGGGATAATAACATCAGCTAGAGCATCAATATCATTTTCTTTTTGTAAAATGATCTTGCAGTTGCTTTATATGATAGCATTGCCTCTGCTTGTTTGACTTACTTTATACTGCATCTAAGTGATAGCTTTACTTTCTCTTGTGAGGTAAGATGGCTCCTGAAAGAAATAGATCATAATTAGCATGGCAAAGGAGCGGTAGAAACACAATGAAGAGACTATTTTTTAAAACCTCCTTCATTTAATTTGTTTTTTCCCAGCATCAACAATAATAACAGAAGCAATAATTTTTTCACCCAAAGATTAACTTATTTTAATCTTTATAAATATTGTACAAGAATCTATGAATTGCAAATGTGCATCTATTTTCCTAAAACTCCACCTCTCCTTCCAGATCTCTTGTGGATCTCTTGCAATTATCTTGCTGGCCAGTGGTAGATATGGGATGTTTATTTATTCTGTCTATATATTTAATGCATTAAACGTTTATTTATTGGCTGCCTCTTGGCTTGCTTTCACGAGTTCTGTATTGTCATCAAGAAAATTGGAACAGCTTTGTCTTAAGAGAAAATTCCCTTTTAATCACTTAGTTTTCTTTTGTAAAAATTTTCTGAAAATAATTTAGCATAATTTAGGACTTATTGTATGCCTGTTTTGCCTCTCTCTGCAGGTGTTTATGTACCAACACAGTGCTAGGCTGCATTAACAGAAGGATAGAATCAAGATCACGTGAAGTATTAATACCACTCTACAATGCCTTGGTAAGGCCACACTTGGAATACTGCATCCAGTTTTGGTCACCACGGTGTAAAAAAGATGTTGAGACTCTAGAAAGAGTACAGAGAAGAGCAACAAAGATGATTAGGGCACTGGAGGCTAAAACATATAAGGAATGGTTGCTAGAATTGTGTATGTCTAGTTTAACGAAGAGAAGGACAAGGGGGGACATAATAGCAGTATTCCAATATCTCAGGGGCTATCATAAAGAAGAGGGAATTAAGCTATTTTCCAAAGCACCTGAAGGCAGGACAAGAAGCAACGGGTGGAAACTAATCAAGGAGAGAAGCAACCTAGAACTAAGGAGAAACTTCCTGACAGTGAGAACAATTAATCAGTGGAACAGCCTGCCTCCAGAAGCAGTAAATGCTCCAACACAGGAAGTTTTTAAGAAGAGACTGGACAACCATTTGTCTGAAATGGTGTAGGGTTTCCTGCCTGAGCAGGGGGTTGGACTAGATGACCTCCAAGGTCCCTTCCAACTTTACTACTACTATTATTATTATTATAACTTGCTACATATACATGAAATCCTTTGTCACATAAGCATATCTGAATTAATAAAGGAGAATATTTGTAGCTCAAGATTGATATTAAGGATCCTTGGTGCTCTCTGAGCTTGGTTGTTTTCTTGCAGATGTTACATCTGCAAACTAGGTAATGTCATCAGTGCTAGCTGATGTTACGCAGTTTGGGTAAGGAGATGTTTACAAGAAATCAACCAAGCTCAGAGAGCACCAAGGACCACACACCTGAATTAACCATGACAAAATATTAATTTAACAATGTAAAGTTTCCTAATTATATTCTTGTAGACTAATTAGTTTCAAATTAGTCTCCTTGATGTCTCCTTTCCATCCTGAGTTACAGACTGACCCAACTATTCCTTACTGTTGCAACTCCATAAATGTTTCAGCATGAATCCATTTAGTTCCTTGTTAATGTAAAATTCTTTTGGAAAAGATTTTGGGTGTATGTTTCTCCTACAGTTTTGCATGTCAATTTTATTTCCTCAGAGATTGTACAAATCAGCTTGCAATTAAATAAAGTCATTTAATCCATGAATTCATCTACCTTCTTCAGTTACGTCAGTCAGTATATAGATGAAACTCCACTTTCTGAGACTTCTAAGTGATACAGAAATCAAACTGATTGGAGAGAGTTGGAATTGGCAAGAAAACTCAAAAATAAATAGGTTATGGGCAGGCTACAAAACAATGGATTCCAGTATTAAATGATCCTAGTTCTAGTTCAAGAATCTTTTTCCAGGCTCTCTTGGAATCAACAAGCCCCCACAACCAACACTGTTTAGAATTTGTTTTATTTTGCCATTTATTCTCTTCTTCCCATTAAACTCTCTAGTTACTACTCTATCCAATTCTCTCCTCCGTGTGCTAGCACAGCAGCTACCTCTATTTGTCTTTTTTCCCTATAATTATTGTTTATATCTCTCCTTTTGTTATCATCTGTAAAAATGATTCACATGTCTGCAAGCTGATAAGACAAGATGGGAGATGGCCTTGGGCTACTGCATGCTGTGACATAGATTTTAATCTACAGATTTGGGCTGGAGTTCTGAGAAATGAGTGCTATTGTTAAGAACTTTTACACTTCTCACAGATGGAAGAGATTTGGGCAGAACTTGATGAGTTAAGATTAGGGAAGATTGAGAATAAAAGAAACAGTGCAACATTCCCTATATTTAGACTTCAAAGGAAACCAAAGAAAAGGTGGAGAAACAAAAAAGAAAATTGAAAAGCATAACAGAACTGCTTGGAACTGGGCAACAATAGATGGAGTAAATAAATGAAGAAAGAAAGAGCTCTTAAGCAATTCATTTGTAAGGAAAGGCTATCATGGACCGTGACAGAGGAATAAAGGACAACGAAAGCCAAGGGATTTAAAAAAAAATTCCCAGAGAAAAATGAAACTAGTGTATAGTGTCCTTATCAGCTACTTTGTGTTTTGGCTGGTTGTAACACACACACACACCACACATACACCCACACATGAGTACATATATATATTACAAATTACGTTAAAAATACAAATCCTGGGTATAGTCATATTATAAAAGCGAACAAACATGAATTCTGGGAGTTGAAGTCCATGAGTCATAAAAGAGCCAAGATTGCCTACCCCTGTGGACCTAGACTCACAACTCCTACTCTAAGAGCAGATGGTTGAGAGAGTCACTATCAAACAACAATATCTGTCTATCCCAAATTCTTGGCAAGGATTGGATACGTAGATAAAAATACCAAATCCAGTCTAAACATCTGACTGGCTGTGCAATGAACTATAATTTATTAAATTTGTATGCCTTGTGATTCTCTATGACTCTTGCAACTCATAATGATAATAAATCAAACCTGTATGTTTTTCAGATTACAACAACATTAAAAATAACTCCCACTAAGGAGATAGTTGCTTTCATTATCTCATTTTTTATGCCCAATTTCACTGTTCAGTGTTCAGGACATGCTTTGTTCAAAATAACTTAGCAATCCACACATCCTCAGAGGATATTAAAGTACCCCTTGCCATTATTCCAGTCACTTTATCCCAACTAAAGAGGAATGCAAATGCATCCACATGGATTGATGGACATTTGCTTCTAAATGAGACTGTTCCTACCCATCCATCCCTTTCTTTGTAGATTATAAAAAGAGATCATCTACAAATCAGTTGACGTGGTTTATTTGGGTATAAGGGAGATCATATCCCAGGTAATAGAGGTTGAGAATAAAGTTGTGCCCCCCCAAATCCTTCTCTTTGATATGCATACCCAGATCCCACAACCGTTCATTATACGATTTACATTCCACACCCCTTTCGTCTTTGTTTTCTTCTCTGCACACTTTCCAGAGTCTCAACATTTCTTATCGTGGCGGACAGAATAGGATACACTATTCCAAGTGTGTCCCACTATTGTGGTTCAAAGCAGTAATATTATTTCTCATGTTCTTGATGCTATCACTTGATGCAGCTTAGGACTGCATCCTTTGGTTAAATACAAAGAAGAAAGATACTTGACTCCATCTAGGCTATCCAGGAGCTCATCCACTCTGGGCATTGGGTATCCATCAAAATTGGCCACTCTGCTTATTAGCCTGAAATCTACAAAAAAAATGATACATCATCACTTGGCATTGGCACTATTGTTGTTCATCCATTGATTTCGATGAAGACCTTGACATCTTGTGGGTTATGGTCCATCAGCGATGTGTCCGTAGGTGGCACTAATACAATCGGAGAACACCGGTTGCTTAGAGTTGGTTCTCTTAGGTTCAGATGGATCTTTTCTAGTTTGTTCTGTAATACATCTTTTAATCTACTCAGGAATCTTGCACAGGTGCTGTCTGATTGGTCCATTTTCCCCAGTTTTTATTTTTTGTTTCACCAAAGCAGTCATACCCGGTCACATGGTAAATATATTATAATAGTAATAATAATAGTAATAATAGTAATAATAATAATAATAATAATAATAATAATAATAATAATAATAGTGATGATGATGATGATGATGATGGAAGGGACCTTGGAGGTCATCTAGTCCAACACCCTGCTCAGGCAGGAAACCCTACATCATTTTGGACAAATGGCTGTCCAATCTCTTCTTAGAAACTTCCAGTGTTGGAGCATTCACAACTTCTGGAGGCAGGCTGTTCCACTGATTAATTGTTCTAACTGTCAAGAAGTTTCTCCTTAGTTCTAGGTTGCTTCTCTCCTTCATTAGTGTCCATCCATTGCTTCTTGTCCTGCCTTCAGATGCTTTGGAAAATGGCGTGACTCCCTCTTTTTTGGGGCAGCCCCTGAGATACTGGAACACAGCTATCATGTCCCCCCTCGTCCTTCTCTTCATTAAACTAGACATACCCAATTCTAGCAACCGTTCCTTATATGTTTTAGCCTCCAGTCCCCTAATCATCTTTGTTGCTCTTCTCTGTATTCTTTCTAGACTCAGAGTCTCAACATCTTTTTAACATCATGGTGACCAAATATGTTTATTGTCCCCTAATATTTTTTTCTATTTCTTTCTTTTAACTATGCCCTAAGTTTGTATTGGTATGTATTTTTCCTTGGGATGGTTGCAGTATCGCATCCATCATTGCATCCATCATCACATATAGCAGTGGTTCCTTTTTAATGTTGTGACCCCCAACCAGTCGTAAGTCGAGGACTACCCAACCGGTCATAAGTCAAGGACTTTCCCTGCCTGGGAGTGCCGTGCATGCGTGGTGCTGCCCCCTGCGCCGGCCGAGGCGTAGCTGGCAAGCTGCAGAGATGGCGCAGGCCGACCACCAGCTGGGCCACCAACTGGCCCAGCCCAAGGGAGGTAAGGCACCCGCCAGGCCCCAAGAGTGCCAGCAACCCTCCCTGCACCCGCCGGCCTCCCACCTCCCACCCCTGGTCCTCTTTTACTTACATTTTTAGTAGTTGCTCAGCAGGGAGGGGTGAAAACTTCCAGACAGCTCGCCTTCACTGCAGACAACTTGCAGCACCGTTTTCAGAATGGGACTTTTGGCGGGCTCAGCAGGGCAGAGACAGCCTGGACAATTCCTATTAGCTTTTGAAAGCCAGTAGAATTAGACTCTATTCAAAAGAGTCTATTCTCTTGGCTTTCAAAAGCCAATAGAATAAAAGGGAATAGCACAGCTAAGGAAAAGGGGGGGAAAATGGCGGAATGCGTTGTTTGCCGGCCCCCGTGAAATAGTCGTTCGACCCCAAATGGGGTCCTGACCAACAGGTTGAGAACCACTGGCATATAGTTAGTCCACACTGCAATGACTGCTGTCCTTGGGAAGATGAAGCCAGGGAAACAGGCCATCGAAAAGCAAGTTTGGTGGTGGAATGAATAAGTTCAAATAGCTGTGAGGAAGAAGGAGTTAGAAGCATGGTTCCAGTCCCTCACTGATTAAAATCTCCAGAATTACAATTTTGTAAAAATTGACTGCCAAGAGAGCAGTAGTGACAGCCAAAGCTACAACCACATATTCAACATACTGGAGAAAATAAAACCTACCACCTGCCCAAGGCATGTCACTAAGCCATTCAGGACATCAGCCAAGTCAAGCACATAAAGGACAAAGACTATTGACTCCTTCTACACTTCTGCCAATGGAGCGATTACTTCTCCAAAATTAGCGATGAGGAATTTTGACTACCTTTCAATTCAAAATGCCAATCCGATCTCTGGATCTGTGCCACCAATTACCATTAAGGAGGTTGAAGAGCAATGGAGAAGATGAAGAATGGGAAGGCAACCCATTCTGACAATATCTCAGCTGAAGTGTGAAAGATCCTTGGCCACTAAGGTGCCATGATTCTTGCTGTCCTCTTTAATAAAAATCATTGAGGAAGGTGCAGTCCCAGCAGCTTGGGCAACCAGTACCAGGATGCCAATTTGGAAAGGCAAGGGTGAGATGACCGATTGCTCAAATTATCAGTCAATCCAGCTCCTATATGATACCATGAAAATATTTGAATGGATTATCAATGCCAGGCTCTTCAGGATTGTCTCCATCACTCTGAACCAATGTGGCTCTGTGAAAGGGAGTAGAAGGATGGATACCATTCATGCTGCTCAGATGCTATCAGAGAAGCACTGTGAGAAGACCAAGTCATCCACATTGCATTTGGAAAAGGCCTTCAATTGCATCCCACACAAACACATTTGGCATGCCTTATGATCTCACAATATCCCCAAGCCTACATTTGGTAGATTCAATTATTATACCATAGTGTCACTAGCATGGTCTGATGCACAATGGAAACATCGCCTCCCTTCACCATCAACACTGGAGTACATCAAGGATCAGTGCTTTCAATCCTACTATTTGTCCTTTATATGGACACTGTGATACTTGACCTCCATTTGCCCCATCCATGATCACACCTCTATGGTGATGTCTTCTTGGTGAATGAGCAACATGAAGACCTCAAAGAGCAAACATGGCAATGGGATGGACAGATTGGCAAATTTGCCCTTTGATTGAATGTCAAGAAGACAGAATATATGGAATATGGCCCCCAAACCAATGGAACCATCAGTATTAATGGAGAAGACCTGAGGAAGGTAGAGTAATTCAAGTACCTCGGGTCCCTCATATGCAGCAATGGTGGTAGCTTTCCAGAAGTCTGTGCCCCGGTCAATGCTGCCTGGATGAATTGGTGCCAGGTGACTGGAATCCTGTGTGGTCATCAGATGCTTCTATGCCTCAAGTAAAACATTTACAGAATGACAGTGCACCCAGTTGTCTTCTATGGATTGGAGTGCTGGCCAGTGATGGCAAGACATGAGGAGGTCCTATACATGATGGAAATACAAATGCTCTGATGGTGCCTTGGACTAACGTAATTCAACCACACCATGAATGACAACATCAGACATCAAATGGGAGTCATGCCAATGATAGCAAAACTGCAGGAAGGAGGACTTAAATGATATGGAAACATCATAAGCAGTGAAGAAGACTCGGTGCTAAGGACAGCCATGGACTCTGATGGCTGGCAATGTCATAGCAGACCCAAGAAATGGTGGAGGGTGGCATCAAGGAGGACATGAAATGTGTGGGAATCACTCCTGAAGATATCCTGGGTCAAGCCAAATGGAGATGGCTTTGCCAACAAGCTGACCCTGGGATAGCACAAGAGTAACACCTGGAAGAAGAAGGTTGCAGTATCACATCTCACTTTTGTTTCTCCCTCTGCTTCTTTCTCCTACTTCTTCCACAGAAAAGCAAAAGACGAAATTTCAACATAAGGTATGAAACTATCAACCATTCTTATCTGTTTCAACAAAAGATATGTCAGTAACCTGAAGAAAAAGCTTTTTCCTTGATGTCTTAATTGTGTACTTGGAAAGGAATTTTGATTGTTTTCTTTTCTTTTATTCTTGTGTTTGCACCATGACAAATTCAAAGGGGATAAGAAATTTCAGAACACAGTGGCTTTCACAAAAGTCCTTCGGCAACCCTTTAAACTGAAGATTTCCTTTCCTGAGCTCGTTGTTTTGAGAAAAGATACTGCTGCTTTATGGAGTAGCCAAAAAGGGCTACATAAGCAACCCTTTGCACTTCAGAGTGCTGCATGAAAACATATTTAATATTATTGTGTTTATGTTTTGGACTGTAGCTGCATTTTCTTAGATTTCATTGTCTAAAACTTCTGTGTCATCAGCTCCAGAAATGTATGCTGAAAACTGTTAATGCACTAATACAGTACAATAAAACACTTTTGATAAAATGCTATAGCTGTTCAGAATATCTATATTTCTTGGTAAATCATTGTATTGTCATCTACTAAGAGCTTTCAGTATTACCAATATCCTTTATGGAGTGCATCTAAGAATCTGTTCTTGGCATCTTCAATCTGTCCCCTGCTGCTTCCATCCATCTTAAGTCTCAGAGTAATAAAAGGATAAACTAATCCTTGTGAGGCATTCTTTGGAGCAAATATGTAGAAATATCCTTGAAAATGTTATTTCCTGCTAAGCCTGAAGTTGCTCTGATGACCATAATGGGTGCTAAAATATTTAAAATCATTAGGGTGTTGTTGGTTTTTTTGTTTTGTTTTGGTTTGGTTTGGTTCTTTAATGGAAAAAGCATACTATCCATATTCAGTGAAAAAGATATTGATTTAAGATTTTGATAATTTTATAATCCAAAGTCGCATCTGCTATTGCATTAAAGTCTCCCATTATACAAAGATTAGTATACAAGAAAAAAAAATTTAATTTTAAATAAAGTCCTGCCTTCCAGGGAAATGTTGGGGATATATTCATAGATGTATCTACCTTGACAATAGCCTATAGTGGACTCTATAGTAGCACAGTCAAATATTAGCGCATGAAAATGTTACTGACATTTTGTATTATGAACTATTTTATGATACTTTTGTTGTTATGAAATGTTTACAAAAATTGCCAAATTTCAATTCCATGGAAGTTATATATCCAGATTTTGGAATGTTCTGTAAATTAGGCCATTTGAAATACCTAGGTTCAAAAATTGTTGGCCTACAATGCACCATTTCACCTAGTTAAAGGTTATGGGAATGAGAGTGAATAGGATAGGATAGGATAGGATAGGATAGGATAGGATAGGATAGGATAGGATAGGATAGGATAGGATAGGATAGGATAGGTTTCAACGCTGCTAATATTGAATATTCTTGCTTTGACAAAATATCTGTCTGGTACTTTTAGAGAATTCAGATGAGAATGAGAGAGGAGAGAAAAGTGCTCAGAAGGGAACGAAAGTGAATCTTTGCCCTCCAGGTTAATTGGAAGATGTGAATCATGACCCCAAAATAGGGGAAGGGAAATGCCTGGAATGTATGTGCAAAGGAAGGGAAATTCAGATCTTAATAATAATAATAATAATAATAATAATAATAATAATAATAATAATAGTAAAGTTGGAAGGGACCTTGGAGGTCATCTAGTCCAACCCCCTGCTCGGGCAGGAAACCCTACACCATTTCGGGCAAATGGCTGTCCAGTCTCTTCTTAAAAACTTCCAGTGTTGGAGCATTTACTGCTTCTGGAGGCAAGCTGTTCCACTGATTAATTGTTCTAACTGTCAGGAAGTTTCTCCTTAGTTCTAGGTTGCTTCTCTCCTTGATTAGTTTCCACCCATTGCTTCTTGTCCTGCCTTCAGGTGCTTTGGAGAATAGCTTAATTCCCTCTTCTTTATGGCAGCCCCTGAGATATTGGAACACTGCTATCATGTCCCCCCTTGTCCTTCTCTTCGTTAAACTAGACATACACAATTCTAGCAACCGTTCCTTATGTTTTAGCCTCCAGTCCCCTAATCATCTTTGTTGCTCTTCTCTGTACTCTTTCTAGAGTCTCAACATCTTTTTTACATCGTGGTGACCAAAACTGGATGCAGTATTCCAAGTGTGGCCTTACCAAGGCATTAAAGAGTGGTATTAATACTTCACGTGATCTTGATTCTATCCCTCTGTTAATGCAGCCTAGCACTGTGTTGGCCTTTTTGGCAGCTGCAGCACACTGCTGGCTCATATTTAAGTGATTGTCTACTAGGACTCCGAGGTCCCTCTCACAGTTACTACTATTGAGCATGGTGCCACCTATGCTGTACTTGTGCATTTGGTTTTTCTTGCCTAAATGTAGAACCTTGCTTTTTTCACCATTGAATTTCATTTTGTTAGTTAGTGCCCAGTGTTCAAGTCTGTCCAGATCCTTCTGTATCTGAAGCCTGTCTTCTGGAGTGTTGGCTATTCCTGCCAGCTTGGTGTCGTCTGCAAATTTGATGAGTTCCCCATCTATCCCTTCATCCAAGTCATTGATGAAGATGTTGAAGAGTACTGGGCCCAGAACAGAGCCCTGGGGCACCCCACTACACACTTCCCTCCATATAGATGCAGTTCCATTGAGGACCACTCGCTGAGTACGGCCGGTCAGCCAGCTACGGATCCATCTGGTGGTGGTTCTGTCTACCCCACATTTTTCTATCTTGTCAAGTAGTAGGTTGTGATCTACTTTATCAAATGCCTTACTGAAGTCCAAGTAAATTATGTCCACAGCATTCCTCTGATCCACTAATTTTGTCACTTGGTCAAAGAATGCAATAAGATTTGTCTGGCATGATCTATTTTTGACAAACCCATGTTGGCTTTTAGTAATGACTTTGTTTGCCTCTAGGTGTTCGTTGATTCGTTGTTTGATTATCTTTTCCAGGATCTTCCCAGGTATTGAGGTCAGGCTGATAGGTCTGTAATTCCCTGGATCCATTTTTTTTTTCCTTTTTTGAGGATGGGAACTACATCAGCTCTTTTCCAGTCCTCTGGTAGTTCCCCTGTGTTCCAGGATCTTTGAAAAATATAGTTCAGTGGCTCCGATATTACATCTGCCAGTTCCTTGAGAACTCTGGGGTGTAATCCATCTGGTCCTGGCGATTTGAACTCATCTAGGCTGGACAGGTGCTCCCTAACCATTTTCTTGCCTATCTTAACTTGTGTTTCTGTTTTGTTTTTTATGGCACTATTTTTGATAGGTTGGTCTGTTTTTTCCCTTTGTGTAAAGACAGATGCAAAACACGAGTTAAATAGTTCTGCTTTCTCCCTGTTGTTTGTCACCTTCTTGCCACTTCCACCCACTAATGGACCAATCGTTTCCTTCACTTTTTTCTTGTTTTTTACATGTTGAAAGAAGCTTTTTTTGTTATTTTTGACTTTGGTCGCAAGCCTTAGTTCATTTTGAGCCTTGGCTTTCTTCACTTCATCTTTGCAGGCTCGGGCTATTTGCTGATATTCTGACTTAGTTATGTTCCCCTCTTTCCACTTTCTATACTTGTCCTTTTTATCTTTCAATTTGTCAGAGAGTTCTTGGCATTCTCCATGCCATGCTGACACTCCTTTACACTAATAAAGGCTTTTTAGGTTAAAAAATGCTTGAAAGTTCTTTGAAGTTCATTAGTCACATGACAATAAGATAGGATAGGAGTTGGAAGGGACTTTGAAGGTCTTCTAGTCCAATGCCCCTATTCAGGCAGGAAACCCTATACTATTTCAGTCAAATGGTTGTCCAATCTCTTGTTAAAAACTTCCAGTGTTGGAGCATTCACAATTTCTGGAGGCAAGTTGTTCTACTGGTTAATTGTTCTAACTGTCAGAAAAGTTCTCCTTAGTTCTAGGTTGCTTCTCTCCTTGATTAGTTTTCATCCATTGCTTCTTGTCCTGCCTTCAGGTACTTTGGAGAATAGCTTGACTCCCTCTTCTTTGTGGCAACCTGAGATATTGGAAGTTAGTTACCATATCATCTCTAGTCCTTTTCATTAAACTAGGCATACCCAATTCCAGCAACCGTTCCTTTAGCCTCCAGTCACCTAATCATTTTTGTTGCTCTTCTCTGCACTCTTTCTAGAGTCTCAACATCTTTTTTACATCGTGGTGACCAACACTGGATGCAGTATTCCAAGTATATAAGAGCCATGGTGATGCAGTAGAATGCAGAATTGCATGGTAATTCAGCTGACTGCCAGCAATTCAATCCTGATCAACTCAAGGCTGACTCAGTCTTCCATCCTTCCGAGGTCTGTAAAATGAGGACCCAGATTATTGGGGTCAATATGCTAACTCTGTAAACTGCTTAGAGAGGGGGGTAAAGCACTATGAAGCTATATATAAGTCTAAGTGCTATTGCTATTGCTATATAGCAGTGGTTCTCAACCTGTGGTCGGGACCCCATTTGGGGTCGAACGACCATTTCATGGGGGTCGCCAAACAAGGCTGTCCGCCATTTTTTTCCCCTTTTCTTTGGTCACGCCCCTGGCACCCGGTGATGTATAAGTGGTTGGGGGTCACCACAACATGGGGAACTGTATTATGGGGTCGCAGCATTAGAAAGGTTGAGAACCACTGCTATATAGATATACTGAAGAGTGTGCAATGGCCCAGTGGTTACAGATTCATAACCTGTGAGTTGGAAAGCAGACAGGCCAAGAGTGAGACCTGAGCACTGTGTGATGGGGTGAGCTCCCATTACTTGTTCCAGCTCCTGCCCACTTAGCAGTTTGAAAGCTTGCGAGTAGATAAATGAGTACCACTTTGGTGGAAGGTTCCATGCGCTTGGCATTAAGTTGTGCTGGCCACATGACCACAGAAATGCTTTTGGACAATACTGTCTTCCTTGGTTAAGAAATGGAGATGAGCAGCACCCTCTAAAGTCAGACATGACTGGAGAAGAGAAACCGTTACCTTTAGATACTGTAGATTGATTCAGTTTTCAAAGTACAAATGACATTGAACTTTAGAAACATCTGTCTAAGGCACTTCTCTTTCAAAGTTATGGGAAACCGTTTTATCATAATTTGAGATTTGTGAAACATCCATAAAAATAATAATCAGCAGTCTGGTCTTAATTCTTAGCAAGAAATAATGGATTTCTTTATTCCATTAAGATACCCCACCCTTTCTGAAAATGTATAAAAGAGTCTCTTTTGTACTTTCTGCCAAAGCATGTGGGCTGTATACTAGGGGAACATTAGTTTATAATCATTCCAGAGAAAGAAGGCATTAAGCTCCAATATCCATTGGCAAACCAACAAATACAGCTGGAAGAAGATAGGACATTCAATAATTATTGGTTGCTAGAATCAAGGTAAGAAGCAAATATTCATTTCCAAACAGGGATAATAACATCAGCTAGAACATTTAATATCATTTTCTTTCTGTAAAATGTTCTTGGAGTTGTTTTAGGATAGCACTTGTCTTTGCTTGACGATGATGATGATGATGATGATGATGATGATAATAATAATAATAATAATAATAATAATAATAATAATAATAATAATAATAATAATAATAATAATAATAATAATATGGGCTCAACTGTAATCATAGACTGAGGACTACCTGTATAATGGCATATGGAGTAGTCAGCAGAATCAGAGGTGTCAAAATCAGCAAGATAATGGCTGAGTAGATACAATTCTAGCCCTACTACTTGTCAAGATGCCAGCAACATGCCAAAGGGCAGAGACACAAACCAAAGGTCACCACAAGGCCATGCCCTTAATAATAATAATAATAAAGTTGGAAGGGACCTTGGAGGTCATCGAATCCAACCCCCTGCTCAGGCAGGAAACCCTACACCATTTCAGACAAATGGCTGTCCAGTCTCTTCTTAAAAACCTCCAGTGTTGGAGCATTCACAGCTTCTGGAGGCAGGTTGTTCCACTGGTTAATTGTTCTAACTGTCAGGAAGTTTCTCCTTAGTTCTAGGTTGCTTCTCTCCTTGATTACTTTCCATCTGTTGCTTCTTGTCCTGCCTTCAGGCGCTTTGGAGAATAGCTTGACTCCCTCTTCTTTGGGGCAGCCCCTGAGATATTGGAACACTGCTATCATGTCCCCCCTCGTCCTTCTCTTCGTTAAACCAGACATCCCCAATTCCAGCAGCCGTTCCTTATATGTTTTAGCCTCTGGTTCCCTAATCATCTTTGTTGCTCTTCTCTAGAGTCTCAACATCTTTTTTACATCGTGGTGACCAAAATAGCTTTACTTTCTCTTGTGGCTTCTGACAGAGATGGATCACACTTTAACATGGGAAAGGAGTGATTGAAACAAAATGAAGAAAGAAAGGGACTATTTTTTAAAAAAAATAATTCCTTGATTTTTCTACGAAAACAATATTCTGAGAGTATTCTATGCAGCCAGAAGCATATTCCTTTGGAACATACTAATTCAGCCGTGTTGCCTTCCATGTTTGTCTGTTTGTTTGTTTACTTATTATTTATTTATCAGTGCAAGAAAGGACAACTTTGGAGTAGGATTGCAGAGTTCACACATTAAACAGTTGCCAAGAGAATCTGATGACTACAGTAAGTATACTAATGTATGTATGATCAGGTAGGTTAAGCCAGGATCAGAAAAACTGGGTGGAATCATTATAGCTGTCATGAATCTTATTTCTTCTTTAATATCAGAGTTTGGAATCTGTATTGCTTACTGTATATTTTCCAGAATAAGCCCATCTGATGACCCTCCAACTAAAAAAAACCATGAAAAACAAGTCCCCTGTGGATAAGCTGATCTGAATTTTTATGGCGTTCGGGTTATACATTTGAGGGTATGTTTATTCACCGATGGTCTTATCCATGAGTATATATGGGTTATATGAGTATTTTTAAAAGGTATTATTGTATATATTGGTGCACAAATCTATTCATATTTAAGCTGACTTTTGGGATATATTTTTGCAACTGAAATTCTCATCTTATCTGCAGGTATATATAATCTCCTGATTCACTCCTGCTACTGGTGGATTTGGCACTAATTCTGGTACGTTCAAGACTTTCTTATCCCCCCCCCCTTTGGTATGATCATTTCTAGAAAGAGTTCTCAGTCATTACATTAGAATTTGCAGTACACCTACCATTGGCAATAGTTGAATATTTATTTTGTTCTGCTTGGATTTTAAGTGTTTCATACTTCACTGTTTATTCCGGTTTGACTGATTTGTCCTTTCTTATGTGAATTATGTTTCAGTTTCTATTTTACAACTGGCTGCTCACTAAGGATAGATTATTTGATTATAAATATAGGTATTCTTTGACTTACAGCTAAAATTGAGCCAAACATTTTTGTTGCTAAGTGAAATATTTTTTTAAGTTAGTTTTGCCCGATTTTATGACCTTTCTTGCCACAGTTGTTAAGTGAATCACGGCAGTTGTTAAGTTAGTAACACAGACATTGCAACTGTCATAAATATGAGCCCATTGCCAAGCATCTGAATTTTGATCACATAACCACACGGATGCCACAATGAATGTAAGTGTGAAAAATGGTCATAAGTCACTTTTTTCAAAGCTGTTGTAACTTCAAACAGTCACTAAATGAACTGTTGTAAGTTGAGGACTATCTGTACAAATCTACTATGTCCAGGATTTTTTTTTTAAATATATTACAACTGTTTTCTTGCAAACTTGGGGAAGAACACGATTGTAAAATGTAGCTTATAAATAAATGAAACGGTGAATAAGCTAGCCCAGTAATGACCTGGAGAATTTGATCCATTAGAGTCTACCTTCACATAATCTATAATAAGTCAGATTCCTTCGGCTTCTAATTTATAAAGCACTACATTTGCTTCTTAAATAAATATGATATTCTTCTTGTATTTCTTACTGCAAAATAATACCACAATATTGTTCTGATCCACAAACACAATTGTTAAAATATGTAACGATATCTGAAGAGTTCTAATCCTGTTAGCCTATAGAAAAATATATACTGGCCATTCTTAAACCAATCTCTTCTTCCCTACTGTGACTTCCTCTGTCTCCAGAATTTTTTTTTTTTTTTATTGAAAAATTTTTAAAAGTTTTTACAAAAAACAGAAAACAACAATACAACGACAAAAAAGAACAGAATTAAACAAAACAAAACAAGCCTCCCACAACCCTCCCCAAACCACCCTCCCCTCCCCCCCCCCCCGGAGCTTCCCAGAGCAGAATATAGGCTTAATTTAAAAAGTTAAAAAAAATATATAAAAAGAAAAAAAAAGAAAAAAGAAAGATTAACAATAGAATATATATATATATATATATATATATATAAAAAAATTATAAAAAAGCTAAATAATATTTTTTATATCCAATTTAAATTGTATAAACTTTATCCATTTGTCCCAAATAGCAAAAAATTTCTCTTCTCTGTCTCCAGAAATTTATCCTGTTATCCCATCAGCATCTTTGTTGACCCTGTAAAGCTCCAATAATTCAGGGGTGGCCTAGATTGTGAAAAGAGGATATTAAGTTGCACAACCTTGTCATTTCAAATAAGAGAAAGACGTGCCTGCTTTGATTATCTTCTCACACTGAGGTCTGAAGTAAGATTCCACTTAGCTGAAGGAATTGAATATTTCTGTGCTTCAGTTTAGGCTTCAATGCAGGTGGTTTAATGGGAGATCTCTGCTTGATATGACATAAGATACCTAGTACAACTGTTTCCTTGTTTGAAGAGGAAAGGAAAGTTTGGGTATGAAGCATGGAGACTTTCACTTACAATCCTCATCCAGATTATAGCGTTCAATTGTTAGGAAACACATACACATGGTGGTGATTTAAAAATAGTCTAGATAGATAGCTTAGCTGAAGGAGAAACATTTCTTGATGTGTTAAGAGCAAATGCAACAAATACAAGTGAAATGCTAATTTTATATTAGTAAAGCTGCAGATTAATTTTGTACAATGTGCAAAATTGAATGAAAATAATAAAGCAATATTTAGAATAAATCTATGCCTAATCGTTGCATGATACTGCTGTCTGAACTTTTATGGTAGAAGGAAAGTTTGGAGATTTGAGAAGTACAAGTATTTCACTGATACCTAATATAGCGATTGAAGCAGATGGCTGTTTCTCACCTTCATTTTCAGGTTCAGATGAATTCAGTTCAGGCTTTATTTCAACTCTTCCACTCAATCTGCCTTTTGTAACATTACAAAAAGGACTCATGTAGAAACAAGACTTGGGGATAATGCATATTAAAATGGCATCAAGCATAAATGCATTGATTTTTTTTTCCCGTTTCTAATTTAATTTGTTTTCATTAATCTATGTGAAGCCAGGCTGAAATAATTCTTTAGCTCCATATCAGAAAAAAAATGAATGATATCCTATATCTTTTCTCCCAGCAGGAGTCTCTATACATCAGAACACCAAATTAATAACTGTCCATCGTGCTGAATTTTAGTGCTGTCCTTGCCGAATGCTAGAATGGAATATAACATATCACACAATGCAACGGAGAGCTTCCACAACAGGACCAGTCTTCCAGAAGATCAAGGCACAATTCCTCTAGGAGTGTTTTTGATGATCACCATAACTCTAGTTATCTGCCTTTGGGGACTTGTGGGAAACGGAGGCACCATCTGGCTTCTTGGGTTCCGCATTAAGAGGAATAATTTCTCAGTTTACTTCTTGAATCTCTCCATTGCTGACTTTGGTGTGCTCATCGGTCTTAGTGCCATTGATGTATATTGGCTTATAGCCAAAGCTAATCATATAGAATATGATGATCCACTAAAGACCTTATTTCGGGGTCTTTTCTTGTTCATGTACAGTGCTGGTTTATGCATCTTGACGGCTATGAGCATTGACAGGTGCACCGCAGTTTTTTTCCCATTTTGGTATCAAATGCACCGTTCCCGGAAAATGTCCACCATTATATGTAACATAATATGGGTGTTCAACTTCCTGTTTTCTTCTCTACATGTCATTCTCTTGTTAACAACCGGATTTTATATGCTAAGGTTCTACCAATTTCTCCTGAATGCCCTACTTCTCACTCCTTTAATGACTCTCTCCACAATAGCCCTTTCACTGAAAACCTACTCACTACCTTCTCATCATAAGCAAGGAAAACTTTGGGTCACCATCTTGCTCACTCTTCTCTTTTTTCTCTTTTTTGCTTTTCCAATGAATGCTATTCAGTATCTCTCACTCTATTATCCCCAGTTCGATAATCCTTATGTCTATGAATATGCCTATATTTGTTCTTCCTTAAATAGCACCATTAACCCACTCATCTATTTTCTGGTAGGAAGAGACAAACGAAGACCATCTAGAATGATAATCAGAGTGATATTTGAGAAAGTTTTTAAGGAAGAGGAAAGCCATGGAGAGGAACGTGAAACCTCAGTCACAGCCAAATTAGATGGATAAGCGAGATTCAACACTTTAGAAGTAATAAATCCAATATATCTAGAGAACGTCTAATCTCTCAGACCATAGAGGATCCTTAATTCCCACCTTCACCTAACAAGTCAATGAAAAGTGGAAAATGAAATCCAAAATGTGGAGAAGTTTAGGTCTCATAGGGGATAGTTGGAGGGATCTCTACTGTTAGAATATTGTACTTCATTACTCAAAGACAATTTTTAAAAGTTTGCTTATGCCAGAAATTATTTTCTCTGAAGCAGTGGTTCTCAGCCTGTGGGTCGGGACCCCATTTGGGGTCAAACGACCATTTCATGGGGGTCGCCAAACAACGCAATCCACCATTTTTTCCCCCTTTTCCTTAGCTGTGCTACTCCCTTTTATTCTATTGGCTTTTGAAAGACAATAGAGTAGACTCTCTTGAATAGAGTCTAATTCTATTGGCTTTCAAAAGCCAATAGGAATTGTCCAGGCTGTCTCTGCCCTGCTGAGCCCGCCAAAAGTCCCATTCTGCAAATGGTGCTGCACCAGTTGAGTAGTCCTCGACTTACGTCCGGTTGAATAGTCCTCAACTTACGACAGGTTGGGGGTCGCGGCATTAAAAAGATTGAGAACCACTGCTCTAAAGCATGATAAAGGAAGAATTAATGAAGAAGTTCTGATGTATTCCAGAAAATAAGCATAACACATAAAATGTCTGTGGAATGGTAAATTTAGCTGCTCGGTGGCATTAACCTTTTAAGACAAGATTCTTAGAATAGGATATATAAGGGGGAAACAAATGATTATGTTTTATTCTGCCTTCTCAAATAAGCTTTCATTTGGAAATGATGAGCTCCATTGTGACTATACTGAAACTGATATACTATAGATAGATATACTATCTATAGTATATAGGGTGTTCAAACAGAGGGTTGGGCTAGATGATTAAAGCCTATCATTTTTTTATGCATGGATGCTTCTGATACATAATAAAAAGATATGTGTGGGGAGACTCAATTTTCCTGGTTTTCCCCCATCTTTCATTGATGGTCCTTTTAGACCAGTGGTTCTCAACCTTTTTAATCCCGCGACCCCCAACCGGTCGTAAGCCGAGGACTACTCAACCAGTCGTAAGTCGAGGACTACTCAACTGGTGCAGCACCGTTTGCAGAATGGGACTTTTGGTGGGCTCAGCAGGGCAGAGACAGCCTGGACAATTGCTATTGGCTTTTGAAAGCCAATAGAATTAGACTCTATTCAAGAGAGTCTATTCTATTGGCTTTCAAAAGCCAATAGAATAAAAGGGAGTAGCACAGCTAAGGAAAAGGGGGGGGGGAATGGTGGACTGCGTTGTTTGGCGACCCCCAGGAAATGGTCGTTCGACCCCAAATGGGGTCCCGACCCACAGGTTGAGAACCACTGTTTTAGACACTCATAGAAGGAAGTCAAGAACTGAAGGACCAGGGGCACTTGATGAATCTTCTTTGTTGAGCATTTGTGCCATGAAGAAGTTGCTGAAGAGAAAAACAGCTTCAATATTCTGTATAGGATGTTCTAGTGGCAGTGAAGTGTTTCCTTCTGCACATTAGAAATAACATTGCAAGCATAAACATACTAACTAGCAATGCATTTCAATAAATGGCTTACCTTAGTAAAGAAATCATTTGTTTTTCTATTATTTATGTATTTATTCATCGTATTTATATTGCTGTTCATCTCACCATCAGGTGACTCTGGGTGGTATACAACAAAGTTAAAATAAAATATATAAATCAATTTTAATACGGCTGAACTTTAAAATTATTAAAGCCACACCAGAAAGCACAGAATAAAACAGAGATTAGGCGAAGAGGAGGTGTTAATAACCCAGGAACTATCTCTTTCACCAGTCCCCTGAAGTTCTCAAGCTTGCAGATACAAGCAGGTCTTGAGGGCCCTCTGGAAAGCAAAAAAGGGCAGCCTCATTTTAGGGATAAGGATGCTCCATAAAGCAGAAGGCACAGTGAATTTGTCTGCCATTTAGGATCAACCAACTGAAACTCCCTAATTGACAGGACCAGCAACATACCCTCTCTGATAGGATGGGCAGAAGTAATTGGGAAGAGGTAGTCCCTCAAATAACCTGGCCCCATGCCATGTAGGGCTTCATCCACATTTTCACAATCTCTAAAACACCGAGTTTCGACATACACACCACTACTTACTTTGCCAGAAGCAGAGATGTATAATTGGGTATAATCAGCATACTCATGATATCTCAATCCATGGCAATGGATTAGCTCACCCAGTAGCCTTATGTAGATGTTAAATAGGAGCTAACAGAGACTGACCCCTACAGCACCCCACACAGCGGGGGATGAGGGCAAGATCTCTTCCCCTCAAATCACCATTAACTGGAATTGATTCTTAGGAAGGGAGGCAAACTAACATAACACAGTCCTCTGACTCGATCCAGAAGGATATCAGGGTTGATGGTACTGAAGTTGCCAAGAGGCCAGGTAGGACAAGGATGGATGCACAACCACCATCCCACTCATGGCAAAGATCATTCCAAAGTGTGACCAATACCGTTTCCACCCCATATCCAGGACTGAATCCTGATAGAAATGGATCTAGATAATCTGCTTTATCTAGGGCAGTGTTTCTCAACCTTGACAATTTTAAGGCATGTGGACTTCAACTCCCAGAATTCCACAGCCAGCCAGGAATTCTGGGAGTTGAAGTCCACATGCCTTAAAATTGTCAAGGTTGAGAAACGCTGATCTAGGGCCTTCTGATATTGTTGCGCAATCTCCTTCTCAATCAACTTCAATAAAAAAGGGAAGATTTCGTATGGGATAAAAGTTGTCCAGTATAGTGGGGTACAGCAATAGCTTCTTGAGGATCTGTGAAAAAAAAATCTCTTTAAAAGACAGTGGAAGAACCCTCTCATTCAAAGAACTTGCCACCACTAGAACCAGCTTTCACAATACCCCCCATGTGCTGCAGTTAAGTTTGTAACACACAAGCCAACTAAAGCCCCCCAAAACATCCTAAGTAAATCAAAAGACCCATCAGCCTCAGAAGAAAACAACAAGAGTCATCTACAACATAAAGTGAAAGGACTGTTGGAAGTCAGCACCCACCCACGCTCCTAAAGAAGGAAATATTTTAGGGGGATATTATAAAGGACAGAATACTATATTTCCCCAAAGGAATAATAAAAAATCTTAGGCAAAGACAGCTCCAAGTCTCCCTCCCCCAAGCAGAAACCAAGCAGGCCAGCTTTTAGAAATGCAGATTTGATAATCCTTTCAGAAGGACTGTAGCTAGGAAATTTGGAGCTGATGTGATTAAAAAGACAAAGATCCCTAGAACGAACAACCTCTCACCCAAAAAATCCAACAGAGAACATAGTCATCAGCCACAGCCCCAGGGAAGTAGGATATGACCTTCAGGACATAATAGGATTAATCCACCACCATCAGAATACTAAAAAGGCACACTGAACCTCAGGTCAAAGTTCATGCCACAGGAACAACTTTAAACATAAAAGCCCAAGAAGGTATAAAAACCCACTACTCCCAGCAACAGGTGATCAGCTGCTCCAGAGCCGCATGTCTTGTGGTTCTGCCATTCAATAAACTACAAATTTCTTTCCTAAAGCAGTCTCCATTTTGTTTATTCCTGGCTTGGACTGGACCCTGATAAAGATTTTTTCTTTCAACAGAACTGTAACAGCAACTATATTGAACAAACAGACAAAGATTAGCAGAGCACATCCATGAACAGCAACTAGTAGTCAGAAGACATGATGAAAATTGGATTGGATCCTGCATGATGAAAATTTCTTAATTTCACAACACATGTTCAGACTTAATCATAGTTTCAACTGGAAAACTATTAGCACCCCAGACCAAATCATGTCCAAAAACACAAGAAAATTTCTGGAAGCTTGGCACTCTGACAAACCAGCAATCAACAGGCACACAGAGATAAACATGCATATACCATTCAAAAGAGGCAATCAAAAGGCCAGAAAGGAAACAGAAAGATGAAAACACATCCTCACAGCAATCAACACCCAGATAAGCAGAGATTTACACCAATATTAATGCTGAACGAACAACAAAGAAGTAAATAATACCCCAAACGAGGAAATACTAATACAGACAAACAAGCTAATTTTGAACAGCCTAATCAAAGAACCATCAAAACATTCCTACCAATAGTGACAGGGAAAGTCACTAGATAAAAGACAAAGACCAAACCCCACTATCTTCTAGCATTGATGATGGTATCTATGTGAGTAATGAAAATACTGGAAAAATAAAAAAACAAGCTCAGAGAGCACCAAAGACTCCATAGTTTAAGCTATTAGATTAGAATATTGATCTATTTGGTTACTAAGAATCAATAACGACTTGATGGCATGTATAATCAATCAATGGTCTTTCCATTGTATATTTTTTTCCTAAGTTCCTACTTGTAAATTCCCATTGGAATAATCTCTCCATATCCAGAAAACCATAACCAGGCAAACATTGAGAAACTTGGTGCTATTAATGTCTACTAGCTTCTTGAGAGCCATTTTGATTTAACGGTTAAGGCACCAGGTTAGAAACCAGGACACTGTGAATTCTTGTCCCACCCTAGGCATGAAAGGCTGATTTTGGGCCAGTCACTCTGTCTCAGCCCATAATGTCAGGCCCTGCTGAGAAGCTGATTGGTCAGTTCCTGTCACAACCAATAGATCAGTTCTTGGTTTATTGGGAAAAAGTGGTCCCTGCTCTTGCAGGAAAACATTATGATGAAAAAAAAATGCTGCTCTTACTACTTTCTACGTAAATGAAATTGTTTCAGTAATGTTCATTTTCTCAGGATTTTAGTAGAAAGTTTGTTCATGTGTTTGTAACACTTCTGACAACTATAATACTGACAGGTTTATATCACTCCTCTTCCCTTTTTAATATTAATATCATCATTCAACATACCAGTCTTATATTGTATGGACCCTCACCTTCCTAATTTTACTATTGGTATCATTCTTGCTCCACATGTTAGATACGATGGTTATATACAGTGGTTTTATCATTGTTTTATGAATGGCCTCATTCTTATCCACTGATGCCTGTGTCCACAATAACTCTGATAATTAAAATCTGCTTAATATCAACAAAAATTCAGAAAGAGAAGCTTATAACAGTTATCTTACAGATCTCTCTTATCTTCTCTTTGTCTTTTCCCTTTTATTATTTATGGTCAAAGATCAGTTCTTAGGAACAAAGAACCAAGAAAGACCCTCCAGAAGTCAATAACATGTTAATTTCTTCTCGCCAACTTTGAAGACCTTAGACTAATAGATTCAGATAGGTAAGAAATTTTAAAGATCTAATCTAATTTAGGCAATCATGTTCATCCATTTAATTAGTAATCCATATAAAAATCTTGTGATATTTATACATACTATAGATAGTCACCTTGACTGACTTTTTCTGGACTACTTTTTTAATTAAAATAGTACATGTTATTAATTAAAGTTAAAATATCTAAAACCCACAATTTTAACAGTCCAAAGATGAGAAATGCTCCAACAGTTCTCACTTTAACTCACCCAACATTATTTTACAACTACTTTGACACTTTATTTTCCCCATGAAGCTCTCCCTTTGTTTATGAAGCAGGTAGGGATTCACTCAGTCCCAAGAATTTTGCACATACCCCTTACATCAGGATTGCAGAGTCTGGCATGGGAATCTCAAAAGTTTATATTTCCCTGTTCCTGCATATATCTCTCTCCCTCCAGAAGACAGAAAAGAGAGTAACAGGCAAAATCATTTGAAAGATTAAATTTAAGCATACAGTATTTGCACTACTTCTGTTTTGGGTCTGCATCTCTTTGATCAGCCAGCATCAAGTGGTTTGGCAAATTATTTCTCTGTCTTTTCAGCTTTCTATGAGACCAAGATAAAGCTGCCATTTATCTTGCCATACTTGTAGTTTGGTAAGTATGCAAGCTGGTCCATGTTATTCTGGGTAGAAACTCTCCCTTAAAAACATTTTAATGTATGCCGATTAGTGTACATTCAAAGTGACAATAAAGTTATTATTGTATTCCATTCTATTCTAACAATAGATATCATGCTAGCAGTTAATGTTCTTACTTGCTTGTTGTTGTTGTTGTTAATTGTGAAGTCGTGTTCGACCCATCGCGACCCCATGGACAACGTTCCTCCAGGTCTTCCTGTCCTCTACCATCTTCTGGAGTCCATTTAAGTTCACACCTACTGCTTCAGTGACTCCATCCAGCCATCTCATTCTCTGTCATCCCCTTCTTCTATTGCCCTCAATCTTTCCCAGCATTAGACCCTTCTCCACTGAGTCCTTCCTTCTCATTAGGTGGCCAAAGTATTTGAGTTTCAACTTCAGGATCTGGCCTTCTAAAGAGCAGTCGGGGTTGATCTCTTTTAGGACTGACCAGTTTGAATGCCTTGCAGTCCAAGGGACTCGCAGGAGTCTTCTCCAGCACCATAGTTCAAAGGCCTCAATTCTTTGGCACTCAGCCTTTCTTATGGTCCAACTTTCACAGCCATACATTGCAACTGGGAAAACCATGGCCTGGACTATACGCACTTTTGTTGGCAGGGTGATGTCTCTGCTTTTTAGGATGCTGTCTAGATTTGCCATAGCTTTCCTCCCCAGGAGCAAGCGTCTTTTAATTTCTTGGCTGCAGTCCCCATCTGAGGTGATCTTGGAGCCCAGAAAAATAAAATCTGTCACTACCTCCATTTCTTCCCCATCTATTTGCCAGGAATTGAGAGGGCCGGATGCCATGATTTTGGTTTTCTTAATGTTGAGTTTCAAGCCAACTTTTGCACTTTCCTTTCTTCACCCGCATCAAGAGGCTCTTTAGTTCCTCTTCACTTTCTGCCATTAGAGTGGTATCATCTGCATATCTTAGGTTGTTGATATTTCTCCCGGCAATCTTGAAAGAAATGAATGGATAGCATTGTGAGAGGTGCTTAGAGGTATTTTTTTTACCTATGTTGACAATTTCTGCTATAGTTGGGCAGACGGAAATAAATTAATAACAATTTTTAATCAGTTGTCCTATTTCTCTCAGCTTTGCCAGATATAATGATTTTTTTTCTTGACTATCAACTGCTTGCATCACATATTAAAAGTATGTGAGTTTCTCTTGCTACCATCACCTTAGGAGAACAATATGTCATACTAGTCCAATATTGATTGATTCTTGTGGATCATTATTCTTAGAGACCATCTCCAGATTCATCATTCAAAGGCATCTTTTTTCAGTCAAGCCTTCTCAGTGCCTGATATTCACAACTATACATAATCATTAGAAAGACCATTGTGCTTTAACTATTCTGGCCATTACTGTAATAGAAATATCCTTATTCTCCATAAGGATAACCTCATTGCCTTCTTCCCTCGAATTAATTTCTATTTGTTTTTCCAGCCCACTTTTCATCAATTCCTTGAGGTCAAGAAAAAGAAATTCATCATCTTCATCTCTTCATGATCAAAGTTCATTCAGAATGCAGGTTATCTTTCCCTTTGTCTTTTTAATATTTCTCATTAATGTCATGTTTTTCTTTAACTTTTTGTTTTCGTAATGAGTGCTTTTATTAGATAACCAAGGGACATCACCTGCATATATTGAGTAACTGATTCTTCCGTTTATCTGCTTCTGCTTTTTTCTTCTTCTTTAATTAATAAAAGCTTATGGCTTGCCAGTACAATTAAATATTAGGTAGTAATTGGATTCATTCCCTCTGCTTTCAAACAGTATTTTCTTGTTACATCATCCTTTTGAGGATGCTGGAATGAGCAAGGCTAAAAGTACAAGCTCAATTAGGCGAAATAATTGCACCAACACAAACTTTCCCCGGTTTTGTAATATTAATTGTTCATGAATGAAGAAAGGCATTTCCAGGACACTTTCTGATGCTCTTTACAAAATAGTAATAGTAGTAAAGTTGGAAGGGACCTTGGAGGTCATCTAGTCCAACCCCCTGCTCGGGCAGGAAACCCTACACCATTTCGGACAAATGGCTGTCCAGTCTCTTCTTAAAAACTTCCAGTGTTGGAGCATTTACTGCTTCTGGAGGCAGGTTGTTCCACTGATTAATTGTTCTCACTGTCAGGAAGTTTCTCCTTACTTCTAGGTTGCTTCTCTCCTTGATTAGTTTCCACCCGTTGCTTCTTGTCCTGCCTTCAGGCACTTTGGAAAATAGCTTGATTCCCTCTTCTTTATGGCAGCCCCTGAGGGTGACTTATCTGTTGACCAGTAGGGTCAACCTAAACTTTCCTTTGTTGACCAAAACCACCAAACTGACACTTTTTCCTAAGTTCACCTGAAAGGAAAATTTAATAGTGGAAAGATATTTTCTATCCATTCACTACTACAGTATCTTGAGATATCAGTTATCTAACAGCTGTAAAAGATGATCTCATGGATTCTGTCACTACCCTCTTCATATCCATCAACTGAATCTGGCAAAAAGTTCAACAGCACTACTCCTACATAGGATATCAGATGTAGCAGCAAACATACGTATTGAGACCAATTTATGTATCTTTTCCCATCAGATTATTCCAGAACCAAATGATTCTGGAATAATCATTCTGGATTTCAGGATTTATAGCAGTGACAATGATGCAACATCTGGAAGCAATAGTATTGCCACACACATACATTTTTGATCATAGCAATGTTTGAACAAAACTCAGCAGCACTTTTTCGTGTGGCTGCTGATAAAACCAGGATTGCCAACATGATCGTCAATGTCCGATAACAGATATGGCAGAAGTAGAAGTAGAACTAGAAGAAGAAGAAGGAGGAGGAGGACGAGGAGGAAGATGAGGAGGAGGAGAAGAAGAAGAAGAAGAAGAAGAAGAAGAAGAAGAAGAAGGAGGAGGAGGAGGAGGAGGAGGAGGAGGAGGAGGAGGAGGAGGAGGAGGAGGAGGAGGAGCAGGAGCAGGAGGAGGAGGAGGAGGAGGAGGAGGAGGAGGAGGAGGAGGAGGAGGTTTGATTGACTAGGTCAGTCTGGTCTAGTGGTTAAGGCACCAGGCCAGAAAACAGGAGACTCTGACTTCTACTCTTGCCTAAGAATGAAAGCTGGTTGAATGACTTTGGGCCAGTCACTCTCTCTCATTCAGCCCAACTGACATCACAAGATTTTTGTTATGGGGGGAAATAGGAGGAAAAAAGAGTATTATGTATGTTTGCTGCCTTGAATTATTTATAAAAAGTAATAAAGGTGGGGAAAAATAAAATTCATTCATTCATTCATTCATTAACAAATCTCAGTGGGGAATACCTCTAAGGCAGGCACAGCCACACGTCTCTGCGCATTAATGATTCACCTGTGGAGATGGTTATCAGCATCACATTCCTGGGTGTGCAGTTAACAAGTAGGCTGGCTTGGTTGCTCAACAGTGAGACAGTGGTGAAATGGGCACAACAGCACTTGCATTTTCTGCGTCGCCTGAGAAAAGCACATCTTCCTTCCCCTGTCCTTACCACTTTCTACAGAGGGATGATTGAGAGCATCCTGTCGTACAGCACCAAAATCTGGTTTGGAAGCATCACTGCTTCAGACAGGAAGGGAGTGCAGAGGGTGGTGAGGATGGCAGAAAAGATCATTGGCAGTTCGCTCCCTTCCATCCAGGACATGGCATATAAAAGTTGCTTGAGCAAAGTCCGCAAGATTGTCTGGAACACTACACATCCTCTTCACAATCGGTTTTCCTTGTTACCTTCTGGGAGGAGGCTCTTTGACTTTCATGGCACTTCTTAACCTCTAGTTTGGATAAAAGCCAACAATATTGAAGAAAAGGGATATGAAAATTCAGCTGCACTTTCCTTTGCAGATTGATCGAGAAAGTGCAAGTTAAGTGACTTTGTATAGACTGTGTACTGCATGAACTTCTGCTCCATCTCCTCCTAGCATTCAGTTTCTTTACTTCACTTCTTACAAAGCGCCTCTTTTCAAAATAATCTATTCAAAGCTTTACAAGGCAAGATTCTGCTTCTGAAGATACATGTTCTATATAGCTTGCTGATAGCAACCCTTAATAGCAAAAGCCTAATTATATGCAAGGAATCTTCCTTTGAGGTCAGCCCAAGTAGAATCTTTAGCAATATTAGCCCTGCTCAAACCAGAATTTCCAAGGGTCAAACTCTGGAAGACACATGAGACAGATCTCTTATAGTTAATATTGGGAAATACTCTGACACTGTTTTCCCCTGTTGTTTCTGCATTCAGACCTTGCAGAAATGCTCCTAGAGTGAACGCCCATCAACCACATTCATGGACTCTCACATGACATCACAACACCAAGCAAGGAGGAGAGGAGGTCAATCCTGAGAGGAAATAATGTTAAGTGTGGTGACCCTATGTCCCTAATTATAAAAAAGAGTCCCTTTTTTTTTCAGAAAGCTGCCCTTTATTAGAATATGCATTCTGATGAAGACTGTCTTGGTTTTCCTCTTGAATTTTGTTTTGTAAAACAAATTTATCAACAATTAAAATGTGTAGTCCTTATGAACCACTTTCAGATGTATCCCTTTTTCGGATGTCTTTTTTTTCGCCCCAAGAAAATAGAGTCATGCTAGTAAAAAGGGAAAGGGGCCCTTCAAGGTTGAACCAGCCCTTCTTCTGAGGTCCTTCAGTTCTGAGGTAACCTCTGCCTGGGGTGACCCATTGACTGGAAAACTCAGTCCAATGGCTGCTGCCATCCCTTTCACTAGAAACTGGTTTCTCCCTCCACATCAGCCCTCTGAGGAAATGGAGGGGAGGATGGAAAGAGTCACCCACACCCACCAAGGTCTGGCTAAATCCAGAAGGGAACCCAACAAAAACTGTGGGGATCCAAGACCTCTGTGGGTGCCAGAAGTCCAGGCTTGGAACAAAAACCCACTTTACTAAAGGTGACCAAAAAAAGGAAGTTTCCACACACAGTTTAAATAGGTAAAACATCAACACAATTTGCTACGGTGTCTGAGGTAACTCTCATCCATGATGTCCCCTCACTCTCTCATCAAAGATGTTCCAAGGTTTCCCGCCAAAAATCTGACAGAATCCCCTTATTAGCTCCCAGTGGTCAGGGGACTCCCCCTGAGCATATCAGGCAGCCTGATGATTTAAAGGGCCAGCTGCTCCTTGCTACAAGGGGGTAGTCCAGTGTGCAAAGAATTGAATTCAACAAAGAGATTGCTGAAACTTTGGAGGTTTATTTGGGAAAGGAGGAAAAGGTTGTATGATCCTGTCCTGAGTGCTAAGATCTTCTTTGTTCCAGTTATAATCAGAGGCAAGTTTGTTGGGAATGCCAACAATAACTTTGCAGAGCAGAGTTTCTCAACTACAGCAAGTTTAGGATGTGTGGACTTCAACTCCCAGAATTCTCTAGCCAGCATTTTGAGAATGCTGGATTCTCAATTCATCCCCACAATGACAATTCTGGGAGTTGAAGTCCACACATCTTAAAAGCTGAAATATTCTGGTCTGGAAATTGCTCACTCTCCATTTTCTTTCCACCATCAGAGATCAAAATTTATATCTTTATCTGAAATATATCTGAGAACCAGTGGTTAAAGTGCTGACCTAGAAATCAGGAGATTACGGGTTGTAATCCTGGTTTAGGCATGAAAGCTGGCTATGTGACTTTAGCCAATCACCAGGAGATGATGTATTCTAGTCCTGCCTTAGACATGAAAGCCAGCTGTTGACTTTGGACCAATCGCTCGCTCTCAGCCCAACTTATCTCACAAGGTTGTTGTTGTGGGGAAAATAGGAGGAGGAAGGAGTGTTAGATATGTTTGATGCCTTGAGTTACTCATAAAGAAATAAAAGCAGGATAAAAATATAATAAATAAATACTTTGCTGGGTGTCTTCTATTTATTTTAGGTTTAAAGGTTAATGTTTTCATTGGATTTTTCACTATATTTGGGTGGACCTTTAAGTGTTCCTTCATCTAAATAACTTTTTAAAACAGGGGTTTTCAACTTCAGCAGATTTAAGATGTGTGAACTTTGAATCCCAGAATTCCCAACTAGCATTCTGAGTTCTAGACCACTGCACCAAACTGGTGTCTCACACTCTCAGTTCTAGGTGTTTTGGGGGGACATTTTTAAATGGGTGTGATGTGATAAAGCCCAAGAAATTCCCGCCTTACTGATTGCTGTTATTTTATTTGTTAAACGAGCACCAAGATAAAGTGTTACCACATATGGGGAAAGTTCTTACTTAGTTCCTGTTTTGCTGATTTACTGTATGCAAGTCAGATTTTATGAGGTTGAGTAAAAGAGAGAGAGGAGAATTGAAAAAAAAAAGCTATTCAAAATGAAAAGATGATTGGTGGAGAATAAATTTATTCACTCATTCATTAAACGTATATGACACTCTTCCATAAAAATATTGGAGTTGTAAAGTTGGCTAAAGGGGTAACATATAAAGTGATTTAAAACATACCTTCCACATCGTTTTAATTGATGTGGGATTTCTTAAATTTATGATTTAAGAAATAAAGATTTCCTTCCAGTTAAAAGGTCCAACCCCCTTGAGAGGGGGGGTTGGACTTGCACAACCCCCTTGAGCGGGGGGGGGGGTTGGACTAGAAGATCACTATCTATCTATCTATCTATCTATCTGTCTGTCTGTCTGTCTGTCTGTCTGTCTGCCTGCCTGCCTGCCTGCCTGTCTCATATTCTTAACAAAAGATTTTGACACTACACTCAGAGATTCAAATCCTTTCTGACACTGTTAAAATTGTTTAAAATTGTTTTCATGGTTAATTTATCATCAACAATATATTATATGAGTATATTTTTATATAACTACTGATAGCAGAAGCTAGAAAGAATAATAAGTGGAATTGATTGCATTTGGAGAAGTGAAAGAGAGAGAGACAGAAAGATGGAGACAGACAGAGACAGGAAGACAGGAACAGGGAGAAAAAAAGACAAAGATAAGATGCATTGAATAGCAGTTTTTGTATTAGATTTTCGGTTATTACAGCTTCAAACTACTACTTGCAATAATCAGTATGTTCTTTAAAATATATTTAATCTGGTAATCAGTGCATGGTTAGTTTAAAGGGTAAAGAATATTGGCTAATTATAATAGATGATCTCACTAGTTGGTAGCATCTGATCTATATTTTATTTTATAAAATATTCCTGCCTGCCAAATAAAACTGGAAAAAAGATACTCATCAAACCAAGCTCACTGCATTCTCATTTCTCAACCTGGTTCAGATGTCAAACATCTTCATTCTAAGTCTGTTTCTCCCCCCCCCTCCAAAAAAAGTAGTAGTTTTCCTCTAAGAATAGGATGATGTCCCAAAAGCTATTGTGTACATTCTCTTAAGGAAATTGGGAGGCTATTTAATGAAGAGGGTATTCACAGGTGGGTTTTAAAATTATGGACAAGAGGATACCATTAAAAGTTTAAATTGCTCACAGAAACTGCTGCAATGTTTCCTAGACACTGCTCCTATTCTTGATCTTAAAAATTCCACCATCTCTATTTCCTATGCTCACCATCCCCCCCTCCCCCCCCAAAAAACAGCTAAAGTCATATTGCTGAAATCAAGATATTTATGCTGAACTCAAGATGGTTAGGACTAAATTGTGAGCAAAGCACTGGGCGCATGTTGGCCAACATCTCAAAATAACGATCCAGATTCAGCCAGAGTTTTATTCCATACAGCATTAACCTTGCAAACTCTTAAGCTTCTTCCTTCCGTTATATATGCAAGATGGACAATATTTAATATTTGTTAGCTACATATATGTAGGGATGTGGGTCTATACCAGTGTTTCTCAACCTGTGGGTCGGGACCCCATTTGGGGTCGAACGACCATTTCACGGGGGTCGCCAAACAACGCAGTCCGCCATTTTTCCCCCTTTTCCTTAGCTGTGCTACTCCCTTTTATTCTATTGGCTTTTGAAAGCCAATAGAATAGACTCTCTTGAATAGAGTCTAATTCTATTGGCTTTCAAAAGCCAATAGGAATTGTCCAGGCTGTCTCTGCCCTGCTGAGCCCGCCAAAAGTCCCATTCTGCAAACGGTGCTGCACCAGTGGAGTAGTCCTCGACTTACGACCGGTTGAGTAGTCCTCGACTTACGATCGGTTGGGGGTCGTGGCACTAAAAAGGTTGAGAACCACTGGTCTATACATATGTTGTTCATAGTATGTTTAGGTGTGTGTCATGTATGTGTTTCACTTGAGAATGGGCAACTAAGTTTCATTTTTGATGTGTGCCATTGTGCTCACAGTATAAAAATGACAATAAGGTTTATCTTATCTTACCTTATCTTATGAATAAAGGGTAAGAAAACTGGATAACAAGGGAACCCTCTCTATATTTCAGGGAGGAGAAGAGCCACATAAAGTTGGGTGATGATGCAGGATGCAAGGAGTCATGTTTTATCCATGAAAATAGCTATCTTTTTCTGAGTTTCTTATCTGGGTTAAGTGGGATTCTTTTCCATTGTTCATTAAACCCCATCAAACCTATTTTAAGGATTATATTCCTATTGTAATAATGAAAAGAAATAGCAGTTCTAGTTCTGGGGGCCCTGCGGTTGGAGACGCCTCTGGGGGCCTCAAGAAATTTGAGGTCACATTGGTAATAAGCAAAAATGGATTTCTATCTTGAGCAAATTTCCAATAAAGGAACTGAATCTGCATTTGTACGCAAAATTTTGACATGCTTCTTCTTTTACTGAAAAAGGTTGCATGAATTTGGGAAAATGTACATTAGCTCAATTTAAGGAATAGTGTATCAATTTGTATGCATATCAAATTACATAGTAATTCCAGAGAGGTTTCTGGAGGGATAGCTAATGCCAATTGACTCCCAAACCTATAAACATTAAGCATCTTTCATCCCTATTCAAGATGACAACCTGTTTTGTAATTGAGCCCATTTTGCTCATTATCTTCAATGAAGATCTGAGCTTTTTCAAGTGTTAATTTGAGTACTCTCCAGGGATGGTCAGCAGAACATTTTTTAAAAGCAATTCTACAATGCACTTTGCAAATCTTTTTCAATTCCATCCCAACAACATCTCCATTCTATGATTTTATCATATTAAAGAGCAATTCTGTATTGTATTTGCTCAGAAGTGCTATAGTTTCCCTATTGGTATTGTTGTTTTACTATCCCTGCCAGATTTAAAAATCCTGTTTCTGAAAAAAAAAAAAAAAAGATAAGGGAGAAGTAAGCCAGACTATCAAGTGCAATTTTTCCCTCTCCCCCAAAGCACAATTACAGTGTCCATAAGAAATCGGTGTTCGTCCAAAATCCTGAAGAAGGACGAAGAACTGAAGAAGCTTCTTGGATAAGAAGTGAAATGTTTTCAAGGAAAAACAAAGAAAGTCCAGTTGCCATTGGAAAAGTACTTTTGGGACAATCATGACCTGGGTGACCGAGAATCTCCATAGATGCTTAATTTCATTGGCATCTTTCTTTCGAGGACTTTCCATCAGTCCTTTACAGTCCACTATCTTCCCTCAGTGGCACCCAAATTTAAGTTGAACTCTGTGCTTTTAATCAGAGTTTCAGAAATTTGCTCCAAGAGCCTGTGCTGCCCAGAACAATTTCAGATTATTGATGCCTGCATGTCTTTTGGAGCTTTAGGTACTCAATTATTTGACTTTCATAAGCAGCTAATCCCATACTTGAGCATATAATTGGAATCCTCCTCAATCTAGCATGTTCAATATGGCTCTATCTTTCACATTGTTATTGTTGCTTTGAAGTTATTATTGTTTTTTCTTATTATTATGGTATTGGTGGCAACTGGCATTCTGATAAAGAAAGTGTATTGGCAAGCTTTCCTCTATTAGCATACTTAACCTCGTAATATTCATTGCGTTCAGAGCTCGCTGGGGAAAAAAAGGTCTGCATTTCCTGGCAGAAATGATTTCAAAAAAGGATGCACTTATTTCCTAACAGTTGGTCACCCAGCCTTTACTATTGTGGGTGGGTCGCTCGTGCTCCACCTCTCCTGAACATACATAAAGCAATTCTGTAACATTTTTTCCTCGGGGATGAGTGAGTGGCCATTGATCTTCTGAAGTCAGAGTTGAGATTAAGAAGAAAAGCCTTGACATCTAGAAGAAGACCTTGCAGTAATCTAGAAGGAGACCTTCTAGTAGACTTCTTCAAAGAGAAGGTAAGACTTTCATAGAAACTTTACATTTTCTACCTGTAATCCTTCATCATATACTTTTCCTCCAAAGAGTTTGATGGAATCTTCTTGAATTCCTTCTAACCAAAATGTCTCAAAATAACCTTAAATGTTTTTGTTTGTACTGATCTGTCATCACCCCTTTCTATTACCCCAACTAGCGAAATCTAAATAGTAACCATTCGTCATGGTAATATTTCCATTGAATAGAAGTGTTAATGGAATAATTAGGTTTGTTAGATAATCGCTTTATAAGATTGCTTTCATGTTTCCCAATATACCTAAGAGAAATTTGTTTTTTTTTATTTCATGTGGTTTCTTCTTTTTTCTACCTCAGAGTCCATCTGACCCATTTCATATTCAGACTATGACTGCTTTTTAACTATATAATCCATGCATCCTCCTCATCCACGTAAAGAATTTTACATGCTTTGAATGAGTTTCAGCTAATGTAGACATGCTGTATATTTCTCATTATAAACATGTTCATGCATACTTTTTCCTAATATAGGTATTCTGCCAACACTATTCCTTAATACATTTTTTAAAGTTTTTCTCTGCTATACATATTTATACATTTCAGACAATGCAAATATCCAATTTAGGATATTGGGAAATGGGGAATAAAAATAAATCTGGGTTCAGAAATTTAAAATAGACATTTGTTGAGTTAGCATTTTAATGGGAATTTACCCAAATGCCAACTAAGAAGCATTTCCTAATTCCTAACTTCTGAAACTTTTTTCATGCTCTTCTATCGCCAAGATACTTGGCTATCTCACTAGAAGAGAAATCCCAATAGCAAGGTTCTAGTAAGTGTTAAGAGCCAAAGAGCAAGAGGTTTCAGTCTAAACTGGGAAGGAGAAAGCATTTCAAGGCTACATTCAATTATTTAAAACATTTGTGGGTGGGTGGGTGCATGCCTTCTACTCAATCTCAACTCCTAGTCTAAAGAAAAGAAGAAATAGGAGAGACATGATAGCAGTATTCCAGTATTTGAAGGGCTGCCACAAAGAAGATGGGGTCAAATTATTCTCCATAGCACCAGAGGGCAAGACAAGAAACTGACCAAAGAGAGAAGCAACGTGGAATTAAGGAGAAAATTCTTAACAGTGGGACAATTAAGCAGTGGAAAAGCTTACCTTCAGAAATCGTGGGTGCTGCATCACTGGAGATTTTTAAGAGTCTAGACAGTCACTTGTCTGAGATGGTATAGGTTCTTCTGCTCGAACAGGGGGCTGGACTAAAAGACCTCCAAGGTCCCTTCCAGCTCTATTCTATTCTATTCCTAACAATCACATGGACAAGTCCATGAAGTTTCCTTAGCATCATTCTCTGATTTGGCAGCCTTCCAAGGGCTGAGAGACAATGAGTGGCCCAAAATCAAGCAATGCTTTGAGCCTAAGAATGAACTCCTGAGCCTCTGGCTTCTAATCTGATGCCTTAATTACTGTAACAAGCAGATTCTCAATGTAAATATTGTGCCAAAACATAAACCAATGTTCCACATCATACCTTTGGGGCACAGATATAAATCAAATTAAATTATAAACCAAAATGTAAGCTCTGACTAAATGACAGTGGAAGAGAAATGTTACAGTATTTTGCCTAGAGAGCTGAATGATGGTGATGGAATGGGATTGCTTAGTTAGGCGATCCAAAATACTCAGGTGAAAATGAATTCATTTAATCCACAATGAGCACAGTAACTCATACTTATAAAATGAGCAAAAAATATGACCAGCATGAATTCTGTATTGTGTGAAATGGATATTTGCAACAAGGGGAAGGCCAATCTTCTATAACACAGTTGTGAAATAATGCCAATCTTGTGGGTGGAAGTGTAACAGTTGATTGAGAAATGTTCAGTGATTTGATATTGCTAAAAACTGGACATGTTTTAAGCAGCAAAAGTTCTATTTACATTCTGTATTCTGATTTATGAAATGTAAGAACCAGGAGTTTTGATGCTGCAAAGCAGGTATTATGCAAGCTTAACATTTCCAGAACTTTCAGCATATGCACTGCTGACGATGCTAGAGTTAATTATGGAAACTACTTCAGTGTTTATCAAAAAGACACTGAAAAGAAACAAAATATTTCCACAGAATTTAGTTGTTGCAATGGTACACTGCCGGAGAACCTAATTTGGGGGTGAAGGTTCTTTCCCTGAGCTTGTGGGTTGGTTTCTGAACATTTCATTACCAGACTAAGTAATATATTCAGCAGAGTTTACGGGAAGTCAATGTCATTGTTCTGCTTATAAGGGCTTCAGGCTTGGGTGTGTCAAGTGAAGGTTGAAGCCCTTATAAACAGAACATTGATCCTGACATCCCCTAAACTCTGCTGAATATGTTACCTAGCCTATTAACGAAATGTTCAGAAATGCTTTGGAGAATAGCTTGACTCCTTCTTCTTTGTGGCGGCCCCCAATATCTCAGGGGGTCCCACAAAGAAGAGGGAGTCAAGCTATTCTCCAAAGCACCTGAAGGCAGGACAAGAAGCAACAGATGGAAACTAATCAAGGAGAGAAGCAACCTAGAACTAAGGAGAAACTTCCTGAGAGTTAGAACAATGAACCAGTGGAACAACCTGCCTCCAACACTTGTGAATGCTCCAACACTGGAAGTTTTTAAGAAGAGACTGGACAGCCATTTGTCTGAAATGGTATAGGGTTTCCTGCCTGAGCAGGGGGTTAGACTAGATGACCTCCAAGGTCCCTTCCAACTTTACTATGATATTATTATTATTATTATTATTATTATTATTATTATTATTATTATTATTATTATTATTATTAAACCAACCCACAAACTCAGAGAACAAACCTTCACCCTCATCCTACACCCAAGCTACAGATATTCGCCACTATTGCAAAACCTAATTTGGATGCAAATGTTATCATTTTCAAGATGAACCACCCATGTCAGTATTTTTGCAGAGGGAAATGCAAATAGTTTGTTATCCTTATTTTTTTTTTCCTTACTGTGCAACTGCCTATATTCTAAAGCATCGATCTACAAAACTTGAAAAGAGAATTGGGAGTACTTTAAAGGGTTAGCCTAGTGAAACAACTAGCATCAGATGTAGAGATGTGAAGTGACTTCATAACTTTATATTAAACTGCCAAGAAATGAATAAGTGACGGGTAAGATTTTTGACAACGAGATGTTCAAATTTGTACCTTGCAATTACTGAGCCTTTAGGAGAATTTTGTAATGTAATACAAACTTGCAATATAAGACAGATAGATTTCAATGAGGAATGTGGCATTGTGGAGAGGTTGTTAGTTCTGCTCAGTTGCTAGACAAACCAGAAGTGATATCATATACTTTTTTTCCTAAATGGTTCAGGATCCATTAGACTAGAACTAAGGAGAAATTTCCCGACATTGAGAACAATTAACCAGTGGAACTTCTTGGCTCCAGAAGTTGTGGGTGCTCCATCATAGGAGTCTTTTAAGAAGAGACTGGACAGTCACTTGTCTGAAATGGCCTAGGCTCTCCTGCTTGAGCAGGGGGCTGGACTAGAAGATCCCTTCAAACTCTGTTATTCTATTATTCTGACTTTAAGATCCACCAGCTTTTACACCTATCCCAAATGGGCATTGACTTTTTGGAAGAGTGCAAAGACATGTGAAAAAAATATCCTGGGCCATAGAAAGCTTCTACAGAGTATTAGGAAAGGCCAGAAATATCAACTTGGATCTGGCAGGTTTGGTGCAAAAATATCAAACTTTCATCTTTAATGTTCTCACTTTGTTGTTTTTGTTTGTAATAGTGCATTTCATTGTAAAAAGAAGCATAAAAAATACCAAGCATTGTTACTTTCTTTCTTTCATCATAACTCATTTTCACAGAGCATATTAATGACCCTCCTATCACTTGCCTGCTGACAAGCCTATTTCTTGTGCCCAGTTGCATCCTTTTCTTGCTCAACCAACATCTGTGAAAGCTCTTTCTTTGCTTCCTGCACATAAAAATCAGACCAGCAAAGCACAAAGAACAATGAAGATGCTATGAATTAGGGCTGCTGAAGAGAAAAACCTATCAGTGTCTATCCCATTCGAACAGATAGTTTGAAATTTTCATTTTGCAGTGTTAATGATGGACAGCAAGTACACAGAGAAAATAAAGGGTCCAATCCTGAGATGACATTTCTTAAATTGGCCCTGATAGTGAACTCCCTATAAATGGTCCAATACATAGAAACTGCAACCCCAGACATCCTTTTATTTTTGTAGATTTTCTTGCAGTTCTAAGGCAGTTCACTTCTTCTTTTTAGCCTCCTAATTAGATGACAGATCAATGAATGCCATTGCCACTGCTTTTTGTGTTTAGATGAAATAAGTGTTGACTAAGCCAAGATCTTAGGGCAGATGAAGTACCCCATTGTCAAGATGAAGTTTTCTCCACTTTTTGCTATGTTACAGAAATCTATTGACAACATAATCTAATAAAATGTTATAAAAATAAAAATATCAGCAACAGTGAGTCTTGTCTCCTTGAAAAATACTGGAAATCTTCTCTCTCCCTTGCAGAAAATACACCGGAAGCATATATTCAAATGATCTGTTCAGAAATTAAGAGGAGAGTTTCAAAAAACCTCCAGCTTATTTACCAGTAACCTTGCAATATTTACAGTTTATTGCATTATTCTAAAAAAGAAAGTATACATCAGAAGCACATATATGTGCAGATCTGTCCCATTATATGCAGCGTTGTTTACTTTTGAGTGAACCTGAGTAAAATTGGAGAATGGGAAATTCTTACCATTAGATTTACTCTATATTCCCAATCAAGCAACTTTTAGAAGTCAAACTCATTTACTAGCAATCTTGCTTAGTTTTTGCTATTGTGACACAATTGTAATGAGAAATGTCCACCATACCGTTACAACCAGCACTAAATTCAGAGTCTCATTTACTATTGTCATCTTCACTATATGGATGCAACCTCTATAAAGTGCCCAGTGTTTATATTATTTCACCATCTTTACTTATTACATAAAACTTGAATCACTTAAGTTGATTAGTAAACCATTCTTATTTAAGAAGCCCGACTAGCATTGGATCCTTTTGGAAAGCTATGCAACATCAAAAGTCGAAGGAGATTACAGGAAAATTAAAGACAAAAGAAAGAAAGACAGTGGTTAAGTTGCTGCTAAGAAAACAATCAACGTGCCCATGAAATTATCACACCATTAATTTTTACCTAGAGAGGACTTAAGAACATATTTGGTTAGTTTCTAGTTGCTAAGAAAATCAGTTAAATTTCCCCATTCTTAATTAATCTGGAGATGATAACATTGTTCTTCCTATTGTGTAATTCTCCAAATGTTGATCATTTCAAAGATTGCATCCAGCAAAGCTTAATTTAGGGGAAGTTGCACATAAAATGGTTTATTTGATGGGAAATAGAGGGCAACTAATGATTTTTCAGGAAGATTGCATATAAAAATAAATATGAATATGTATATGCTTAATTAGCCGTAGATGTTTAAGCCACAGAAACACAGAGATGGTTTGTGAAGCAAACTGAATAGATTTATGCCTGAATAGCGATGAAACTCATGCAAATCTCCCACAGCTTCTTGCTCAGGGTTCATTTAGGTCAAGGTTTATTTACCTTTAAAGATTCATTTGTTTATTTAGTTTGCATTCTTTTCGCCATCATTTGCATTTATTTAAATGGCAGCACACATTTGGTTCCTCAGAGACAAAGCACACACGTAACTGTTTCTGTGTGTGTGCACATGCACTTTTGTTTATATGCTTGCTTTGTCTTAGTATATTTAGGTTTTTTTTTTGATCTTTGGGATTTGAGTTTCTGTAATGTATTACAGAAATGTGTTCATATTTCTTTGATGGCTCAGTCCCCATACAAATATACAAAATATGGCTGTCAACAATAATACTAATCACAGGCTACAAGAACATATTTTTAACTGAAAAGACAATAACTTCATTTATTGGTGAGTGAAAACACTTATGGATTTTTTTTCTGTAAAAAGTTTAAAAATGAACTTATAGTTTATAGTTTTGTTGATTAGATAGAATAAATTATAGAAAGAAGAAAGCCGTGGTATAATTTTAGACATAAAGGTCAATTTATAATTGTATTTATAACTGCAGAAAAGAAGATTAGAAGCCACTTTTTGATATTGTTCTTCTTTCTTTTCTATCTTTCTCCTCATCTTTTTCTTTGAACAGTTTTTTTTCTTACATTTTTTTTCTTTTTCTCTTTTCTTTTTTGAAGTCTTTAAATTTGTATTGGGAAAGTCCCTGCAGTTTTCTTGCCAGCACTTTTGGAAATGGTGTTTCTGTATGTGTGCATTTGTGTGTGCATGTATATGTGCATTGGTGTTTGTATGAATATCATATATATATAATATTATGCCTCTTGCTTACCTGCGTGTCCATTGCATATTTTGCAAAACCTTCAGGCTTGCATTTAACCTTAATCTAAGGATCTGTGAGAAAGTATAAATTCTATGCAGTGAAAATATTCATCCAAGCACAGCTTGTTGCTCATTGATATCCATGCACAAAAACAGTAGAAGTAACCACTTGTAGAACAGTATCTTGTAAATTAAGCAATATTAGTAAATAGCGAACTCATTTTTAATTATTGATTAAGTTGATTTGACCTTAGTGTTAGGCATTTTTTGTATTATTCCCATTATTGCATTTTTCTCACTATTATTCTTTTTTTTTTTTAATCTGATAATCAAGACTCTGTTTTGGCAAAAAAAAAAAAAAATTCAAAGGAAAATAGAATATTGGAGAAGTTCTCCTGAATGGGAGTGTGATATTCTGGAACTTAACTAAGGGAAATAATGCATCCATTTTCTCTGCCCAGAATGTTACTGAAGAATCTCTGAAAATATAGAAACCACCTCATTGCCATCAGTGTACATTATACACATATGTCTACTTATTAATATTTATATTCCACCCTAGTCCTAGCAAAGTCTGAGTAGGTTATGAGATTATAAACCCTAAGAACAAAACAGAGTTCATTAAAATTGTCAATAAACACTTGTATAGGCACAACCAGTAAATTAATTTAAGGACCAAATGGATATTTAAAAAAATGTTGGCTAATTTGTAAAATACCATCATCCTCACTTCTAGAAGGAGAGTTTTCCACCACCAAGAAGGCTTGTAGTTGAGTCCACCCACCATGTACTGGGACAGTTTGCAAAAGGACTTTTTAAAGGACACAAGACACATAGCCTGGTCAAAGTTGTTATAATCAAAATCCAAAATGAGAAAGCAACAGAAAAATGCAAATAAGGGCACATTTATAACACATGATTTAACTGCACCATGAGAGAAAGAAGATAGTCAACAAACTGGCTTACTTCTTCCTCTCTTATTCTTCCTCTTAATTCCTCAATCCAAAAGACATTTCACTGAAAGCACTGTTTATACATATCATACCGGTATTTGTGTACTGCTGTTTGCCTGTCTTTTTGTTAAGTGCCTCTGTAAAAAAAAAAAAAAAAATTCATCTAACAAGGCAAAACAAGTTTCACCAAAAAGCACTAATGAAAGCTTCAAGAGAAAGCAAAATAAGCAATTGAATCTTTGCTCATTGTTTGAGAAAACACCATTTCTTTTTTGTTGTTTATTTTTAAAAGTGTGATTAGTTCATTGTAGGAGATGTAATATCTGGAAAGAAAATCTAATACAAGTGAATGTAGGCTGGTTCTCTGTTTTTAATCCATCAGACCATTTTCATCTTGTACATTGTTCCCTTGCTTTTATTCCTGTTTAGAATAGAATAGAGCTGGAAGGGACCTTGGAGGTCTTCTAGTCCAGCCCCCTGCTCAAGCAGAATAACCTATATCAATTCAGACATGTGACTGTCTAGTCCAGTGGTTCTCAACCTTTTTAATGCCGCGACCCCCAACCGGTCGTAAGTCGAGGACTACTCAACCGGTTGTAAGTCGAGGACTACTCAACTGGTGCAGCACCGTTTGCAGAATGGGACTTTTGGCGGGCTCAGCAGGGCAGAGACAGCCTGGACAATTCCTGTTGGCTTTGGAAAGCCAATAGAATTAGACTCTATTCAAGAGAATCTATTCTATTGGCTTTCAAAAGCCAATAGAATAAAAGGGAGTAGCACAGCTAAGGAAAGGGGGGGGGGAAATGGCAGACTGCGTTGTTTGGCGACCCCCATGAAATGGTCGTTCGACCCCAAATGGGGTCTCGACCCACAGGTTAAGAACCACTGGTCTAGTCCCTTCTTAAAAATCTCCAATGATGGAGCGCCCATGATTTCTGGGGGTAAGATGTTCCACTGGTTGATTGTCCTCATTGTCAGGAAGTTTCTCCTTAGTTCCAGGTTGCTTCTCTCCTTGACCAGTTTCCAACCATTGTTTCTCGTCCTTCCCTTTGGTGCTTTGGTGAATAACCTGACCCCCTCATCTTTGTGGCAGCCCCACAGATACTGGAACACTGCTATCGTGTCTCCCCTATTTCTTCTTTTCTTTAGACTAGCCAAACCTCCTCCTTTCCTTCCTTCTTCTTTCCTTCCCTCCCTCCATCTTCCCTCCCTTCCATTCATTAATCCATGCTCCTTACTATTTACCACTTTTAGATTTGAAGTCACAATCTTCCATGTTCCATGAATACACCAGATGGGACCATAGATACTAATCACCACCCCCCAACATTGTTTTGATGAATCAAAGCTTTCACATAACACATTTTATTCAGGCAAAATTACCACCCTTAATTCAAACCATAAAATCTAATGGTGAGGACAGGACTGATCAGTTTTGGTAGTTTGGGCCGGTTTACCACAAGTATAATCAAAACCCAATTTTACTTCAAATATGCTCAATCTAGTCCAGTGATGATGAACCTTTTAGAGACCGAGTGCCCAAACTGCAACCCAAAACCCAGTTATGCATCGCCGGGTGCGGGGTGGGCGTGGCCACCAAGTGGGTGTGGCCACCAAGCTCTCGGCTCGCTCGCTGTCCGCTCCAACTCTTGCTCGCTCTCAAGCTGTCTGCAGCAAATGCTGTTTCTGCAGAAAGTTGGTCCTTTTATAGCTTCTCACCTATTCCCAGACTGTGCATGTGTGGAGAGGAAGAGGGAGTAGCTCGGCCCAGCAATGGCTCGTGTGCCACCAGAGATGGCTCCGTGTGCCACCTGTGGCATGCATGCCATAGGTTCGCTACCATGGATCTAGTCTATCCGATTATTAATTCAGAGACAATCTTGCAAGCCAACATGCCATTGCTAACATTCCACCACTTAGACTTATATGCAATATTCTCACATATTCTGACATGCAATCAATATGCATTTTTAGGAATTATGATAAAGCCTAATGCTAATGTTTCTCTTCTGTTCCAGCAGGAGTATCTGAAGCCACAGAAGGTAGACAAAAGACTGAAGCATAATGGATATGGCATCCCCCTCTCCATCCAGTATCTTAGCACAAATCAATGAAACATCCAGTGTCATAAACAGAACCTGTTATGATTCTGGCATAAATGAAGAAGTGCTTATTTTTGCAATATTCACTGTGCTTTTTTGTCTGTTGGGAATGTTGGGCAACGGCCTTGTGATCTGGCTGCTGGGATGCTCCATTAAGAGGAACACTTTTGCCATTTATATTCTCAACCTCTCTGTTGCGGACTTTGGTTTCCTCACCACTGAGCTGATTATCGAAATCCACTGGTTTTTTACACACTTGTATTGTGACTTTCCCTATGAACTCTTCCAAACGGTCCTGCTGTTAATGTACAGTACGGGGCAATTTCTCCTGACAGTCATCAGCATCGACAGGTGTATTTCGGTCCTTTTCCCAATTTGGTACCGATGCCACCGGCCGGTGCATCTGTTCACTATTGTGTGTGCTGTCATCTGGGCCACTTCCTTCATCCTCTCTTCAATTCACTTCACAATTATAGCGGTTGATGGATTTGGAAAGAGTTATACTTTGATGTATCAGTTCATTGTTAATGCTGTGCTTTGTCTCCCACTGATGACAATCTCCAGTGTTACCTTGTTTATCAAAGTCTGCTTCATATCCAAAAGCCAGAGGCGGAGAAAGCTTTTGACAGCTATTTTGCTCACACTTTTCTTCTTTTTAGTTTTGGCTTTTCCACTAAATGCCTTTTATTTTATCCTGTACGTTTTCAAATATATACATCCCAACCTTGTACATTATGGCTACTTGTGTACCTGCATCAACAGCGGCATTAACCCCCTGATCTATTACCTGGTGGGAAGACAGAAGGGTAAAACGCGGAAAGGCATCAAAGAGTTGTTTCAGAAGGTTTTCAAGGAGGAGGAACTCTCTACTGATGAACTGGAAACTTCCGAAGGTTCCAAGATCTGAATGTTTTACTTTCACTATTGTCATTCAAAAGATGCATTCGTTTCTTTCCAACCCAGCTCTTTTTTTGAATTTAAAAGAAACTGGTCTTTATGCTGATTAATTTCTGCATTTATCCAGAATGCATGCAGACAATTATCTTCATGGAAAACAAAACATTTCTGAAGTTGGACTCACCTATGTATCAAGTATTACTTGAAGACTAATTAGCTTGGTCTAGTTCTATCTTCCCCAATTTGAGTGGCCTTCAATTTTGTGTATTTGAACTTTAATCTCAATCCGGTAGGATCATCGTTGAGAATTTTCAAAGCTGACATTCACACCTTTGGAAGGTGTCCATCATAGATGCCCACATGTGACTTTCAAAGTATCCCAATTTCTGTCCGTTACATGACCAAAATGACATGACATGATAATGGAACTTTAGTTCAAGACTACCTGGGGAATCCTATATCTGTATCTCCATGAGATCAGGATTCATCAACTCAGTTGAATCAAAAGGTGGATAGCTGTTACAACAAGAAACTCATATTTAAATGAAAACATTTTGGGCTGATTCCACATGAAAAGAGAAAAGACTGAAACAATTTCAAGTGGTAATATCTACAGATTGATCTCTCTTTCTGCACATGTATATATATTGTACTTAGAACAAATGGTTGAAATGTAATTGCTCTAACTTTATTGTCTGCACATACACAGATGAAATTTAAAGCTTTCATATCATTAGGACAGATACAGAAGCAATTGCAACTATAAGAGGGCTGTATATCTTTTACAGAAGGGAAAAAAATAACAATATTTACTCAGTGTATTCCCCCTAAAAAGCTAGCAACAAAACATGGAGGAGCTCTGGACGTTTTTTGCTTTCTTGTGAATGTGCAAATGACTATTTTAGACAAAACAATTTCCTTATGTTTCACGTGCTATGGCTCAATGCAGAGAAAATGAATCTTGCTATGTTATAATCAGGTGGGGCTACCCATAAAGACAATTTTAAAAATTTCAAAGGTTGTAGGAAGGGTAGTGATAGCTACTTGGCACTCTGATTTTATTATATTTAATGTCAATGTCAATGGCTGCCTACTCAACTTAAGAGAGAAGCTGTAGGTATCAAATTCCTAAACGGTTCTGGGTTAGCATCTATAACAGTGATGGCGAACCTTTTAGAGACAAAGTGCCCAAACTGCAACCCAAAACCCACTTATGTCGGGTGCCAGATGGGCGTGGCCCATTTAATGTCAATATCAATGGCTGTCTATTCAACTTAAGAGAGAAATTGTAGGTATCAAATTCCTGAATGGTTCTGGGTTAACATCTATAAGAACACCTCTTCTCGCCTATCAACAGAAGGCAGTTTGCCTGCCTTTGGAAATAAAGTAAACATTCTAAGCTTTGTGGTTTCATATTTTAAATTCATTTAAATTACACAGGCATCACAATTTTAGAAATCCATAGATGCTTGAGCCTGCGCTTAGCAAGGTTATTTTAGCCTCAAGCAACTTCAGTTGCAGCAAGGGACATTTTTTTTCTTCCAGTAAAAGCTGATGATATTTTCATATCATGAGCCGAGGTGGCGCAGCAGTTAGAGTGCAGTACTGCAGGCCACTTTAGCTGACTGTGTTCAACAGCGGTTCAAATCTCACCGGCTCAAGGTTGACTCAGCCTTCCATCCTTCCGAGGTAGGTAAACTGAGGACCCAGATTGTTGGGGCAATGTAAATATATACATACATTGCTTACTGGTGTACACCGCTTAGAGAGTGCTTGCACTTAAAGCGGTATATAAGTCTCATAAATAAATAAATAAATAAATATTTTATCTTTTATATCTATATAAATAAAAAATGTAAATGTTTGTTTGTTCAAAATCTTAAATCTCCGAAAGTTCTTCACCAATTGCTTTGACATTTTGACAAAATGTTGCATTTGAATACACACGTGTTTCTATATACCGATATTATATAGATGTTACACCTGTGACAGGTAAAAACATGCATTTTTTGAAAAACAGCGCCATCTGTTGGACTTAATCTCTATATCTGCACACACAATGGAACAACAAAAAATATTGTACAGTATACCCACAAGCATTGTGAAATTAAACATATTACAAACGTGCGCTTTCTCTTTTTTTTTTTCTTTTCTATTTAACCACACTGAGCCGCAGCAACACATGGCTGGGTACTGCTAGTGGTTAAATAAAAGTTTATATATTCAGATTTGGACGTTTCTGTTAATACGCCTCTGCAATAAAGTAGATTTTTGCTCATCTAGTGACGTTTCCTGTCTGTTTTACCCAGGACAGATGATACAGGAGAGGGACAGATAGTTAAGCACACAGCAACTAAATGCTAGGTGAATTGAAGACAAGCCATGCCCGAACAGAATGTGATTTCTTTGCTTCTTTGTCCTGTCAGGACAAAGCTTCTGCAGACCACAATGCTAGCAGGTGGCTTCTTCTCTCACTGCACCCCGAAGGAAATCAGAAAGGGAACCAAGAGAGGCTTTTGGCTTCCCACCATTTGCAAAATGGGTGTCACCATGGCTGGTATACAGTGGTGACATTGCACTGGGAGCAGTTATAAGAGCTGCAGAGGGCAGGGGAATTGTTCCAAAATACTTCAAATATCTGGGGGAGGCACAGTGCCGATTCCAACATGAAAATTCAGTTGATTTCTTCCAACATGGAACTTCACTCTCTTCCCACTAGGTGGCTCCCAAGAACAGTGAGAGATGCAAGTAGTCACCAACAGGGGGGGCACTGAAGAAGGGAACACTACATGGATTGGGAACTGCATTTTTGCTTTAGGGGTGCACTTTCCTTTTGAGATTGATATTTATTTAGTAAATTGTTGATATTAAGTGAGAGAATGTTGAAAATTCTTCAAAGGAGATAAGTTGAGCTTTTACATTTTTGGCTCTATTCAATTTCTATAGTTGTTTAATGATGTGGAAAAATATGCACACCTACCTAGCACTGCAAGATTGTTTAAGCATCACAAGCTGGCTGGTGTGCTAAGCAACCAGAGGAAGGATACCTCTCATGATCCCAGCTTAAAATTCATTCCTAAAATCTTGTTGCATGTGATCTGTGGAAAAATGGGAACCGGGCCTTGGGCAAGAGAAGTGGTTGTGTTCCCTTATATGGATGAATGTGTGCATGGTTTTAGAAATATAAAGTCTTGCATCACCCAGACTCACGTCTAATTGCATGCTGCAGCAATTGGGCAATGATACAAGCTCTGGATGTGTTAAGAAAGCTTTATGAAACTAAAGGAACCTTGGTTAAGGAAAAACCAAAAATGGAGAATTTGGAGGGCCTTGCAAAGAGATTGGACTTACAACAATCTGAATCACATAAACTCAATGTAGCCCAATTTATGGAGATTTCATTCTTAGAGTGACATATAAGAAAAAACAGCCTTCATAGATGAACCCTGTGAAGAAAGAATCAGAGAAGAACTATGGTTGCGGGAATTGAGCATGTCTAGTCCAGGCAACCTTGGCTCTTTTATGACTCATGGACTTCAACTCCCAGAATTCCTGAGCCAGCATGGCTCTGCTTGGAAATCTCTCCGTTTCCCCTCAGCGTGGCTGGCTCAGGAATTCTGGGAGTTGAAGTTCACGAGTCATAAAAGAGCCAAGATTGCCTACCCCTGGCCTAGTCTAATGAAAAGAAGAATTAATAGTGACATGATAGCAGTCAAATAAATAAATAAATAATACATAAATATTAATCAGTTCCAATGCATTGCTCCCTGTCAGAGTGAAGCCCAGAGATACCACAGTGAAATGTAATCAAGTTCAGTCCTTTACTTGCTTACACCTAAGGGCTTCCCATCCAAATATTGACCAGATCTGATCCCGCTTAACCTTTTTCAAGAACAGCTACTTAATGCAAAATCATGTACATTGTTCTATGTTGGGCAAGAGTAGTGTGTCAGTCCAGTTTATTGTGGTTCCAATCCACATACCATCTGGGGGCTTAGTACTATTATGAGCCACTTTATCGTGTGTAGACAAAATGAAAACAAGCCTGTCTGTAAGGTTTGTGGGAATGACCATGGAGACAGGGCAAAGAGATGCTGCCAGGGAAGAGATAGCATAGCTGACAGAGGCATAGTGGGCAGAGCAAGAGGCTCAGAAGAGACATTCCTTCCCCAATATTGATGCCAATCTTACTAGGCACATCAGAGGGAGGGACAAGAGGGAGTCAAGCTATTGTCCAAAGCGCCTGAAGGCAGGACGAGAAGTAACGGATGGAAACTAATCAAGGAGAGAAGCAACCTGGAACTAAGGAGAAACTTCCTGACTGTTAGAACAATTAACCAGTGGAACAACCTGCCTCCAGAAGCGGTGAATGCTCCAACACTGGAAGTTTTTTAAGAAGAGACTGGACAGCCATTTGTCTGAAATGGTATAGGGTCTCCTGCCTGAGCAGGGGGTTGGACTAGATCAGTGGTTCTCAACCTTTCTAATGCCACGACCCCATAATACAGTTCTCCATGTTGTGGTGACCCCCCAGCCACTTATACATCACCGGGTGCCAGGGGCGTGGCCAAAGAAAAGGGAAAAAAATGGCGGACAGCCTTGTTTGGCGACCCCCGTGAAATGGTCGTTCGACCCCAAATGGGGTCCCGACCCACAGGTTGAGAACCACTGGACTAGATGAATTGGGTCTGTCTAGTTTAATGAAGAGAAGGACGAGGGGGGACATGATAGCAGTCTTCCAGTATCTCAGGGGCTGCCCCAAAGAAGAGGGAGTCAAGCTCTTCTCCAAAGCGCCTGAAGGCAGGACAAGAAGCAACAGATGGAAACTAATCAAGGAGAGGAGCAACCTAGAACTAAGGAGAAACTTCCTGACAGTCAGAACAATTAACCAGTGGAACAACCTGCCTCCAGAAGCGGTGAATGCTCCAAGACTGGAAGTTTTTAAGAAAAGACTGGACAGCCATTATTATTATTATTATTATTATTATTATTATTATTATTATTATTATTATTATTATTATTATTATTATTATATGGATCATCGCACAGTCAGCCAGATGTTCAGACTGGATTTGGCATTTTGTCTACCTATCGAGTCCTTACCCAGGACCTGGGATAGGCAGATGTGGATGTTTAATGGTATTACAGATATCATCGCAGGATGGAAGCAGTTCCTAATAAGGCCGCCTTTTGCAGTTGACTAATAGCGAATTTGTCAATGCCAATGGTGTTCAAGTGGTGCTCCAGTTGTTTTGGGATTGCACCTAAGGAGCCTATGACTATTGGTACTACCCTTGCTTGCTTTTGCCACAGTCTTTCTATTTCTATTTGTAGGTCTTTGTATTTTGTTATCTTCTCCAGTTCTTTCTCTTCTATTCTGCTATCTCCAGGCACTGCCACGTCCACTATCCAGACTTTTTTGTCTTTCTTATCGACAATTGTTAAGTCTGGGGTGTTATGTTGCAGGTGCTTGTCTCTTTGAATTCTGAAGTCCCAGAGCAGTTTAATTTTATCATTTTGTATGACTTTCTCTACTTTATGATCCCACCAGTTTTTGCTTACAGGCAAATGATATTTTTTGCAGATCTTCCAATGCACCATTGTTGCTACTTTGTCATGCCGCTGCTTGTAATCAGTCTGTGCAATCTTCTTGCAACAGCTTACCAAGTGGTCCACTGTTTCTTCAGCTTCTTTGCATAGGCGGCACTTACTGTCTTTTGCTGTCTTCTCAATTTTGACTTTGTATGCATTTGTCCTTAAGGCTTGGTCTTGTGCAGCCAGAATTAGTCCCTCGGTCTCTTTCTTCAATTTTCCTGCTCTTAGCCATTGCCAGGTTTTATTATTATCTGCTTTCCCAGCTATTTTTTTCATGTATTGGCCATGTAGTGCTTTGTCCTCCCATGCCTCTATTCTGTTCTTCATTTGGTCTTTCTTGTAGGCCAGTTTGGTCTCTCCAGTAGTCAGTAAGCCTTCCTGATATACTAATTTCAGTGCATCTTCATCATTGTTCCTCAGATATTCTTCCAAAGCCATTTTTTCTTCTTCAACAATAACTATTATTATTATTATTATTATTATTATTATTATTATTATTATTATTATTATTATTATTATTATTATTATTATTATTATTATTATATATCAGACAGGACCAGATACCTAATTCTACTTTATTCTAAAGCTTTATTGTAAAATTACATTAACAGAATATTGCAAATCTGATTGTTATGGTTCCGGCTAATGAAACACTTGAAAGAACTTCCAGGCATTTGTTTTCCTAAAAGTCATTTATTGTTTCAAAATGTCGGCACAGGCACAACGGAGGGATGCTAGGATCTAAGTTCTCTTCCTCTGAGCAGTTAAATTATCAGCATGTTCCCTCCCTAAATTAGCCGTCATATCTCACATTATCCAATTAGTGTGAAGGTCAAATGTTTTCTTTCTTTCCCGGGCTTTACCCCCAGCCCCCCTTGTGCTCTGTATTAACCCCATAATTACCAGACAATTCTGCATATTGTCAAAAGCAAGAATATACAATATTTGCAGCGTTGACACCGGTAGTACAATTCTCCTTTCATCTCCTTTACAACCTGAGAAACTAGTTAGAGTCCTTTTCTGAGCCTCTTGCTTTGTTCACTGCCTAGCTGTGAGCTCTTCTATCTCTTATTCTCCTAGGTGGCATCTTTTCGGCTTGTTTCCCCCAAGCACTTCCCCACATAATATTATACTTTCCATCTTTCCTTATGTTGCAGTCCAAGGAAAATTGCTGGAGAATTGGGGTACACTGGAGACCTCAGCTTCCCCACACTTGGTGCTGCCAGGCCCTTCTTCTGCTCACACAGAATGCCCAACTCAACCAATGCAGGTGTCAGGCAGTGGGGTGGACTACCAGGACCACAATGTTATATCACTGTGCTTTTGTAAGAGCAAGCCAATTGTAATTAAATAACAAGCTTCTTCTGAAGCAAGTAGGCTGGCTGCCTTCTCATCACCATCCCCTTCAGGAAAAGAGCTGCAGCTGAGCACGTTCCTGTAGAAGGGGATTTATGCAATGCCAAAAGCGTTTCTCAATTGCTAGACGCATCCTGTCCTCTGTCCTTTATCTCTGATTCTGTCTTGTTCCTGTCCTCAACTTGCTTCTGACCACTTAAACTTTGAAAGCTTTAGAACAGACATGTCAAACACAAGGCCCGGGGGCCGGATGCGGCCCGCAAAGTGGTTTCATGTGGCCCATGAAGCCATCCTGGAAACAGTGAGGGAACGGCCCCCACTGCCTTGGCCCTGGCCCAGGCCAGCTGGGAGCCAATATACAATTTTGTGGTGGAAATGCAGTCAGTCTTAGCTCCACAAGGCTGTCTGGAAACAGCGAGGAACCAGCCCCTGCTGTGTTGGCCCCACCCCCTGGGTGCATGCGGGGGAGGTGTCACCCTTTATGAGGAATGAAGAAATGCACCATTGCCTGAAAGTGGCCAGCAAATGGCCCTCGCCTACTTCACATATCCGGCTTGATGGGCTCTGCCCTGGTCCCACCCCTTTCTGCCACAGACCCTCAGATCTGTCCCACTCCTGCCCAGGCCCCCACAGGCACCCTTGACACGAATGATGTAGAGCTGGCCATACCCACCCAGTAGGCCACACCCATTCCATCCACGCCCACCCAGTAGGCCGCACCCACCCGGCCCCCGAGGGCAACCTCAGTACTGATGCGGCCCTCAATGAAATTGAGTTTGACACCCCTGCTCTAGTACACTCTCTGACCTTCTGACCTTGCTTTTGGCCTCTTCCTTGGCTCTTAGTACACTTGGTACGAGAAGGAAATCAATTTAAGCAATTATTTTATTCATGCACTCCCTGTGAACTTCCAGAATCAACAAAATGGAATTTGTCAATAGCTGACATGAATCATGCATCTAAGAAAAGGAAACAGTGCAACAAACAGCACATAAGCCTGCCAGATACTGTAGATAATTAACAGCAGGCTGAAAATAATAGACCTATTGCTCTTAGAGCAGTGGTTCTCAACCTGTAGGTTGGGACCCCATTTGGGGCTGAACGATCATTTCACGGGGGTCACCAGACAACGCAGTCCACCATTTTTTTCCCCTTTTCCTTAGCTATGCTACTCCCTTTTATTCTATTGGCTTTTGAAAGCCAATAGAATAGACTCTCTTGAATAGAGTCTAATTCTATTGGCTTTTAAAAGCCAATAGGAATTGTCCAGGCTGACTCTGCCCTGCTGAGGCCACCAAAAGTTCCATTCTCCAAACGGTGCTGCACCAGTTGAGTAGTCCTCGACTTACGACCGGTTGAGTAGTCCTTGACTTACGACCGGTTGGGGGTCGCGGCATTAAAAAGGTTGAGAACCACTGTCTTAGAGAATAGTAAACCAAACAAATCCTTTAAGAATACATGACACCCCAAAGTCTGTTGGTACACACATACGGAAAGTTAATCTATCAGTTTTAGATAAGATTATCTTCCTGTTAAAGCTGTACATTTATGAAGAGATAAACACTTCAAAACACATTTACACCAAGACACTTTTTACTTATAAATATCCCCTATCTGGAAACTTCAAACTGCAATCTACCTCAAGATCCAAAAATATCTTGACACTTGAACCCTGGGCCCTAGGCCCTATCTAACAGAATGAAATTCAATGTATAGAAAAGTAAGGTTCTACACTTAGGTAGGAAAACCCCAATTGTATAGGTATAGACTAGGTGAAACTTGGCTTAATACCAGGAACAGCGAGAGGGATCTTAGAATCCTATTAGAAAATCATTTAAATATGACCTAATTATGTGCGGCAGCAGCCAAAAAAGCCAATACAATCCGAGACTGCATTAATAGAGAATCAAGATTATGTAAAGTTCTAGTATCACTTTACGAAGCCCTAATAAGGCCACTCTTGGTCTTGTGGAAAACGAAAGGACTCTTATGAATTCCAGAGGGTTTTAGCAGAGAGATTTATTGTGCAGGTTCAGAAGCAATAGCAGCAAGTAATTCTGAACCCCGAGGGTGGGTTCAGACTTCAGTTTTATACTTTCCTTTTTTCTCAGGAACAAAGGAATACACATTGAAATACACATTGTAATAAATTAGGTTCGTTTCTCACGGGTATACAATGGAGAATTTGCTAAATACATTGTATCCAAGTGCAATGCGCATTAGGTTAGTCACATACTACTAACACAGCACTATTCCAGTAATTATGCAGACACATCATTATTCTAGTGATTGTTCGTTATTCCACATTATTGGAATAGTGCATCCTGTTTTGGTCACCAAGATACAAAAAAAAAAAAATGTTGAGACTCTGAAAAGAGTGCAGAAAAGAATAGCAAAAATGATTAGGGAACTTGAGGCTAAAACATACAAAGAACGGTAAGAGGAATTGGGTATGTCTAGTCCAGGGGTAGGCAACCTTGACTCTTTTATGACTCGTGGACTTCAACTCCCAGAATTCCTGAGCCAGCACGGCTCAGCTTGGAAACCTCTCCCTTTCCCCTCGGCATGGCTGGCTCAGGAATTCTGGGAGTTGAAGTCCACGAGTCATAAAAGAGCCAAGGTTGCCCACCCCTGGTCTAGTCTAATGAAAAGAAGGAGTGGAGGTGGGGAACATCATAGCAGTGTTCCAATATTTGAGGGGCTCCTACAAAGATGAAAGGGTCAAATTATTTTCCAGAGCACTGAAAGGCAAGATGAGAAACAATGGTTGGAAACTAACCAAGGAGAGAAACAACCTAAAACTAAGGAGAAATTTCCTAACTGTGGGAATAATTAACCAATGGAATAGTTTGCCTGCAGAAGTTGTGGGTGCTCCATCACTAAAAGCTTTCAGAACAAAGACTGGACAACCATTTGTCTGAAATGATATAGGGGGATTGAATCAGAAGACGTCCAAGGTCCCTTCCAACTCTACTATTCTATGTTCTACTTTTGAGCACTCCCTTTATGCTCTTGAGTAAATATTCATCCTTTTCAAGCAGTGTATCCAGTATTATTCTTACATGATCCCAGGAATGGACAAGAATTCTTCTGACATCGGTAGACAAATGCATATTGAACACTCTCCTTCATGGTAACACCAATGCTGCTTCCTTAACTCATATTCTGGGGTCTGCCTATATATGGATGCTTTTCTTACTGTGCTCTGAATCTCCTTTCTATAATCTCAGACCTGAGTGCACTCCCAGCATGCACATGACTTTGCTTTTTAGCTTGCACACTGCACATTTACACATATGGACCCTGCCTGCCAAATGTTCTTGTATTTCTCTTTCCCCCTAAAGCCAAATCACATTTCTCACTTCATTTTTCAGTTTACATGAATAACAGAATAACAAAATTGGAAGGGACCTTGGAGGTCTTCTAGTCCAACCCCCTGCTCAGGCAGGAAACCCTATACCATTTCAGATAAATGTTGTCCAATCTCTTCTTAAAAACCTGCAGTGTTGGAGCATCCACAACTTCTAGAGGCAAGTCATTCCACTAGTTAATTGTTCTCACTGTCAGGAAGTTTCTCCTTGGTTCCAGGTTGCTTCTCTCCTTCATTGGTCTCCATCAGTTGCTTCTTGTCCTGCCTTCAGGTGCTTTGGAGAATAGCTTGACTGCCTCCTCTTTGTGGCAACCTCTGAGATATTGGAAGACTGCTGTCTTGTCACTCCTAATTACTCCTCTTTCTTTTCATTAAACTAGATATACCCAATTCCTGCAACCCTTTTTTGTATGTTTTAGCCTCCAATCCCCTAATCAGCTTTGTTGCTCTTCTCTGTATTCTTTCTACTGTAGAGTTTCAACATCTTTTTTTACATCATGGCAACCAAAACTGGATGCAGGATTCCAAGTGTGGCCTTACCAAGGCATTATAGAGTGGTATTAACACTTCATGTGATGATCATGATTACATGATCTGGATTGCTTCCACATTAAATTCTGTCTCGCCCTCATGATATTAATAACAAGTTCCCAGGCATTAGAAAGCAATACTTTTCCCCCCTATTATCAAGATTTATACACAAGGTTCTTCCTAAGGAGAAAAAAAGACATTTACTCTTCCATTTTCTTTTCACTCAATTCTTGCTACCATCAATTAATTCAAAATAGTTTCTTTGTACAAACAATTCACTCCTTTTTTCAAGGAGAAGACACCGCTTTGTATATTGCACCTTGTTTTCCATGAGTTCCTTCAAAGGGAGGTGAGTGAGGAGAACTTATCAGGATATTGCAAATGCCACTTCTTGCATAACTGCTTTTTGTGCCAGAAGTACAAAAGGACAGAGCTGGCATCATGACATTGCAATGCATGTCTCATCACTGTGTCTTCATCATGATAGAAAGAGATGTTTATAGTTGGAGTTTCTTCACTAGCATAGTGTAAAGCAGTGGGAAAGGTCCATCTTAGTTCAAATGCTATACATTTGGATCAAGACTTGTTATACTCAATCTGGTCCTTAGTCCTATTTGAACAGCAAATGTATAACACTCCTGCAGCTTTAGCAAGTTTGAGGGTCCAGATATATTAAACTTAGATTGTTGCTTCCTGCTTTGAAAGCCACTAGGCCTATTTCATTATTAATAGCTAAGTAGTTACTTTTTGATCCTGAATTACATGACAAATTGACATGGCAGAATACAATAGCATACAATTTATATGGAATAAAGGCTAAGAAAAGAACAGCTTTGACTATTTGTGCTGACTCAAAACTAAACTTGCATTGGATGAAAGAAAGAAAGAAAGAAAGAAAGATAATAAGATTGATTGATTGATTGATTGATTGATTGATTGATCGATCGATCAATTTGACTACCATATTTTCTGGCGTATAAGACAACTTTCTAACCATGCAAATCTTCTCCAAAGTCGGGGGTCGTCTTATACGCCAAGTCGTCTTATACGCCGGAAAATACGGTACTTAAATGCTCCCTTATCAATCATAGCAAATGCAAAAGCAAAGAAAGCAGAAGGCAAGTAAAATAACCCAGCCTCTTCCCTCACTTTTGCAAACCAGCTTCAAAGTGGTATAAACCTTCACTAAAATGAAGATGTACTTTGAAAATGTGTGTATTACCAGAATCATGGATGAAACAAAAGAAGTGAGATCCACAATGATTTTTATGCTAATTATCATCAGTTTTTTATTACAAAAAATATCACAATTTGTGCAGAAATAACACCATGAACTTAAGAATCAAACAACAAGTACAAATTATCCCATTCTTTAAAAATCATCCCACTCCTACAGTATCCAAAATCAGATATGGATACTTTATGTTTCATATCTGCTATCCACTCTTGTTCCTCTTAATGATCTTGATCTTTGGATTGTTGTCTTAGAATCATATATCAAAAAATGTCCACGGAATGAAAGAGGAATGAATTCCTTTCACAGTTTTGGCTTTAAGAGGGATTAGACTTAGATCATTTGTGAGAATGTAATGACTCTAGGCTGATGATTCATTTAACTCTGCACCCCCAGCTCTGCCTGCTCTTTTCCTACAGTTTCAATTTATTTTGATCAAAGTCCAACACTTCTTAAATTCTGTTAACCCTTATCTGGTGCCAATTTAAATTCTTGTGTATAAGCTTGAGCAATAAATCTTCTGAGCTGCAACTTAATGTATGTGCCTGACAAAGAATTATCTAAATGTAACAGTCTTTTCTCTTCTGGAATGCAACCCTTCCTTCCTGGGAATCCAGACTACATTCCACCCCACTTCTAAAATTTCATCAGCTGGTCCTAAAGAATGCTAGAAAGAGCTGTGTGTGTGTGTGTGTGCATGCATGCGTGCATACACACACACACACAAACACATGCATATATTGAATCACTCTTGCAGAATTCTCTAATAAGAGCACATCTTAAATTTCAGTATGAAGCCTGGTGAAAGTTTTCTTTCTGATAAGTCTGAAGCTTACCAGAAGTGTGGCCTGCTCCGTCTCTGAAACTACTTTTGGCAGACATCATGAAAGTAGATGTTTTTCATTGTTATCTCTGACTACAGGCAGAGATTGCAATCTCTGTGGTTTCCTTGGTGTTATCTGTGGTATCTCTCTGTGTCATCTCTGTAGTAATCATCTATACCACAAGAATATGATACAGGGAGAAGCATATTGACAGATACAGTATCAAGACAGATGAGAAAACTCATATTTCTCCATGGTTGATGGTCAATTTTGAATGAAACTGTATGTACATATTTATCTGGGGTTACATGGAAATATAAGAGTTTGAAGCTTGGATGTAGTAACAAAGGTGCTAATAGCTACATTGTGTATTATTACTACTGTGTATTATTACAGGTAGTCCTCAACTTACAACCACAATTGAGCCCAGAATTTCTGTTGCCAAATGAGAAATTTGTTAAGTGAGTTTTTCCCCATATTATGACTTTTCTTGACACATTTGTTAAGTGAATCACTGCAGCTGTTAAATTAGTAACACAGTTATTAAGTGAATCTGACTTCCTCATTGACTTTGCTTGTCAGAAGTTCTCAAAGGAGGATTACATGACCCCAGGGCACTGCAACCGTCATAAATAGGAACCAATTGTCCAGCATCCAGATGTAAATCACATGACCATGAAAATTCTGCAACAGTCATAAGTGTAAAAAAATCATCATAAATCACTATTTTCGGTGTCGTTGTAACTTTGAATGGCCACTAAATGAACTGTTGTAAATCGAGGACTATCTCAGAGTCCTAGTGGACAATCACCTAAATATGAGCCAGCAGTGTGCTGCAGCTGCCAAAAAGGCCAACACAGTGCTAGGCTGCATTAACAGAGGATAGAATCAAGATCACATGAAGTGTTAATACCACTTTACAATCCCTTGGTAAGGCCACACTTGGAATACAGCATCCAGTTTTGGTCACCAAGATGTAAAAAAGATGCTGAGACTCTAGAAAGAGTACAGAGAAGAGCAACAAAGATTATCAGGGGATTGGAGGCTAAAACACATAAGGAACAGTTGCTGGAATTGGGTATGTCTAGTTTAACAAAGAGAAGGATGAGGGGGGACATGATAGCAGTGCTCAGGGGCTGCCCCAAAGAAGAGGGAGTCAAGCTATTCCCAAAAGCTCCTGAAGGCAGGACAAGAAGCAACGGATGGAAAGTAATCAAGGAGAGAAGCAACCTAGAACTAAGGAGAAACTTCCTGACAGTTAGAACAATTAACCAGTGGAACAACCTGCCTCCAGAAGCAGTGAATGCTCCAACACTGGAAGTTTTTAAGAAGAGACTGGACAGCCATTTGCCTGAGCAGGGGGTTAGACTAGATGACCTCCAAGCTCCCTTCCAACTTTACTACTACTACTACTACTACTACTACTACTACTACTACTACTACTATGGATCATCGCACAGTCAGCCAGATGTTCAGACTGGATTTGGCATTTTGTCTACCTATCGAGTCGTTACTCAGGACCTGGGATAGGCAGATGTGGATGTTTGATGGTATTACAGATATCGTCGCAGGATGGAAGCAGTTCCTAGTAAGGCCGCCTTTTGCAATTGACTAATAGCAAATTTGTCAATGCCAATGGTGTTCAAGTGGTGCTCCAGTTGTTTTAGGATTGCACCCAAGGCGCCTATTACTATTGGTACTACCCTTGCTTGCTTTTGCCACAGTCTTTCTATTTCTATTTGTAGGTCTTTGTATTTTGTTATCTTCTCCAGTTCTTTCTCGTCTATTCTGCTGTCTCCAGGCACTGCCACATCCACTATCCAGACTTTTTTTGTCTTTCTTATTGACAATTGTTAAGTCTGTGGTGTTATGTTGCAGGTGCTTGTCTGTTTGAATTCTGAAGTCCCAGAGCAGTTTAAGTTTATCATTTTCTATGACTTTCTCTATTTTATGATCCCACCAGTTTTTGCTTACAGGCAAATGATATTTTTTGCAGATCTTCCAATGCACCATTGTTGCTACTTTGTCATGCCGCTGCTTGTAGTCAGTCTGTGCAATCTTCTTGCAACAGCTTACCGGGTGGTCCACTGTTTCTTCAGCTTCTTTGCATAGGCGGCACTTACTGTCTGTTGCTGTCTTCTCAATTTTGACTTTATATGCATTTGTCCTTAAGGCTTGGTCTTGTGCAGCCAGAATTAGTCCCTCGGTCTCTTTCTTCAATTTTCCTGCTCTTAGCCATTGCTAGGTCTTGTTATTATCTGCTTTCCCAGATATTTCTTTAATGTATTGGCCATGTAGTGCTTTGTCTTCCCATACCTCTATTCTGTTCTTCATTTGGTCTTTCTTGTAGGCCAGTTTGGTCTCTCCAGTAGTCAGTAAGCCTTCCTGATATACTAATTTCAGTGCATCTTCATCATTGTTCTTCAGATATTCTTCCAAAGCCATTTTTTCTTCTTCAACCATCATCATCATCATCATCATTATATTATTATTATTATTATTATTATTATTATGGATCATCGCACAGTCAGCCAGATGTTCAGACTGGATTTGGCATTTTGTCTACCTATCGAGTCCTTACCCAGGACCTGGGATAGGCAGATGTGGATGTTTGATGGTATTACAGATATTGTCGCAGGATGGAAGCAGTTCCTAGTAAGGCTGCCTTTTGCAATTGACTAATAGCGAATTTGTCAATGCCAATGGTGTTCAAGTGGTGCTTCAGTTGTTTTGGGATTGCACCCAAAGAGCCTATTATGGGTGCAATCCCAAATAGGCTCCTTGGGTGCAATCCCAAAACAATTGGAGCACCACTTGAACACCATTGGCATTGACAAATTCGCTATTATTATTATTATTATTATTATTATTATTATTATTATTATTATTGTTGTTGTTGTTGTTGTTGTTGTTGTTGTTGTTGTTGTTGTTGTTGTTGTTTTTGTTGTTGTTGTTGTTGTTGTTGTTACCTGTTCACAAATATGTTGTGTATTTTACACTTCAATATCTGCACGGGTGACCCCTGTAGGCCTCTGTTCTCTGAACCAAAAGCTTTTTCAGAGATCTTACACCCCTGCAGGCTTCTGTTCTCTATGCCAAAAGCTTTTACAAGGGGGATGGAGGAAAACAAGATCTAAAGAAAACAGCTTCACCTGTATCTGAGAAGACAGTCACTTTTTGGCTGTGTACCTCTGAACACTGCTGATTTTATTAGTGCTAAGAAAACTGAAGCAGATATGGGGAACTTAAGGGGTAAGGGGAACATGAGGTATCTCAGTGGGTGTGGGGAGGCCTTGGATGCCAGAGGTAAGTAGTCTATTATGGCACTAGCCCTCCCCCATGGTCTTCCCCATCCTGAGGTACCTCATGCACACTTAATGACCCGTGCGTTCAATTAACATTCAATTAACAAATTCATTGGGGAGAGGAGGGATAGGGTTCATTCGTTTGAAGTGATTCAATTAACATTACAACCATATTAGGGTCGTAACTCGACCTTACCAGTATTGAGCAAATTATAGTAACACCTATGTAACATCAATCCTACATGAACAATTAATCAGTGGAATGACTTGCTTCTAGAAATTATGGGTGCTCCAACACCCATAATTTTTAGTTTTTAAATTTTTAGTTTTAGTTTTTAAGAAGAGATTGGACAACCATTTGTCTAAAATTGTGTAGGGTTTCCTGCCTGAGCAGGGGGTTGGGCTAGATGACCTCCAAGGTCCCTTCCAACTTTATTATTCTGTTATGAGCTGCATTGGCTCCCAATAGGCTTCTGGATGCAATTCAGGGTGCTGGTTATCACCTTTAAAACCTTATATGGTAGATTACTAGTACTGCAACTTCTCCATTTTTATCTGTTTCTGCCTGTAGTGCCATATTGGATACTGTGATGACTTTATATAGTTTGATCTTTTCTGTGTGACCTGTTCCAGCTGATTCAGGGACATGAAGTTTAAAGGAAGAAAGATATTTTTAGTGCTTTCTCATCAAATGAAGTCATTATTTGAGCAGTTTGATAAGCTCCCTTAATTATCTGAAAAAATAGATTTATGAAACGCATTGGAAAATATATCACATGGAGTTAATTTACCACCTGTACCTAAATTAAATTAGTTCTGTATCTAGTTCTCTACAACAGGGCTCCCGAACGCCCAGTCCATGGACTGGTACCGGGCTGTGGCATATCAGCAACCGGTCCGCACAAACAAGCAAAACCTCATCCATGGGATGCAGGCAGCACACAAAATCACACCCCCTCCAGTCCGCAGAAAAAGCTCTCTCCACGTAACTGGTCCCTGATGCCCAAAAGGTTGGGGACCTCGGCTCTACAATATTCAATTTATGATTAGCCTGTTATGACAACATTACTGTCTCCTAGAGCGTAGCTCCAGAATATTGATCTTAGCTTACACCATTCCAGACGAGTGGCTATCCAGTCCAGTGATGGAGCACCCACAATTTCCAAAGGCAACCTTTGCTGAAGCAAAACAAGCCAGATAAAGATTTCCACAGAACTGTCTTATTATTTATCAGATTTCATATCTCATTCTTCTTCCTCTTGGTGACTTAAAATCAATCTTGGTTCCTAGAAACTGCCTGGATAATCTACGTAATTTTCTAGGCAAGATTTTTGGAAGTTGTTTACCCATACTTTCTTCATGGGATTGAGAAGGAGCGACTGGCCAAGGTCATCCAAGTAGATTCATGACAAAGGCAGAACTAAAACTCATAGTCTCCTGGGTTCCAGCTCAGTGCCTTTAACCACTATATCAAACAGGCTATTTCACACATTCAGTTCTACAATAGGTTTTTTTTAAGGCATCTTTGAATGGGTGTGATGGGATAAATCCTATCTTGCTGGTCATTGTTTTTTATTTGTTAAAGAGCCCTGAGATAAAGTGTTACAACATCTGGGGGAAAATTCTTACTTACATCCTGTTTTTGAGGTTGATTAAAATTTTTGAGTGACAGGAGAATTTCAAAAAAAAAGCAAAGAAATTCAGAGAGAAAAGATAATTGATGGAAAATGCATTTACTCATTCACACATTCATTAAGCATATATGACACTTTTCCATCATAGATGTTGGAGTTATAAAGTTGGCTAACAGGGATATATATATAAAGTGATTAATGACATAGCCCCACATCAATTAAAATGAACCAATAACTTAAGAAATAAACATTTCAGTTAAAATGTAATTTGGAAAACCAATCAGTCATGTGAAATGTCCCAAATACATTAGGGTTTCAAGAACTCTGTTGCAAGTAGAAAGTCATTATTCTTACAGAGTGTGAAAAGCAAGGATTGTAGTAGTTATTTTTAAAAAAAAATGGGGGAAAAAACTCATAGATCCCAACCCTGTATATCGCCAATCAAAAATAAAGTAAGTTGGGGCTTCGCGAAGAGTGCTGAGTGGCAGACTATTTTTCTTCTCCCACTGACATATGTAGACAGATATGTAGATATTTACAATGTTTACAAAAAGAGATAAAGCCCTTGTGGATGTTCAATATTAAATTTAGATCCCTCCCTCAAAACTTCCCTTATTAATACTATTAATAATATTTTCTTTTACAAACATCCTTTTTAAAACTCAAAACATTTCTTTAAACTATTACATTTTCTTTAACTTTCTCTTAACACACACACACGCACACACACATATAATACATGTTCGAGTTTTGGATTAAAACTTTTTTTTCAGTTACAAATATCAGACAAATAAAAACCCATCCTAGATCTAGTTAACTCATTAAATTTAAGTCGCTCCTTCCAGCTTGTCTTCAGGGAGTAAATTCTTTTTCTTTTCTGGAAAGTTTATCAAATTGTTATAAGCCTCCCTTTTTATCAAGGATTTCTCAACCTTGTTAATGTGCTTAAAGAAAAAGTCCCAAATTTGTCTTTTTAAGAGATGCATATTTTCTGGAAGCTCTTCTTTCAGTTGTGTTGAGAGATTTATGTTTAAACTATTGTAATAAAAGTTGGTGTCAGGTTTATATTCCAAGATTGCAGTTAACTCCTCTGCATTATCAACCACTTGTAAAGTTGCTATCATGGTTCCATCAGATGAAACCCTTCAAAAGAACATTGTTTACCTTAAAGAAATTTTTATTCGGGAAACAAATTATCAGCACTACATAGTTGAACCCAAAAACTAAATTCCCCTCCCCTGGATACAAAGTAACAAAGTGCAACTTCCACGTCCAATAAACAGTCATAAATTACATTCCCCAATTAACTTGAAACACGGGGTTCCTCCCCAGCTCTCCAGCCCACCAAAATGCTATCCGCTCTGGGCCCAATGACCTTGGGTTTCCACGGCAAAGTTATTATTGTTATGACTAGCTGGACTCTCATCCCATTCCCCCCTCAACTAACTCTAAAAGTGAAAGAGAAACATGGCTGATTTTCATCTGTTTTCAAAGCAAGAACATCCGATGTTAGCAGCATTGACAGTTGCCTCAGTAGTTTGGTAATTTTCTACACATGTTTGTATCTCTAAAGTAGTTTGAAATATTTTTTTTATTATCCTTGGAGCAGAGCTGGTCAACAAACTGGTGGATTGTAATTAGAGAATTTTCAAATATATCTCTAATAATTTGCTCCTCCATCTTAACTCCCACTTTGGTCAAAGAATAGCTTTTTTTTGTAAATCACTTAGGAATTGCTGACAGTTCAGGAATCATAAAAATTAGAAAGTTTTAGCCACCCACAGCAAAGTAGACCAAGCTACAGCTTACTACAATAATACAAAAACATTTCAGTCTTTATGTTTCTCCATCAGCTTTTTGTTTGTTTGTTTGTTTTTGCTCCACACGTTTTTATTTTGGCTTTTCTTAGCCTTTCCTTCTTGTTAAATATTTCTTGTTAAAGAAATCCAAGAAGGCATAGCAGACTGTGATTAAAGAGAGCCTCCTTTAACTTAACATAATAAAGATTAGTAGTCCTTAAAGGTGATTTAAAAAAATGGAAGGTATAACTTACTGTCCGCTTGAAAGATAACTTTCAAAACAATGAACAGATTGCAGCCCTTCCCTCTCCCCCCCCCCAACATTTGTCACACAGCAACTTTGAAGCACAGCTCCTGAGGTTGCTTGCAAAGCTCAGTTGTATTTATTTATTTATTTTATTTATTTATGAGACTTATATACCGCTTTAAGTGCAAGCACTCTCTAAGCGGTGTACACCAGTAAGCAATGTATATATATATATATATATATATATTTACATTGCCCCCAACAATCTGGGTCCTCATTTTACCTACCTCAGAAGGATGGAAGGCTGAGTCAACCTTGAGCTGGTGAGATTTGAACTGCTGACCTGCTGAACACAGTCAGCTAAAGTGGCCTGCAGTATACTGCACTCTAACTGCTGCGCCACCTCGGCTCATTTATTGGAGGCTTTTGAAAGGTAATTCTTAAACTCCCTGTGATCTGAATGGGTCATAAAACTGAAGGAATGCCAGTCCCTTCAATTAGTACTTGAAGAGCTACAGTCCAAGGAAAAACCCTTCAGGGTTTCCTCCATGAGCATGTATTCAGTCAGCCATCTTCATTGGAAGCCAAAATCCTTCTAATTTCATTGGCTTCTTTTTGTCAAAGACATTCCCAAATATTGTTGTTGGGAACTCTGAACTCTGTGCTTTTAATCAGAGCTTCAAAAATCTCTTTCAAGACTACGTGCATCTCAGAACAATTTCAGATTATTGCTTCTAGAGCTTTAAGAACACACGAAGCTCATCCCACATTTGAGTTATAGAATGTTCTAGCTATCTCACATTATTACTATTTTGTTGTTAGTACTGTTTTTTTTCTTATTATTATTTTGAGTGCTTTTGGAGGTGTTTGGCACTCTAGTAAAAAAAAAAAAAGACAACATATCTACTCTTTCCTGTATTAGTACAATCATCCACATGATGACGCTTTCAGAATTTGCTATCAAAAAAAAAAAAAACCAAGTTCCTCATTTCTGGGCAAGGCTGATTTCTATAAAAAGACATACTTATTTCCTAGCACTTGTGTACTCATCTCCAGCTGTGGGTGTGTCACACTTGTGCATCACCTCTCCTGAACATATATAAAGCAATTTTATAGTATAGGAAACTAACCAAAGAGAGAAGCAACCTAGAACTAAGGAGAAACTTCCTGACAGTGAGAACAATTAACCAGTGGAACAACCTGCCTCCAGAAGCTGTGAATGCTCCAACACTGGAAGTTTTTAAGAAGAGACTGGACAGCCATTTGTCTGAAATGGTATAGGATTTCCTGCCTGAGTAGGGGGTTGGACTAGATGACCTCCAAGGTCCCTTCCAACTTTAATATTATTATTGAGTGAGTGGTCACAGTTCCTCTGAAATCATAATAGAGATTAGAAGAAAAACCTTGACATCTAGAATAAGACCTTGCTTTTATCCAGAAGAGACTTTCTATTAATCTTCAAAGAAGGTAAGACATTCATAGATTTTTTTCTGTTGTTAGCTTCTCCTCGTCTACCTATCAACCTTGTTAATATGCAGTTTTGTCTCCAAAGAATTTGATGGAGTTACTTTGAATACCTTCTGGCTAAAATGTGTCAAAATAACCCTAAATGCTTTTGTTTGTATTGATCTGTCATCTCCCCTTTGTATTAATTCTGTAGTGATGCCGATTATTGAAATCTGAATATTACCTGTTTGTCCTGGTAATATTGTTATACTTCCATTGAATACAGATGGTTTATGAAATAATTAGCCTGATCAGATAAACTCTTTACAAAATTGCTTCCTTGTTTCTTAATATGCAGAGAAAGTAGTTTTTTATTATTATTACATGACGTTTCTTTTTTTTTTTCCCACCTCAGATTCTATCAACCCCATTTTATATTCAGGCTGAGACTGCTTTTTAACCCATGCAATCCATGATGATTATCATCATCATTGTCATCCATGCAAAGAATTTTACATGTTTTGAGTGAGCTTCCGCTAATGTGCACATTCTGTATATGTTTTCTCTTTCTAAATATGTTCAGGTACGCTTTTTCACAATATAGGTATTCTGCATGTATTATTTCATAATACTTTCATATTTTTCTAATTTCTGCCTGCTGTACATATTTCTACAAATTGTGCCACAGTATTCAAAAGAGATACCTTTTAAAGTAGAATGCAAAAAAAAAAAATGTGTATAGAAGGAAAACAAATGCCCCAGAATAATACCAAAACATTTCTGCAATGAGAGTAATGCAAATAATTTGTCAGACTATTCTCCACTTTTAATATTTTTCTTGCTGTGCAATTGATTACATTCTAAAGCACTGGAAGCCAAGTAATCCCTCAGTACAGTTCTCCTATCTATAGGAATTCATATCTATAGGAAACTTGAAAGGAGATTTGGGGCTCATTTAAAGGGTTAGCCAAGTCAAGAGACATGAAGGTGACTTTCTTTTAGTTTAACATAACCAAATTTCCTCTTCTCCCTTCCTCCTTCTCGCTTTCTCACAGTCTCTCCCTCTCTCCTTCCATCCCTCCCTCCCTCCCTCCCTCTCTCCTTCCTTCCTTCCTTCCTTCCTTCCTTCCTTCCTTCCTTCCTTCCTTCCTTCCTTCCTTCCATCCATCCATCCATCCATCTATCCATCCATCGCATTAATGGATCATTTTACTTACTATTTGAAGTCACAATCTTCCACGTTTCATGAGAACACCAGATAGACCATAGATCAGTGGTTCTCAACCTTTTTAATGCCATGACCCCCAACTGGTCATAAGTCGAGGACTACTCAACCGGTCGTAAGTCGAGGACTACTCAACTGGTGCAGCACCGTTTGCAGAATGGGACTTTTGGCGGGCTCAACAGGGCAGAGACAGCCTGGACAATTCCTATTGGCTTTTGAAAGCCAATAGAATTAGACCCTATTCAAGAGAGTCTATTCTATTGGCTTTCAAAAGCCAATAAAATAAAAGGGAGTAGCACAGCTAAGAAAAAGGGGAAAAAATGGCAGACTGTGTTGTTTGGCGACCCCTGTGAAATGGTCGTTTGACCCCAAATGGTGTCCCGACCCACAGGTTGAGAACCACTGCCATAGATGGTCCATAGATGGAAGGTGACCTCCACTACCCATTATTGCTTTGATGAATCAAGGCTTTCACATAACAATTTTTAGTCAGATAAACAAGGCCAGATCATCACCCTTATCTCAACCATACAAAACGTGATCCTTGCAGGCTAATTGTGGGCACAGGACTGCTAATCTAGAGACTACTTGCAATATGCAGTTTTAGAAACTAAGATTAATACCAGCTGTTTCTCTTTTGTTCCAGCAGGAGTATCTGAAGCCATAGAAGGAAGAAGGAAGAAAAAAACACTGAAGCATAATGCATATGATGTCCCACTCTCCAGCCCAAATCAATTTTTCCAGCTGCGAAAACAAATCCAGTTCTCCTGAAAAAATGGAAGAAGTGCTTATTTTTGCAATATTCACTGTGCTTTTTTGTCTGTTGGGAATGTTGGGGAACGGCCTTGTGATCTGGCTGCTGGGCTTCTCCATTAAGAGGAACACTTTTGCCATCTATTTTCTCAACCTCTCGGTTGCAGACTTTGGCTTGCTCACCACTGAGCTGATTATCGAAATCCACTGGTTTTTTACACACTTGTATTGTGACTTTCCCTATGAACTCTTCCAAACGGTCCTGCTGTTAATGTACAGTGCGGGGCAATTTCTCCTGACGGTCATCAGCATCGACAGGTGTATTTCGGTCCTTTTCCCAATTTGGTACCGATGCCACCGGCCGGTGCATCTGTTCACTGCTGTGTGTGCTGTCATCTGGGCCACTTCCTTCATCCTCTCTTCAATTTACTTCACAATTGCAGCTATTCATAGATATGAACCAAAGTATACCGTGAAGTATCACTTCATTGTTAATGCTGTGCTTTGCCTCCCACTGATGACAATCTCCAGTGTCATCTTGTTTATCAAAATCTGCTTCATATCCAAAAGCCAAAAGAGGAGGAAGCTTTTGACAGTTGTCTTGCTCACTCTTTTCTTCTTCTTAGTCTTGGCTTTTCCGCTAAATGCCTTTTATTTTATCCTGTATTTTTCAAATTATATACATCCCAACCTTGTACATTATGGCTACTTGTGTACCTGCATCAACAGCAGCATTAATCCTCTGATCTATTACCTGGTGGGGAGACAGAAGGGTAAAACTCAGAGGAGCATCAAAGACTTGCTTCAGAAAGTTTTCAAGGAGGAAGAAAATTGTTCTGATCAAATGGAAATTTCAGAAGGTTCCAAAATCTGAACTCTTTAATTTCACCATTCTCATTCAAAAGATACATTCATTTCTTTTCAAGCAAGCCCATAATTTCCCTTTTTTATTATTTAAAAGAAACTGATCTCTACACTGATTAACTTGTGCTTGAATCCATAATTTGTGCAGACAATAACCTTTGTGGAATATCAAAACGTTTTTCAAATAACCTATTTACCTAGTATCTCCCACCTGAAGATTAATTAGCTTGCTTTAGTTCATCTTTCCCTGACCGGAGTGGCCTCCAATTCTGTGTGTTTGAACTTCAGTGTCTAGCCAGTAGAACCATTGTTGAGAATTTTCAAAGCTGACATTCACATCTTTGGAAGTCATTCATCATCGAATGACTAAGTCATGGATTGACACATGTAACCTTCAAAATGTCCCAGGTTCTATCAGATACATAACCAGTGGTAAAGGATAATGGAACTGTAACTCCACATTATCTGGATATATCTGTATCTTCGTGAGACCAGGATGCATCAAATCAACTGGATGAAAAGGAGGACAACTGATACAACAAGAAAAGACCTTATGAAATCACATTTAAATGAAAAAAAAGTACGATTCCAGAAGAAAAGAATCAGAGAAAGACTGAAAGGATTTCAAATGGTTATATATATAAACCAATTTATCTTCTTACATATGTATATATGTATGTATGTGTGTGTGTGTATGTGTGTGTGTATGTATGTATGTATGTATGTATGTATCTATCTATCTATCTATCTATCTATATATATATATATATATATATATAATATTAATATTTGTGATTATTGTTTATTACATTTACTACAATTATTTATTACTATATCAACTATTGTTAATTGAACATATGTACCCGGATAATAGTCTGTTTGCTAAAGATCGAAAATGTTACTGGGGGATAACCCCAATGTTGATCCCAACCTTGTCCCTATCCCAATCCTGATCCTAACCCCACCCTAAATCTTAATCCCTATCCCGATCCTATTTTATCCCCAACTCTATAAAACTCAATAAAATCTTTTTAAAAAATTCTCTATGTGGTTCACTGGCTGTGGCTCAATCCAGAGAAAGTAGATCTTTTTTCTATTCCCTCTAAAGAGCTATTGTTATCTGCAAATAATTCCTTTTTGTTCTATATGAGTCTCAGGATGAGGTCATAAGATCTCATGATTTCCTACAAATCAGAAGCAATTCAGCAATTCTGTGAAACTATCTTCTCCAAACTCTTTCTGAAAACTCAGTCAAAGTCGATTGGCTAAAAACTGGACGAGTCATGCCCGATTTCTTTGATAAATCTTCTGTTGAAGAGGACTGCTGCAAAGGTACAACCTCCATATCTTCTTCAATCAGCTGCTCTTCTGGCTTTTCTTCCACCTTATCTTACTTCTAAAAGGTCCACAAGTACTCAATTTCATTAATGAATCTTCTGTCAAAAAAGATTGTTGCAAAGGTTTAACCTGCAAATCTTCTATCAGTTGCTGATCCAACTTTTCTTCTAATACCTCAGTTCTAAAAGCTGTGCGAGTCATGCCCAGTTTCTTTGATGAAAGAAGAAGAGGACAGGATGCTGTTTTTGTTTCATAGATGGGATATGGAGAATCCCAACGTTGCTCATTTCTATTTAAGAGACAGAATAATCATGCAGTTTGTTGCCTTAGTCTGGCAAAAGTTTTGTCTATAGGTGAGCAATAATAAAGAAACTACTCTGAAGTAACTCCTCATATTTTTTTTGGCTTCTTGGGCCTGACAGTGGTGAAGGGTTTATGGATCATGCCAGCACCTTGAATTGCCCCCTAACTGGCAACTAGCACAATTCCCAAAACAAAGGGAAGAATAGAATAGAATAACACATTTGGAAGGGACACTATAGGTCATCTAGTCCAATCTCCTGCCCAAGCAGGAGACCCTATACCATTTCTGACAGATGGCTGTCCAGTCTTTTCTCGAAAGCTTCCAGTGATGAAGTTCCCACAACTTTGGAAGGCAAGCTGTCCCACAGGTGGATTGTTTTCACTATCAGAAAGTTTGTCCTTATTTCTAGGTTGAATCTCTCCTTGATCAGTTTCCATCCATTATTCCTTGTCTGGCTTTCAGATGCTTTGGAAAATAGGTTGATCCTCTCCTCTCTGTGACAGCTCCTCAAATATCACAACACTACTATCATGTCTTCCCTGGTCCTTCTCTTCACTAGACTAGCCATGTCCAGTTTCTGTAACCATTATTCTTATGTTTCAGCCTCCAGTCCCCTAATCATTTTGTTGCTCATCTCTGCACTTTTTCTAGAGCAGTGGTTCTCAACCTTTTTAATGCAGCGACCCCCAACCGGTCGTAAGTCGAGGACTACTCAACCAGTCGTAAGTCGAGGACTACTCAACTGGTGCAGGACCGTTTGCAGAATGGGACTTTTGGCGGGTTCAGCAGGGCAGAGGCAGCCTGGACAATTCCTATTGGCTTTTGAAATAGACTCTCTCTATTCAAGAGAGTCTATTCTATTGGATTTCAAAAGCCAATAGAATAAAAGGGAGTAGCACAGCAAAGGAAAAGGGGGAAAAAATGGCAGACTGCGTTGTTTGGCGACCCCCGTGAAATGGTCATTCGACCCCAAATGGGGTCCCAACCCACAGGTTGAGAACCGCTGTTCTAGAGTCTCAACATCTTTTCTATAGGGTGGAGACTAAAACTGGAGGCACTATTCTAGGTGTGGTCTTACTAAGGCTTTGTAGAGTGGTATTAATACCTCACATAATCTTGATTGAAGCCCTCTGTTAATACAATTTAGGATTGCATTGGCTTTTTTTGCTGCCACCGCACATATTTAATTGGTTGTCCACTAAGATTCCAAGATCCAAAAGATGGTTGCTATATAAACTTGTAAAATAAAGTTAAATAAGAAGAGAATATGCTGGTAGATTGACACATGAATTCTGATGCCATACCTATTGTGAATTTAGATAGTAAGGTTACCCACCATCTTCAAAATATGATGGTTGAGACATATGCAAAAATAAGCTTCTCAATCAACTAAGCAATCACACTGATATTACACATTTTACATTTATTCATATTTACTTACTAAAGGGCGCTCACCAAATATGCACAACCAAAACCTATTTTTAATTCAAATAGGAACTTGCATAGTCCTTAATGCTCCATCTGCTGGTGGAAACCTTAGTAGGAGATGAAATAAGAATAACTACAATAGGTGCTAAAAGAGATTCCAGCTGAGGTGTCTCCAGGGGAAATCAGCTTTAGAACTCAGAACTTGCTACTGATTTTTCACAATAGCTGTACATTATTCTGGTCCCACCCCCTTCTGCCAGAGACCCTCAGATCTGTCCCATTCCTGTCCAGAGCCCCACAGGCATCTTTGATGTGAATGATGTAGAGCTGGCCACGCCCACCCAGTAGGCCACACCCACTCCATCCATGCCCACTCAGTAGGCTGCACCCACTCTGGCCACACCTACCCAGCCCCCAGAGGGCAACTGCAATGCTGATGCGGCCCTCAATGAAATTGAGTTTGACACCCCTGCCTTAGGGAAATATATTCTGCCTTTTAAATATTTCCAAAAATATTTTTTTCTTGGGGGGGGGGTGGGCTGACTTCCCACAGGAGATTCTCAATCATCCAGGTCATGGCTGTCCTTTCCAAAAGGCAACTGGACTTTCTTGGTGTTTGTTTTTTTTCCTTGAAGACATTTCATTTCTCATCCAAGAAGCTTCTTCAGTTCTGAAACAAAACAGCCAGATAAAGATTTCCACGGAACTGTCTTATTAGTCATAAGATTTCATGTCTCCTTCTTCCTCTCGGTGACTTCAAAACAATCTTGCCTTCCGGCAGCTGGACAGGTTTGTGTAATTTTCTTAGCACGGATTTCAGAAGTGGTTTGCACATCCGTTCTTCATGTACCTGAAAGAAAGTGACTGATCCAAGGTCATCCAGCTGGATTCATGACAAAGGTAGGACTAGAACTCACAGTCTTATGCCTTTAATCACTACACCAAACTAGGTGTAGAATCTCAGGCTCTCAGTTCCAGGTTTTGTATGGCATCTTTGAACAGGTGTGATGTGCCCAGGAAAGTCCAATCTTGCTGATTGTTGTTGGAGTTAGATCCTGACAGGGCTCAAGATTGACTCAGCCTTCCATCCATCTGAGGTTGAGGTCAGTCATATGAGGACCCAGTTTGTTGGGAGTCAATATGCTGCCAATATGCCCAGGCAGTGCTGTAAAGCCCTATGAAGCAGTATATAAGTCTAAGTGCTATTGTTATTTATTTGTTAAAGAGGACAGACATGAAGTGTTACTATATCCAAGCAAAAGTTCTTACTAAGTTTCTCTTTTTATTGGCTTACAGTATAGAAGTGGCAATTCATAAAGTTGAGTAAAAGAGTGACAGGAGAAGTTCAAAGAAAAACAATTCAGGGTGATGATGTGGCATTTTTCCATATAAATGGTGGACTTGTAAAGTTGACTATTAGGGGTAACATATAAAGTGACTTATAACCAGTGGTGGGATTCAAATAGGTGAACAACCGGTTCTCTGTGTTGATGCCACTTCCAGAAGTCCATTCTGGGCCTGGGCAACAAAAAATTAGCTACCGGTTCTGCCGAACTGGTGCGAACCGGCTGAATCCCATCACTGGTTGTAACATATATGTTACCATATTAGCCAACTTTATAACATGGAGAAGGACCTAATGCTGGAAAAGATGGAGGGCAATAGAAGAAGGGGACAACAGAGAATGGGGTGGCTGGATGGAGTCACTGAAGCAGTAGGTGTGAACTTAAATGGACTGCAGAAGATGGTAGAGGACAGGAAGAAACGTTGTCCATGGGGTCACGATGGGTTGGACATGACTTCGCAATTAACAACAACAAAAACTTTAAGGCTAAAGTTAAAATGAAAATCAGTAAATTGATCAGTCATGTTAAGTGTCCCAAATACATTAGAATTTCAAAGGATTTTCACACAAGCAGAAGAACATTATTCCTACACAGAGTGAAAAGGAAGTTTTGGGAAGTTAATTTAAAAAAAAATGAACTAAAAAAAATCACATAGACCCCAACCTAGCATCTTCCCAATAGGAAATAAAGTAAAATATTATATAGGATATTATAACATTGTGGGAAGAGAATCAGTTTAGTGTAGTTTCCAAAGTGCTATGCTAGAAACCAGGAGACCATGAGTTCTATGTCTATGAACTGAAGAAGCTTCTTGGATGAGAAGCAAAAGAAAAAAAAAGCACTTTAGACAACCGTGAACTCTAGTTTTTTTCTTCAAAAACAGTTGATTTGGCATCAGTCTCTGATTCAACTCAATCCAGTTCACAAACCTGACATTCTTGTATGGAAAATAGATGGCGGGAGCCTGAACTGTACAAAATAAATAATGGAATATAAATCAAATAAAAATATACTCCTGATGTACATAGGAAATAATTGTGGCCCTCTGCCTGCAAAGAATCATTTATCGTAGAATTCATATCACTGAGAGTTGTTGAAAAATAGCTTGTGGGAAGAATCCAGAGAAAGAAATATTTTGGGTAATATTAAAAAGGCAGAATATATTTTCTCCAAAGGAATAAGGGAGAAGATCTTTAAAAAGGACAGAAACCAGCCCCAGCCCCCAGGCAGAGACCAGCTTTTAGAAATGCAAATTCAATAATCCATTCAGGAAGGTTGGAGTCAGGAAGATGAAGAGATTAGGAAAACAAAGACCCTTAAAATCTACATGCCACACCCAAACTCTAAGACAGGAAATAATAGAATTAATCCATCAATGCCAAAGGAGCACACTCAGATTCAGGCTAAAGTACATGACACTGGAAATACGAAGCCTCAAACATAAACAGGAAACAGCCTCAAGAGCCCCAGAAGGTATAAAAGCCCACCACTCTGCTCCATGGAGTCAGGTTTTTTCCAGAGCCATCTTTCTGTCTGGCTCTCCTCTTCAATAAACTACAACCTTCTTTCAAAAGCAGTCTCCATTTTGATTATTCCCAGCTTGGACTGGACCCTGATGAAATTTTTTCTTTCAACGCTATATTAGCACATTCATCCTCTTAAGGATGGTTTCAGAGTTCTCTAGAAAGAAAGAAGTTCCTCATTCTCTGGCAAGTGCGATTTAAAAAAAAGATAGACTTATTTCCTAGTAATTGTGTCTCCACCCCTATCTGTATGTGTTCAAACATACATAAAGCAATTCTGTAATAGATTCTGCTGAGGAATGAGTGAGTGGCCACAGCTCTTCAGAAGTCAGAGTTGAGATTAGGAAGAAAAATCTTGACATCTGGACGAAGACCTTATGGAGATCTAGAAGGAGACCTTTTTTCAGTGGTCTTCTCCAAATAAAAAATAGGTAAGACATTCATAGAAACTTTTCTTGTTATTAGCTTATTACTAGCTTTTCCTCTTCTCTCTATCATTCTTCATCAAATACAGCCTTGTCTCCAAAATTTTTGATTGATAAGACTGCTTCCTTGTTTCCTAATATGCAGAGATTATTATTATTATTATTATTATTATTGTTGTTGTTGTTGTTGTTGTTATTGTTGGTGTTGATCATCACACAATCAGCCAGATGTTCAGACTGGATTTGGCATTTTTGTTCTACCTATCAAGTCCTTATCAAGGACCTGAGATAGGCAGATGTGGATGTTTGATGGTAATACAGATATCGTCGCAGGATGGAAGCAGTTCCTAGTAAGGCCACCTTTTGCAATTAACTAATGGCGAATTTGTCAATGCCAATGGTGTTCAAGTGGTGCTCCAGTTGTTTTGGGATTGCACCCAAGGAGCCTATGACTATTGGTACTACCCTTGTTTGCTTTTGCCACAGTCTTTCTATTTCTATTTGTAGGTCTTTGTATTTTGTTATCTTCTCCAGTTCTTTCTCGTCTATTCTGCTGTCTCCAGGCACTGCCACGTCCACTATCCAGACTTTTTTGTCTTTCTTATCGACAATTGTTAATTATATTACTATTGTTATTATTTCACACCATGTATATAATTATACATGTTACGTATATGTAATTGCTTAGACCCCCTCTCTGAGGGAGATGGTTGGTTAAGAAATTTGATATATAAATAAATATGCAAAAAAAAAACTATGTAGAGGAAAGGTAAATGCTCCAGAATAGTACCAAAATATTTCTGTAATGAGAGAAATGGAAATAATTTGTCAGAATATTATATTTTTAATGCTTTTTCTTGCCGTGAAATTAATTACACTCTAAAGCATAGAAGGCAAGTCATCCCTCAGTATGGAACTCATATCTATAGAAAACTTGAAAGAAGAGTTGGGCTTCATTTAATGCAGCGGTGTCAGACTTGTAACATCACGTGATGTGTCGTGATGTATCACGACTTTTTCCCCATTGCCGGCAATGGGGTGGGCGCAGTTTCAGTGTGACCCATCCGGCCCATGGGCTGGCAGTTTGACATTCCTGATTTAATGGGTTCACCAAGTTAGGAGACATCATGGCGACTTTGTAATTTTCAGTCTTACTGCACAGTATTAGGAAAAGCTCAAGAAATATCAAGTTATGTCTGCAGGTTGGGTATAAAAAAATATCTAACTTTCCTCCTTAATGTTCTAGCTTTGTTATTATTTGCAATAGTGGTAGTGATGGTGTATTTCATCATAAAATAAGTGTAAAAGTTACTCAGCATTATTACACTCCTTCACAACTCTCCTTCACATGGCATGTAAATGACTATCCTATCACCTGTCTACTGCCATCCCTATCTCTTGTGCCCAATTTCCCCCATCACTTGCTGAACCAGCATCTGTGAAAGCTCTTTACAGAATACAGAATAATACAGTTGGAAGGGATCTTGGAGGTCTTCTAGTCTAACCCCTGGTCAAGCAGGAGACTCTACACCGTTTCAGACAAGTGGCTGCCCAGTTTCTTCTTAAAAGCCTCCAGTGTTGAAGTACCAACAAATTCTGAAGGCAAGCCATTCCACTGGTTAATTGTTCTCACTGTTAAGAAGTTTCTCCTTAGTTCTAGGTTGCTTCTCTCCTTGATGAGTTTCCATCCATTGCTTCTTGTCTTGCCTTCAGGTCCTTTGGAGAATAGATTGACCTCTTCTTCTTCGTGGTAGCCCCTCAAATATTGGAACACTGCCATCATGTCACTCCTAGTCCTTCTTATCATTAACTAGACATATTTAATTACTGCAACTATTCTTTATATTTTTCAGCCTCCAGTCCCCTAATTATCTTTGTTGCTCTTCTCTGCATTCTTTATAGAGTTTCAACATCTATTTTATGATGGGGTGACCAAAATGTCCTCCAAAATGTGTACAGGCAAGCAAAGGAGAAAAAACATGGAGCTTGTTATGAATGTGGCCAAAGTAGATCTCTTTCTGTGTCTATTCCATTTGAATGGATAGTTTGAAAATCTCATTTTGAAGTAATGTAATATTGTGACAATTGTAAGATTGGGCAGCAAGAACAAGGGCAAAATGAAGGGTCCAGTCCTGAGATTACATTAATTAAATTGGCTGTGATAGTGAGAGCCACACGATCCAAAACTAGAAGCTGCAGTTCCAGAAAGCCTTTTATTTTTGCAGATATTCTTGCAGTTCCAAGGCAGACACTTCTTTTTTTAGCATCCTGGTTTTTAAACACTAGATCAATAAATGCCATTGCCACTGCTTTTTGTGCAAAGATGAAATGAATGTTGATTAAGCCAAGGACTTAGGGCAGGGGTCTTCAAACTTGCCCCTTTTATAACTTGTGGACTTCAACTCCTAGAATTCTTCAGCCGGCATGCCTGGCTGAGGAATTCTGGGAATTGAAGTCCACAAGTCATAAAAGAGCCAAGTCTGAAGACCCCTGTCTTAGGGTATTTCCCCATTGCCAAGATGAAGTGTTCTCCACTCTTTGTTGATTTCAGGATATCTAAACCCAATAGTGGCTCCTGCACTTAAAAAAAAAAAAAAGCTGAAAAATCTTCTCTCTCCTCTGCATAAAATGAACATTAATCAGTCTAGCCTCCAGACGTTGTGGGTGCTCCAACACAGGAGGTTTTTAAGAAGTGATTGGACAACCATTTGTATGAAATGATATAGGGTCTCCTGCTGAAGCAGGGGGTTAGACTAGAAGACCGCCAAGGTCCCTTTCAACTTGCTTATTTTGTTATTCTGTTAATACTTGCCTTCTCAGCATATGTAAGGTACTGTCACAATAGATAAGATTTGAAAAAAGGAAGCATGTAGAGAATTTAAGGACAAGGGAGATTGAGTCTACTACTTATGCTTTTGAAAACAAAAAAATCTAGATTTTGAACTGACCATGAAAATGTCCTTAAATCCTAATGAGAGGACTGAAAAGTCAGAAAGACTAAAATATATTGTGAAAAAAATGTTAATATGGAGCAACAGATCCATAATTCATGGTCAGAAGCCATGATCCATTTTGATTAATAAAAATGAATTAAACTTTTCTTTGCTCCTATTCCCTGTGTGCAGACATCAGCTCCAGAAGATTAGAGGATCTTCATTTTATCTTGTATATTCTTTCCCTTTCTTTTAATTTAATAAAACCAAATTCCCTCCCTTTCTCCTTCCTTCCTTCCTTCCTTCCTTCCTTCCTTCCTTCCTTCCTTCCTTCCTTCCTTCCTTCCTTCCTTCCTTCCCATTCATTAATCCATGTTGCTTAATATTCACTCTCTTAGATTTGAAGTAAAAATCTTTCATGCTGCATGAGAACATCAGATGGAACCATAAATGGAAGGTGACCTCCATGGCCCATCATTGCTTTGATGGACCAAGGCTTCCATATTATACTTTTTATTCAGATCAACCAGGCCAGATTATTATCCTCAGTTAACCATACAAATTGCATCATTCCATGCAAATTGTGAAGATAGGATTGCTAATAGCAATAGCAATAGATTTGGGCTTATATACCATCCCATGGTGCTTTATAGCACTCTTTGGACAATTTATAATGCAAAGCGTTATTTGCATTATTGCCCCCAATAATCTGGGTCCCCATTTTACCGACCTTGGAAGGATGGAAGGCTGAGTCAACCTTGAGCCGGTCAGGATTGAACTCCAGGTTGTAGGCAGAGTTTGCCTGCAATATGGCATTCTAACCACTGCACCACCAGGGTTCCTAGTGCTAATCTAGAGACTGGCTTGCAATACGCATTCAGGAACTGTGACCAGTCTAATGTCATCTGTTTCTCTTTTGTTCCAGCAGGAGTATCTGAAACCACAGAAGCAAGACTGGAGCATCATGAATATGACGTCCCCCTCTCCATTCAGTGCCTTAGCACTAATCAATGCAACATACTGTGGCAAAAGCAAAACCGGCAATGAATCCAGCGTAAATGAAGTGAGGCTTACTTTGGCATCCTTCACTATGCTTTTTTGTGTATTGGGAATGTTGGGCAACGGCCTTGTGATCTGGCTGCTGGGCTGCTCCATTAAGAGGAACACTTTTGCCCTTTATATTATCAACCTCTCTATTGCGGACTTTGGTTTCCTCACCGCTGAACTGATTATTGAAATCCATGGGCTTTCTACACATTGCTACTATGGCTTTCCCTATGAACTCTTCCAAACGGTCCTGCTGTTAATGTACAGTGCGGGGCAATTTCTCCTGACGGTCATCAGCATCGACAGGTGTATTTCGGTCCTTTTCCCAATTTGGTACCGATGCCACCGGCCGGTGCATCTGTTCACTATTGCATGTGCTGTCATCTGGACCACTTCCTTCATCCTCTCTTCAATTTACTTCACAATTGCAGCTATTCATAGATATAAACGAAAGTATACTGTGAAGTATCACTTCATTGTTAATGCTGTGCTTTGTCTCCCACTGATGACAATCTCCAGTGTCATCTTGTTTATCAAAATCTGCTTCATATCCAAAAGCCAAAGGAGGAGGAAGCTTTTGACAGTTGTCTTGCTCACTCTTTTCTTCTTCTTAGTCTTGGCTTTTCCGCTAAATGCCTTTTATTTAATCAGGCACAAGTTTGTAAATAAAAATATTGTACATTGTAGCTACTTATGTATCAGCATCAACAGCAGCATTAACCCCCTGATCTATTACCTGGTGGGGAGGCAGAAGGGTAAAACTCAGAGGAGCATCAAAGACTTGCTTCAGAAAGTTTTCAAGGAGGAAGAAAACTCTACCGATCAAACGGAAATTTCAGAAGGTTCCAAAATCTGAACTCTTTAATTTCACCATTGTCATTCAAAAGATACATTCATTTCTTTCCAAGCATGACCATATTTTTTAAACAATTGGTTCCTGTATTGATTCATTTGGACATGAAACCAGAATTTATGAAGATAATTATCTTTGTGGAATATCAAAACATTTGTCAAGTTGGACTAACCTATTTTACCAAGTATCCTCCTACCTGGAGATGAATCAACTTGCTCTAGTTCTGCCTTCCTCAACTTCTGTGGCCTCCTGTTCTGTGTCTTTGAACTTCAGTGTCTAGATCAGGGGTGTCAAACTGCCAGCCCACAGGCCAGACGCGTCAACCGGAAGCTGCGCCCATCCCATTGCCAGCAATGGCAAAACCGTCCCAATACATTGCTCAATCTCACATGACATTGCAAGTTTGACATGTCTGGTCTAGACAATGGGACTATTGTTGAGAATTTTCAAAGTTGGAAAGGTTTCATCATAGGAAGGCCAAGTCAAAATGTCCCGGGTTTTATCAACTTCATGGCCAAGGGAGAAGGATAATGGGACTCTAGCTCAACACTATCCAGAGTATGATATGTCTTCTAGCTCCACTAGACGAGGATTCACCGTATCAGCTAAATCAAAAGGAGGACATTTATTACAACAAGGCCTTATGAAATCACATTTAAATGTCAATATTTTTGAATGGTTCCAGAACGATTGAGAATCTACATACCTGTAAACATTCCCGAAGAAAAGAATCAGAGAAAGACTGAAAATATCTCAAATGGCAATATCTACATATAAACTGATCTCTCTTCCTACACATGTAAATATACTGCTCAAAAAAATAAAGGGAACACAAACATATAGGATCCTATACGTTTGTGTTCCCTTTTTTTTTTTGAGCAGTATATATTGTGCTTGGAGCAATTACATTCCAGCAATTTGTGATAACTTTATTGACTGCACATACGCAGATGATATTTAAAGTGTTTCCTATTACTGAGGACAGATAAAGAACAACTGAAACAGAAACCATGCTGTATGACTTTTATGGAAGGGGAAAAAATAACATTATTCAGTGTATTCCTCCTTAAAAAGCTAATCATAAAGCATGGAGGAGCTCTGGACTTCTTTTTTTTTTTTGCTTCCTTATGAAAGTGCAAGTGACTATTTTAGACAAAAATTCTCCGTGTTTAGCTCTCATGGATTGACTGCAGCTTTCTTCTGCAACTATACTATAACCATGTGGGGCTGCCCATACAGAGAGTTTGAAAACTTCGACCTGTCTTGCCACCGTTGTTAAGTGAATCACTGTGATGGTTATGTTAGTAAAACCGTTATTAAGTGAACCTGGCTTTGCTTGTCAATTTCAATCAGAATAGAGCTGGAAGGGACCCTGGAGGTCCTCTATCCAACCCCCTGCTCAAGCAGGAGAGCCTATACCATTTCAGATAGGTGGCTGTCTTGAAATGCCAGTCTTCAGGTCGCAAAACAAATATCCTAAGGTCGTAAGAGGGAATCACAAGACTCCCGGGGACAATGCAACTCATAAATATGAGTCAGTTGCCAAGTGTCTGAATTTTGATTAAGTGATCACAGGGATACAGGATGTTTTCACTCAGATTTTTAGATTGCTTCTCCTGCCAAGATATCATCACATATTTAATCATTTCCTTTGCATATTACGAAAAAACTTTATCTTGCTGAGTTTGAAGAGGTTAAAGAAGTTCCTCTTTTTCTCCCCACCTTGGCTTCATATATTCTGTTTTCTCAAAACATCTCTACCACAGGCCATCAATGTGTGAATCCGGATTCATCAAAGAGATTGCATTTTCTGGGCATCTTTTGGTTTTCAAAGAGATCAGCTGATCCTCCTTGGACCGACTGGCTATCATCACCAGGTAAACCTGTTGTAAACCAAGAGTGTAGCTCTTGGAAATTGTTACATGTCAAGAAAAGCAAAACGGAAGTCTTCTCCTGTTCAAGAAACGTTGGGATGAGTGTGTAGTGATTTTCTCCAATGTGTTGACTTGAAGAAATCCTACGCTTTTTTGGAAATTAAAAGAAGAGCTGGGAAAAAAATAATAATTTCCCAAGCACTTCCTGAAAAAGAAAACCAATCAAAATAGATTGACTAGGATCAGACGGGCAGCAAAGGCAGATGGGATTTCAGCTGAGAGCTGGGCCAGGATGGGGGCTCCAAGCCAGCCATTCTTTCCAGATTTGGAGAGAAAAGGCGAGTGAGATTAGTCCTCATTTTATAATATCCTTGGAACCCATAGAAAGAAGAGGAAGTAAATGTCAAGAATAGCCTTGAGTGGTATAATTTATGTTCTTTATACAGATTGATCGTCTTATTGAGCAACCAGCCAAAGTGAAGCACTAGGTAAGGCATAGTTTTCAAAAAATTTGAGAAACTGTGTTTTAGGCAAATGTCTATGGGGGCTGTGTGGAGAGAGTTTTCTCTTTCAAATTCCTGGGAGTCTACCTCTGTGAAGATCTTACCTGGAATATTAATACAGCCCAGGTGGCCAGAAAGGCCCAACAGAGACTCCACTTCCTCAGAGTCTTGTGGAACAACAGGGTAGAGCAACGACTCATGAACTTTTTCTACTGGTCTACTATTGCAGTGGTGGCGAACCTATGGCACGGGTGCCAGAGGCGGCACTCAGAGCCATCTCTGTGGGCACGCGTGCCAACACCCCAGTCCTAGGCCTTCAGCTGGGTTTTATAAAACCTTTTCACTTTAGGCCTCCGCCGCCGTGTGCAAAAAAAAAAAGGTTCAATCAATCAGTCAATTTCAACTTCTCGCAAGGCAAAAAAAAATCTTGCAAAGTTGGAATTGATTGATTGAACTTTTTAGTCCCACCCAGTCTGGTGTTACCACCGCAGCCACGCCCACTCAATGGGCCACACCCACTCAATGGGCCATACCCATCCGGCACCCGACAATGCATAAGTGGGTTTGGGGTTGCAGTTTGGGCACTCAAGTCTCTAAAAGGTTTGCCATCACTGTACTATTGAAAGTGTCCTCACACACTGTATCGTGGTTTGGTATGCTGACTACAGCCATGGACAGAAAGATATTACAGAGGGTGGTGAGCACGGCACAAGACATCGTGGGCTGTTCCCTGACACCACTGGATGACATCGCCAGGGCCCGTTGCCTTGGAAGAGTGAGGAAAATCCTCAGGGAGGACTCTCACCCTGGTTGGTACCACTTTACTCTCCTACCATCGAGTAGGAGATATAGAAATATAGCCAGCCGTACCAACAGGCTGAAGGACAGCTTCTATCCATGGGCTGTCAGGCTCTTGAACGGGACATACCTTTATGCATGATAGACTCGTGAGGCCGGCGCGCTGTGCAAGTAGCTCACAGGGTGTAATACGTTGGTGGGTTTGTAGTCAATGTAAATTATGGGGTGGCACGGACGGAGGCTCAGCCAATCTTATTGTATACATGTTTGATAATAAGGGGATGGGATGGGACGGGAGGGGAGAGGAGAGGAGAGAAGGGAGAGGGGGAGAAGTGGTAGGGTAGAGTAGAGTAGAGTAGAGTAGAGTAGAGTAGAGTAGAGTAGAGGATAGGATAGGATAGGATAGGGTAGGATAGGATAGGATAGGATAGGATAGGATAGGATAGGATAGGATAGGATAGGATAGGATAGGATAGGATAGGATAGGAATGTGTTTTTTAAAAAGGCAATTAGATTTTCTTTTTTCTCTTTGAAGACGTTTTGCTTCTCATCCAAGAAACTTCTTCCGCTTCTTGGATGAGAAGCAAACTGTCTTTAAAGAGAGAAAAAAAAGTCCAGTTGCCTCTTGGGAAATCACCTTTGTTCGGTAAAGGCAACTTTTACATATATTACAATCTTGAAAGACAGCCAGTCTGTTGCAGCGGTTAAGGAACCAGGCCAGAAGCCTGGAGACTGAGTTATTCCTCCCTTTGCGGTTATTTTGTTGGGTGATCTTGGGTCAGTTTCTCTCTTTCACGCCTAGAAAGAGGACCGTCACAAGCTACTTCAAAAAAAAAACGTGTGAAGAAAATTGCAGGCAGTCACCGAAAGTCAAGGCTCACTTGAAAGCACAACAACAACAACAACAAAACAGACTCGTGGAAAAGCTAATTGGAGCTCTGTTTGATCAGTGCTCTTGTGAAAGCAAATATGCTTTATTGATTAGCTGATTTGTTCATTTTCATTCTAACCATTATGTTTCTTTTTAAAATTTCAGTATCTTGAACAGACATTTTAAACAATGGACTCTTCTCTGTTTAGACGGAACTGGATAAGTACTTCTTTAAAAGGTATATACAAGATATAAACGGAATGATGTGCTTTTTTCTTTGTTCTTCTTTTGGGTTATTTCTTATAATGAAATTCTCAAGTGTTTATGTCAGTGGTTCTCAACCTGTGGGTCGGGACCCCATATGGGGTCGAACAACATTTCACGGGGGTCGCCAAACAATGCAGTCCGCCATTTTTTCCCCCTTTCCTTAGCTGTGCTACTCCTTTTTATTCTATTGGCTTTTGAAAGCCAATAGAATGGACTCTCTTGAATAGAGTCTAATTCTATTGGATTTCAAAAGCCAATAGGAATTGTCCAGGCTGTCTCTGCCCTGCTGAGCCTGCCAAAAGTCCCAGTCTGCAAACGGTGCTGCATCAGTTGAGTAGTCCTTGACTTACAACCGGTTGAGTAGTCCTCGACTTATGACCGGTTGGGGGTCGCGGCATTAAAAAGGTTGAAAACTACTGATTTATGTAGTATTTAATGACATTATCACTAGAAATTGTTTTCTCTACTCTCCTCTACTCTCCTCTACTCTACTGTACTCTACTCTACCCTACCACCTCTCCCCCTCTTCCTTCTCTCCTCTCCCCTCCTCTCCCCTCCCCTCCCCTCCCCTCCCATCCCATCCCATCCCCTCCCATCCCCTCCTCTCCCCTCCCCTCTCCTCTCCTCTCCTCTCCTGTCTCGTCCCCTCCCCTTCCCTCCCCTCCACTCCCCTATGACCACTATGATGTTATGCAGATTTGTTGGCATAGCTTTGTTGGCATCACTGATTCTTCCTCAATTGCTTGCTATTTTTTCAGTTGGTATTCCATCAATTCCTTTTAGTACTAGAGATTCTCATAGGTAAGGAATATCTTCTAAGTGTCTATCTAAATTCTCAATTATCTGGGTTATAGTTGTCCCAAAGGTGACTTTTTTTTTCAAAAGGCAATTGGATTGTCTTGGGTTCTTTCTTGATTATTTTTTTAAAATATTTTGCTTCTCATCCAAGAAGCTTCTTTCATTCTAATTGACTGGTGGGAAATGGAAGGAATGCAGCAAGACATGTGTAGACCAGTACACTGGGGAAACAAAACAACCACTTCACAAATGCATGGCACAACACGGGAGAACAAAATCATCAGGGCAGGATTCTGCAGTCTGTCTCTCCTGTGCAAGTCAAAAAAGTAATATGTTATTTGGGCTTATTAACTTGTTAACTATGCTTTTCACTTAACTTTAATGAAGTTTAACATGGTGTTAGAAAATGGGGTCTTTAGCTGCTTAAATGACACTTGCTGCAATAATTTTCTTCCCATCCCTACTTTCTTTAGATCTTCTGAGGATGGGCAGGATCACCTCCGTTCCATCAGTAAGGTTTGATGACAGTCCTCAAGATAACGAAACTGTACGGTTAGTATGCTAAGCCAGTGGTTCTTAACCTTTTTGAACGAATCGCCCCCTTGAGCCAATGAAGAAGTTGTCATCCCCCCCCCCCTCCCCCAACATAACCTCTCAATCACAACATAGGAAATAATTCTTCAATTTATGCAAACCCTTTTTTTGTTTTCTTTAAAATTGTCATCAGGACATATTGATGCAAATAATTTATTTCCAGTCTTTTCCCCATATCTCTCATATTCTGGCCAATGGCGTGCCACTGTATGGGTAGAGGCTGCTGCGCAATGCGCAAGAAGATAAGCAATGCGTCTTCACATATGTACGGCGTTCTGTACTGAAGCTAGCTGGAGGAACATTTGAAAACACAATTCAATCCACTAATAGCGAGCAATCTGATGTTTTTGTATGATAGATATACAGCAATTCACTGTACGAAAAAGTCTCAAAAGTGTCCCCAAAACGTCTCGCACCATCGCCCCCATATCACCCCCTTTTCGTTCCTTTGCCCCCACATCGCTCCTTTTTGTTCCATCGCCCCCCTGAAAAATGAAATCGCCCCCTGGGGGGCAATATTGCCCAGGTTAAGAACCACTGTGCTAAGCCATGAATCTATCAACACAGTTGGCGGGAATGTCAGATGGAATTGCTATCTCTTCTGGTGCCCCTCATTGCTACTTGAAAGCAACATGGCATTCAAACTGGCAGAAAGGGGCTACATTGGTTTTCAAGTGTGTTTGATTTTGATGACTTTGGGTACAAAACCACCGCATCAGGGATCTGATGTTCTCAAAAACATGGAATCCTACCTTCCATTGGCATCAGTCAGAATAGTCAATAATGACGATTGTTGGAAGTAATAATGAAAAGCATCTAGAAGACTTACGGATAAAAAGCTTGGATTTATATTGACAACAGTTATTCTCCCACCATACAAGAACAGAGAATCGGAATTGCAGAAGTTGCCTTTTAATTATCGAAAAAGAAATTTGTCCCCCAGTCTTTGCATTTATCTTTTTTAAAAAAAACCTGTCTATTTCTATAATAGACATAAGGATTGGTTTCATTTTGTTCTCTTTCTGTTAACAGATCAGATCCTGGACTAGATTTTGAGAATTCTGGAACTGAAGATGTTGTGAATTCCTTACATGAAGCCTTTAAGAATATTTCTGTTCCATATGATATACCATTTGATAATACGACACGAAATGTTATCAGTGGATTCATTGCTGTTATTTGTGTTTTGGGCCTGGTTGGAAATGGAATGACAATTTATATTTTGGTGAATTCCATTAAGAGGAATTCTTTTATCACTTTCATCCGGAATCTCTCCATCGCTGATTTTGGGGTCCTCACATCCCTCATTATGGCAACTGTATTTGTAGTGGTGTCGTTTCTGGGTAAAAAAACTGACATTGTCAATACCATTTCCTTCTTGATTTTTGAGCTCTTTTTCTTCACCTATTCTGCTAGCCAGTTTCTGCTGACGGCCATCAGCCTGGACAGGTGTGTGGCTGTCCTCTTCCCACTCTGGCATCGCTGCCATCGTCCTCCATATTTGCACACCCTGGTTTGTGGCTTCATCTGGATCCTCTCCTTCCTGCTCTCTGCAGTGCACTTCATTCTCCACCAGACCAGCAGCTCTGAAAGTTCACCTTTGCTTTTCCAGCTTATTGTGAATGGTTTGCTTTGTACACCTATTATGATTGTGTCCGCTGTGACCCTCTTGATTCATATGAAGTCTAAATCACAGTGCAATCAAAGGAAGCTGCTCACCACCACCATCTTGCTGGCTCTCCTTTGCTTCCTCCTTTTTCTCTCCCAATGAATGTCTTTTATGTCATTGAATATTTTTGTCCTCATTGTCCTGATGACCATTGGGATAGGATGTGCATCTCTCAACAGCAGTATCAACCCTCTTCTTTATTACTTAGTTGGGAGGAAAAAGAAGGGAAAGAAGCAGCCCAGAGCATCATACAAGGTTGCTCTACAAAGAGTCTTCAAGGATGAGCAGGCAAATCCAGAAGACCAGGGAACCTCGAAGGAAGACAAGTTGTGAAAAGTCACTGACACCATGTATCCAATATTTTATGCTGTTGTTTAATGTAATATATAACATGTGCTTTCAGCAAGAATGTATAAAATTGATGTGATCTACAAGACAAAACTATAAAACTCAAAACCACAAAAAGAATAAACAATGCTGTATTTGTGGTTTTTAAAGTTAATAAAATGTGTATACAGAAAATGTCTTTATATTATTTGATTTGTTTTTTTATCTCATAATAATAGTTTTGCAGCAATATTAGTTTATACCAGATGACTTTTTTTAAAAAAACACATAGCCTTTATCATTTTAAATATTATGCTTTGTTGTCTATTTTCCAAGCATTATCACCAAATTATAGAGTCTGAGATTCAATTAGCCGCTATAATCAACTTAGTAACTTCCATTAGTAGCTTAGGAACTTCCGCTTTTGAAATTAAGTTGTAGCTTGAATTGACAGTTTAATTGAAAGCTTGAAGAGTTTTAAATGTTGAGGTGCATTAATGTCTGTTTATATTTTAAATTATGCATAGGTGATTTTATATCAGTTATACCAGCAACACAAGTAAATTCTCCTTCAAGTCAGTCTTTTATTCCTCAGTACTGTATAGATGTACCCTTTTAAGAGAAGTATCAATCAAATGACTTATTTTTTTTAGCCAAAGATGGAAAAAAAAAAGAACTAAACCAACCTCATAGAGCAGGGGTGTCAAACTCAATTTCATTGAGGGCCACATCAGCATTGTGGTTGCCCTTTGGGGGCTGGGTGGGTGTGGCCAGGGTGGTGCAGCCTACTGGGTGGGCGTGGATAGAGTGGGTGTGGCTACTGGGTGGGCGTGGCCAGCTCTACATCGTTCACGTTAAGGGTGCCTGTGGGGGCCTGGGCAGGACTGGGACAGATCTGAGGGTCTCTGGTGTGTGGGACTGGGGCAAGTGCTAAGGCCTGGCCCATTTCTTCATTCCTCACAAAGGGTGACCCCTCCCCAGCATGCACCCAGGGGGCGGGGCCAACGCGGCAGGGGCTGGTTCCTCACTGTTTCTAGTTGGCCTTGTGGAGGTAAGACTGAATGCGTTTCAGCATAGATGGCCACTACAAAATTGTACATTGGCTCCCAGCTGGCCTGGGCCAGGGTCAAGGTAGCGGGGGCCGTTCCCTCACTGTTTCCAGGATGGCTTTGCGGGCCACATGAAACCACTTTGTGGGCTGCATCTGGTCTCCAGGCCCTGTGTTTGACATGTCTATCATAGAGGGTATTCAAAGTTTAGAAGGCAGTTGGGAAAAACAGAAATCCGTGAAGGATGATCAGATTTTTACTTATAATTATATTTAATTAAATATATATGGAATAAAAACATGTCAAATTGATTTAAGTAAGTACAGGAAATAGAACAAAAGGGAAACCTTGCTGTATAAAAAATCCAAGAAATGAAATATGACATTGATCATCCAGAAAATATCAGACTTCGTATTATTCTATATATTATTCTACATCTTTATAATATTCTTATATTTATATTTAAATTCACAATAAAGTTTGCTTCTAGATTTTCTTCTTTTCAATGTATTTTAAAAATATATGGTTTTTACCATTTTAAATCTTTTTTTTTTTCTTGCTACATGGCTTCCAATCTTTGGTTAAGAATAACCTTTGTTGATGTTTCAAATCCTTACAATAATTCTCCTTAAACATGTAAACAGAAAAGTACATCTTGACATGAAAATCTCTATGGTACAAATGAAGTTGCATTAAACTGTAACAAATTCAAACATATCATTAGCTTTCTCCCAAGGACTTTTTTTCAGTTTTTAGATGGAGAGAGGTTCTTGATTGTTAACTTCTCTCAACTTCTGCTTTGGAACATTATTTTTGTCTCCATGATATAAAATGTGAGGGAAATGTAGTGGCAACTGGTTGTACATGCTTGCATTTAACAAAATGCAACATACAAAAACAAAAATAAAAACCCATTCTCATTGCCCAACCAGCAAAGCATGAAACACCAGTATTTTCAGAGACGTTCATAACTGGCTTTCATTAGGCTGTGTCCCATCTTCTTTGGTGTCTTCCTCGTTTTTGAAAACCCTTTGAAGCACAAGTTTCATGGATACTCTGGATCGATCCTCTTTATTTCTCCCAGCCAGGAAATAAAGGATTGGATTGATGCTGCTATTAACTGCGATACAGATGTTAGATAGTAATACAAGAATAATTATATGTTGAATCCAAGGAAGAACATTATGTGGATTAGTTAAAATAAAGTCAAACTTCACTTTAATTTCTCTTCGTGAATTCACAAACAGGGCATTGACTAGCGAATGTAAATCATTGTTTCTTAGTATACTGTAAGTAATAATGGAAAGTATACTCAGAGGCAAACTAAATACAATAAAGCATATGAGACAAAGCAAGGTTACCGTCAACACTTTTTTACGCTTTAGCTGGCGTTGAATAAGGAAAATTTTAACAAGCAGGATCAGAGAGGAAATGACCACCAGTGGGTAAGAAATGAGACCATTGAAAATCAGTTGAAACAATAGAAAACTCTCTGAAAATATAATTTCCAAGGCAAAGTACACAATGGGCAGAACCCAGGTGATAACACACACAGTGAGGGACAATTTTGGTGGCCGATGGCATCGATGCCAAATTGGAAAAAGCACAGATACACAACGGTCCACACTGATGCTTATTAGTAAAAGTTGACTAGTATTGTATAACACAAAATAAAGGAGGAAGAAAATAAAATCTATTCTATAATTATATCGATAATGGATCTGGGATATTTGCATCAAAGCCTCCATTACGAGTACTCCAGAATCAGCCACAGCCAAATTCAAGACATAGATGGAGAAATAATTCATTTTCATATGGAAACCAAGGATCCAGATGACTTTTCCATTCCCTACAAGTCCCAAAAAGCAGAGAGTAAAAAGAATGACTCTAAAGACGATAATATTAATAAAACTTGGAATATTTGAAAATTGGAAAGTTTCAAAGTCAGTCCAATTTGGATTGTCGTGAGTATTATATTTCATCTCTGAAGCAAATAATGAGGAATTTGAATGGTTGTACATATTATATGTTATATCTGAAGCGGTTAAAGAGGTAGGGCCAAACCCTGCCATTTTGCTCAGCTCAATTTTCTTGTTCTCCTTTTGTACATAAACACCTGCAGAGAGAGGCGAAACAGGCATAAAATAAGTCCTAAATTATGCTAAATTATTTTCAGGTTTTTTTTACAGCCAAAAGAAAACTAAGTGATTAAAAGGGATTTTTTTCTTAAGACAAAGCTATTCCAATTTTCTTGATGACAATACAGAACTCGTGAAAGCAAGCCAAGAAGCAGCCAATAAATAAATGTCTGATGCATTACATATACAGACAGAATAAATAAACATCCCATATCTACCACTGGCCAGCAAGATACTTGCAACAGATCCACAAGGGATCTGGCAGGAGAGGTGGAGTTTTAGGAAAATAGATGCACATTTGCAATTTCTCATATTTTTCCGAACACCACAGACATCCTAAATCCCATTTTAAACCTATGGGAATTTGGGAAAGATACTGTTTCAGATAATTTGTTCTCAAATAGTTTGACATAGTTGGCCTGTCCTCTATACATTTATAAAACACAGAATACAGAATAACAGAACCTTGGAGATCTTCCAGTCCAACCCCTGCTCAGGCAGGAGTGCCTATATCATTTAGGACAAATGGCTGTCCAATCTTTTCTTAAAAATCTCCAGTGCCGGAGCACCAACAACTTCTGAAGGCAAATTATTCCACTGATTAATTATTATTGCTGTTAGGATACATATTCTGTTGAAAAAAAAATAGGACAGAATAGGATGAGACTTGGAAAAAGGAGAAATTATTGCAACTGAGTGGATCTGAATTTGACGCATTTCAAGTGTTTTCTCAGATGTTATAAAAAGGGATGAGATTAGACAGCCTTTCAGTTTGCTGTGTGTTTTTCCTTCAAAAGTTATTTATTAAGTCTTTAAAAATGATCCTGCCATCCATTTGTAGAAACACTTTCACTTTTCAATTTTATAGCAAAATGTAAATCAAGTTCCTCTCTAACCTAGACCTCTGTTCCTGATCCTGAATACATTCTGCTTTCTCAGAACAGCAATGCCTAATACAAACCAAACTGGATTCATCAATGAAATCTAGCTTTCTGGATTCTTAAAGAGGTCTGTTGTTGGTTCTCACCAGGGATTACTGAAAATCATCACCAGGGACGTCCACAGCAAAAGGAGAACTTTCATCATGATAACTGTTATATGAAAAGAACTCTTAGTTCAGGGTGAGCGTCAGAAACTATTCTTGTTGTTAATTGCAAAGTCGTGTCCGACCCATCGTGACCCCATGGACAACGTTCCTCCAGGTCTTCCTGTCCTCTACCATCTTATGGAGTCCATTTAAGTTCACACCTCCTGCTTCAGCGACTCCATCCAGCCATCTCATTCTCTGTCGTCCCCTTCTTCTATTGCCCTCAATCTTTCCCAGCATTAGGCTCTTCTCCAGTGAGTCCTTCCTTCTCATTAGGTGGCCAAAGTATTTGAGTTTCAACTTCAGGATCTGGCCTTCTAAAGAGCAGTCAGGGTTGATCTCTTCAAGGACTGACCAGTTTGAATGCCTTGCAGTCCAAGGGACTCGCAGGAGTCTTCTCCAGCACCAGAGTTCAAAAGTTCAAACTATTAGAATATGATTATTGGATACCACATCTCTTTCAGAAAGCTATCTGTGACAGATGACTATTTACTAAAAAAAAAAAACAATTAAACAGTTGAGTGGAGGAGAGATACTACTTGTACCGGAGTGGAAACAGCCGGAAGTGCCACGTGGCCTCCTGCCACGAGCAACAGAAGTGGCCCAAAGTGCTATGCAAGCAGCAGAAGTGGCTTGAAGCATCATATGGTGTCCTGCCAGGAGGGGCAGCAATGGCGCAATCCGCCACATGGCATCCAACCAAAGGTGGCAGCAAGTGGCCACAGAAGAAGTCAAGCAGGAGCGTGACAGGTGTCGGGGTATCGGAGGCATGGCTGTGGTGGTCCTCCCAGTAAAGTAAGCGGGTGCAGGGCACATGGGGCAGCTTCACTCCTCTACCCTTTCCCTAGCTTGAATTTTAGGGATGTGCCTGACCCCAAGACTAGGGTTTAGTTTTGGAGTAGGGCTTATATTAGGCCCACCCCCCAAAATAAAGCTAGGGCTTACTATCAGGCTGGGTCTAGCTTTTGGAAAAACACGGTAGGTGTGTATATTTTCCCAATTATTAAACAACTGGCAGGAATAGCCAACACTCCAGAAGACAGGCTTAAGATACAGAAGGATCTGGACAGACTTGAACACTGGGCACTAATTAACAAAATGAAATTCAATGGTGAAAAAAGCAAGGTTCTACATTTAGGCAAGAAAAACCAAATGCACCATGCTCAATAGTAGTAACTGTGAGAGGGACCTCGGAGTCCTAGTAGACAATCACCTAAATATTAGCCAGCCGTGTGCTGCAGCTGCCAAAAAGGCCAACACAGTGCTAGGCTGCATTAACAGAGGGATAGAATCAAGATCACATGAAGTATTAATGCTACTCTACAATGCCTTGGTAAGGCCAGACTTGGAATACTGCATGCAGTTTTGGTCACCACGATGTAAAAAAGATGTTGAGACTCTAGAAAGAGTACAGAGAAGAGCAACAAAGATGATTAGGGGACTGGAGGCTAAAACATATAAGGAACGGTTGCTAGAATTGGGTATGTCTAGTTTAACGAAGAGAAGGACGAGGGGGGACATGATAGCAGTATTCCAATATCTCAGGGGCTGCCATAAAGAAGAGGGAATCAAGCTATTTTCCAAAGCACCTAAAGGCAGGACAAGAAGCAATGGGTGGAAACTAATCAAGGAGAGAAGCAACCTAGAACTAAGGAGAAACTTCCTGACAGTGAGAACAATTAATCAGTGGAACAACCTGCCTCCAGAAGCAGTAAATGCTCCAACACTGGAAGTTGGACTAGATGACCTCCAAGCTCCCTTCCAACTTTATTATTATTATTATTATTATTATTATTATTATTATTATTATTATTATTATTATTATTATTATTATTATTATTATTATTATTAACTATAAAAACTGGATAAAGCCAAAAATGCAAAAGTTTAACTTATCTCCTTTGAAGAATTCTCAACGTTCTCTCACTTAATATCAACAATTCACTAAATAAATATCAATCTCAAAAGGAAAGTCCACTCCTAAAGCAAAAATGCAGTTCCCAATTCATGTAGTGTTCCCTTCTTCAGTGCACCCCCTGTTGGTGACTACTTGCATCTCTCACCGTTCTTGGGAGCCACCTACTGGGAAGAGAGTGAAGTTCCAGGTTGGAAGAAATCAACTGAATTTTCATGTTGGAATTGGCACTGTGCCTCCCCCAGATATTTGAAGTATTTTGGAACAATTCCCCGGCCCTCTGCAACTCTTATAACTGCTCCCAGTGCGATGTCACCATTGTACACCAGCCATGGTGGCACCCATTTTGCAGATGGTGGGAAGCCAAAGCCTCTCTTGGTTCCCCTTCTGCTTTCCTTCGGGGTGCAGTGAGAGAAGAAGCCACCTGCTAGCATTGTGGTCTGCAGAAGCTTTGTCCTGACAGGACAAAGAAGCAAAGAAATCACATTCTGTTCGGGCATGGCTTGTCTTCAATTCATCTAGCATTTAGTTGCTGTGTGCTTAACTATCTGTCCCCTCTCCTGTGTCATCTGTCCTGGATAAACCAGGCAGGAAACGTGGCTAGATGAGCAAAAATCTACTTTATTGCAGAGCTGCATTAACAGAAACTTCCAAATCTGAAGAAAAAAATTTTTTATTTAACCCTATAAAATTTCTATCAATGGCTAGAAAAACAAGTTAGAGAGAAAGGAATGTGATATGAAACCTTGAATATATATTAGCAAGAAGAAGACTATCAAGCAATTAATTAACATATCGTTTATGATAATTAACTATTATCTATTACTTTTTGTTAAACACATCAACCCAGGCATTATGCTGCTTGCTAAATATTGAGAATGTTATTTGGAAAAATCCGAACCCCAACCCTGATCCTAACCCTAACCCAAATCCCAACCCCAACCCCGACCCCACCTTATTCCTAACCCTATAAAAACTAATAAAATTTATACCAAAAAAAAGATAAAATATCATCAGCTTTTACTGGAAGAAAAAAAATGTCCCTCCGTGCAATTGAAGTTGCTTGAGGCTAAAACAACCTTGCTAAGCGCAGGCTCAAGCATCTATGGATTTCTAAAATTGTGATGCCTGTGTAATTTAAATGAGTTTAAAATATGAAACCAAAAAACTTAGAATGTTTACTTTCTTTCCCAAGGGAGGCAAACTGCCTTTTGTTGATAGGAGAGCAGAGGCGTTTGCATGGTGGCAAACCTATGGCACGCGTGCCACAGGTGGCACGCAGAGCCCTCTCTGTGGGCACATGCACCATTGCCCCAGTCCTAGGCCTTCAGCTAGGTTTTATAAAACCTTTTCGCTTTAGGCCTCCGCCGCTGTGTGCAAAAAACAAAAAGATTCAATCAATCAATCAACTTCAACTTCTCTTGGGAAAAAAAAGATCTTGCAAAGTTGGAATTGATTGAATCTTTTAGTGCCACCTAGTCTGCCATTACCACCACAGTCATGCCCATTTAATGGGCCACGCCCACCCAATGGGCCACGCCCACCCAATGGGCCATGCCCACCCAATGGGCCATGCCCACTGGCACCCAACAATACATAAGTGGGTTTTGGGTTGCAGTTTGGGCTCTCGGTCTCTAAAAGGTTCACCATTACTGTTATAGATGCTAACCCAGAACCGTTTAGGAATTTGATACCTACAGCTTCTCTCTTAAGTTGAATAGGCAGCCATTGATATTGACATGAAATATAATAAAATCAGAGTGCCAAGTAACTATCACTACCCTTCCTACAACCTTTGAAATTTCTAAAATTGTCTTTATGGGTAGCCCCACCTGATTATAACATAGCAAGATTCATTTTCTCTGCATTGAGCCATAGCACATGAAACATAATGAAATTGTTTTGTCTAAAATAGTCATTTGCACATTCACAAGAAAGCTAAAAAAGTCCAGAGCTCCTCCATGTTTTGTTGCTAGCTTTTTAGGGGGAATACACTGAGTAAATAATGTTATTTTTTTTCCTTCTGTAAAAGATATACAGCACTGTTATAGTTGCAATTGCTTCTGTATCTGTCCTAATGATATGAAAGCTTTAAATCTCATCTGTGTATGCACAGACAATAAAGTTAGAGCAATTACATTTCAACCATTTGTTCTAAGTACAATATATATATATATATATATATACGTGTGTAGAAAGAGAGATCAGTTTGTAGATATTAGCACTTGAAATTGTTTCAGTCTTTTCTCTTTTCTTCTGGAATCAGCCCAAAATGTTTTCATTTAAATGTGAGTTTATAAGGTCTTTTCTTGTTGTAACAGCTGTCCATCTTTTGATTCAACTGAGTTGATGAACCCTGGTCTCATGGAGATACAGATAGAGAATTCTCCAGATTGTCTTGAACTAGAGTTCCATTATCATGTCATGTCATTTTGGTCATGTAGCTGACAGAACCTGGGATACTTTGAAAGTCACATGTGGGCATCTATGATGGACACCTTCCAAAGGTGTGAATGTCAGCTTTGAAAATTCTCAGCGATGATCCTACCGGATTGAGATTAAAGTTCAAATACACAAAATTGAAGGCCACTCCAACTGGGGAAGACAGAACGAGACCAAGCTAATTAGTCTTCAAGTAATACTTGATACATAGGTGAGTCCAACTTGAGAAATGTTTTGTTTTCCACGAAGATAATTGTACTGCATGAATTCTGGATAAAGGCAGAAATTAATCAGCATAAAGACCAGTTTCTTTTGAATTCAAAAAAAATGTGCTTGGTGAGAAAGAAACGAATGCATCTTTTGAATGACAATAGTGAAAGTAAAACGTTCAGATCTTGGAACCTTCGGAAGTTTCCAGTTTATCAGTAGAGAGTTCCTCCTCCTTGAAAACCTTCTGAAACAACTCTTTGATGCCTTTCTGGGTTTTTTCCTTCTGTCTCCCCACCAGGTAATAGATCAGGGGGTTAATGCTGCTGTTGATGCAGGTACACAAGTAGCCAAAATGTACAAAGTTGGGATCTATATCTTCGAAAAAGTACAGGATGACATAAAAGGCATTTAGTGGAAAAGCCAAGACTAAAAATAAGAATAGTGTGAGCAAAATAGCTGTCAAAAGCTTTCTCCGCCTCTGGCTTTTGGATATGAAGCAGACTTTGATAAACAAGGTAACACTGGAGATTGTCATCAGTGGGAGGCAAAGCACAGCATTAACAATGAACTGATACATGAAAGTATAATACTCTCCAAATCCATGAACAGCTATAATTGCGAAGTAAATTGAAGAGACGATGAAGGAAGTGGCCCAGATGACAGCACACACAGCAGTGAACAGATACACCGGCCGGTGGCATCGGTACCAAATTGGGAAAAGGACTGAAATACACCTGTCGATGCTGATGACGGTCAGGAGAAATTGCCCCGCATTGTACATTAACAGCAGGACCGTTTGGAAGAGTTCATAGGGAAAGTCACAATACAAGTGTGTAAAAAGCCAGTAGATTTCGATAATCAGCTCAGTGGTGAGGAAACCAAAGTCCGCAACAGAGAGGTTGAGAATATAAAGGGCAAAAGTGTTCCTCTTAATGGAGCAGCCCAGCAGCCAGATCACAAGGCCGTTGCCCAACATTCCCAACACACAAACAAGCATACTCAAGATTGCAAAAGTAAGTACTTCATTTATGCTGGAATCATAACAGGTTCTATTTATGCCACTGGATGTTTCATTGGTTTGTGCTAAGATACTGGATGGAGAGGGGGATGCCATATCCATTATGCTTCAGTCTTTTGTCTTCCTTCTGTGCTTCTGATACTCCTGCTGCAACAGAAGCAGATGGCATTAGGTTTTGTCACAGTTCTTAAAAATGCATATTGCAAGATTTTCTCCAGATTAGTAGCCACATCCTCACAATTAGCATGGAAGGATGCAGTTTGTATAAGATGAGATGAGGGTGATGATCTGGCCTTTTTTCTCTGAATAAAAAGGGGTTATGAGAAAGCCTTGATTCATCAAACCACAAAGGTTCCAGAGTCTCAGATCAATTATCACTTGTAAATAAACTTTATTGGGTAACTGTGAGGGTAAGAGAAGAGATAAGCTTTATTGTTATTTTCTATTGTGGGCACATTGGCACACATTAAAAATGAAATTCTGTTGCCCACTCTCAAAAGTGTACACATACATAACTTAGATATAAACACGCTATATACAACAGAGAGAGAGAGAGATAATAAAGTTGGAAGAGTCCAACCCTACACTATTTCGGACAGATGGCTGTCCAGTCTCTTCTTAAAAACTTCCAGTGTTGGAGCATTCACCGCTTCTGGAGGCAGGTTGTTCCACTGGTTAATTGTTCTCACTGTCAGGAAGTTTCTCCTTAGTTCTAGGTTGCTTCTCTCCTTGATTAGTTTCCATCCATTGCTTCTTGTCCTGTCCTCAGGCACTTTGGAGACTAGCTTGACTCCCTCTTCTTTGGGGCAGCCCCTGAGATATTGGAACATTGCTATCATGTCCCCCCTCGTCCTTCTCTTCGTTAAACTAGACATACCCAATTCCAGCAACCGTTCCTCATATGTTTTAGCCTCCAGTCCCCTAATCATCTTTGTTGCTCTTCTATGTACTCTTTCCAGAGTCTCAGCATCTTTTTACATCATGGTGACCAAACTGGATACAGTATTCCAAGTGTGGCCTTACCAAGGCATTGTAAAGTGGTATTAACATTTCATGTGATCTTGATTCTATCCCTCTGTTAATGCAGCCTAGCACTGAGTTGGCTTTTTTGGCAGCTGCAGCACACTGCTGGCTCATATTTAAGTGATTGTCTACTAGGACTCCGAGATCCATCTCTCAGTTACTACTATTGAGCAAGGTACCCCCTATACTGTACCTGTGCATTTGGTTTTTCTTGCCTAAATGTAGAACCTTGCTTTTTTCACCCTTGAATTTCATTTTGTTAGATAGCGCCCAGTGTTCAAGTCTGTCCAGATCCTCCTGTATCCTAAGCCTGTCTTCTGGAGTGTTGGCTATTCCTGCCAGCTTGGTGTCATCCGCAAATTTGATGAGTTCCCCATCTATCCCCTCGTCCAAATCATTGATGAAGATGTTGAAGAGCACTGGATCTAAAACAGAGCCCTGGGGCACCCCACTGCACACTTCCCTCCATGTAGATGCAGTTCAATTGAGGACCACACGCCGAGTGCAGCCGGTCAGCTAGCTACGGATCCATCTGGTGGTGATGCTGTCACCCCACATTTTTCTATCTTGTCAAGTAGTAGGTTGTGATCTACTTTATCAAATGTCTTACTGAAGTCCAAGTAAATTACATCCACAGCATTCCTCTGATCCACTAATTTTGTCACTTGGTCAAAAAATGCAATAAGATTTGTCTGGCATGATCTATTTTTGACAAACCCATGTTGGCTTTTAGTAATGACTTTGTTTGCCTCTAGGTGTTCGCTTTCATTGTTTGATTATCTTTTCCAGAATCTTCCCAGGTATTGAGGTCAGGCTGATAGGTCTGTAATTTCCTGGGTCCATTTTTTTTTCCTTTTTTGAAGATGGGAACTGCATCAGCTTTTTTCCAGTCCTCTGGTAGTTCCCCAGTGCTCCAAGAGCTTTGAAAAATATAGTTCAGTGGTTCTGAGATCACATCTGCCAGTTCCTTGAGAACACTGGGGTGTAATCCATCTGGTCCTGGTGATTTGAACTCATCTAGGCTGGACAGGTACTCACTTATCATTTTCTTGCCTATCTTAACTTGTATTTCTATACTGTTTTTTATGGCACTATTTTTGATAGGTTGGTCTGTTTTTTCCCTTTGTGTAAAGACAGATGCAAAAAATGAGTTAGTTCTGCTTTCTCCCTATTGCTTGTCACCTTGCCACTTCACCCACTAATGAACCAATCATATCCTTCACTTTTTTCTTGTTTTTTACATGTTGAAAGAAGCTTTTTTTGCTGTTTTTGACTTTGGTCACAAGCCTTAGTTCATTATGAGCCTTAGCTTTCCTCACTTCATCTTTGCAGGCTTGGGCTATTTGTTGATATTCTGATTTAGTTATATGCCCCTCTTTCCACTTTCTATACTTGTCCTTTTTATCTTTCAATTTATCAGAGAGTTCTTTATGCAACCATGCTGGTTTCTTTTGAGAGCTTTTATTTTTCCTCTTTTTTGGTATTGTGCTAGACTGGGCTTCTATTATCTCACTTTTCAGAATTTCCCAAGCTTCTTGAGTTGTTTTCCCCTTGAGGATTCTCATCCATGGAATCCTTCCCAAACCCTTTCTAAGTTTATTGAAATTAGCTCTCTTGAAGTCCAAGACTGTAGTTTGACTATGTTCTATTGCTTGTGCTTCCATAATATTGAATTCCAATATTGCATGATCACTACCTCCCAAGGTTCCTGTGGCTTCAACACCTTCTATCAGTGAGAATTAGATCCAAAATGGCTAATCCCCTAGTTCCCTTCTCTACTTTTGGGGAGACAAAGTTGTCTGCTAGGTTTGTCAGGAATCTGTTTGATCTTCCACTTGGTGCAGAGTTTGTCTCCCAGTTGATGTCAGGGTAGTTAAAGTCCCCCATTATTATTGTGATTTGCTTCCTACATACCTTAGTTAGCTGACTAGCAAAAAGTTCATCTATTTCCTCTGTTTGGTTAGGTGGCCTATAGCATACACCTATGGCAATGTCATTTTTTCTCCCTTTTATATTGACCCAAATGCATTCAAGACAGTTTTCATCATTGTTGTGCTCTATTTCTATAGAGATGTAGTTATTTCTTATGTAGAGAGCAACTGCACCTCCTCTTTTATTTGGATAGGTTCTTTTAAATAATTTAAATCTCTCTAGCTGTGTGTTCCATTTGTGTGTTTCATCCCACCATGTTTCCGTGATGGCAACAATATCATATCTGCCCTCATTAACCTGAATTTCTACTTCACCCTGTTTGCTGTTCATACTCTGTGCATTTTTGTATAGACATTTGAGTCCTGTATTACTGACCCTGTGTTTACTTTCTACATAACCTATGTGGTGCCTGAGTTCCCCTATTGTCCTATCACCTATTTGGTTAGTGCACTTTATGTGGCACTCATTATTGAAAGCTTGATTTTGCTTGACAGCAAGGTTGGTATTCTTGTCCACACACACATATATGTTACATGCACTGATAGCTCTATAGTTTTTAGATTGCCGGGGACAAGGATGTTTTGTATCAATTAATTCACTGTCTCCACTGTTTAGTTTAAATATTCCTCCAGAAAATCTGTGAATTTATAGCCGAGTAACTCAGTCTCTTTCTTTGATGGATGCAAACCATCTCTTTTGTACATTTTTTTCATTGGACCAGCTATATATATATACCTACACCTTACATATAAATTCATATAAATATTAATCACTGTCTATCTTGAATACATAGAGGAAAGAGAAAACTTGAGAATTCACAAGGTTGGTACTGTATGGAATGAAACTATGATATAATCTGGCTTCCACGAAGCCCTGTCCCAGAAGTTAACAAGGAAAACAGAGGATGTGTAGCATCCCAGACAATCCTGTGGACCCTGCTCAAGCATCGCTTATGTGCCATGTCCTAGATAGAAGGGAGTGAACTGCCAATAATCTATTCTTACTGTCCTCACCACTCTCTGCATCACCTTCCTATCCGAAGCAGTGATGCTTCCAAACCAGACTGTAATGCAACATGACAAGATGCTCTCAATCATCCCTCTATAGAAAGTGGTAAGGATAGGGGAAGAAAGATGTACTTTTCTTGTGTGGCAGAGAAAATGCAGGCGCTGCTGTGCCCGCTTCACCAGGGTCTCACTGTTGAGCGACAAGTAAAGTAGCTAGGAATATCACAGCATTTTAAAAAATATCAAAGCATTTTGATTTGTGCTTGCAAATAAACCAAGAGCAAGGGCAGAAATTTGAAGTTAACAAAAGTCATTCCAGTTATTAGTTGGGAGCACCACTGCTCCCAGCTAAGAACTAAGATCCAAGAAACATTTGACTCTTTAACCCGTGTGTTATTTCATCAAGTCATCTCAAGAGGATCTGTTTGAAATGTTATGGAACCATTATTTTAGTTGAGAAACTGAAAGCCTGATTTCCTAACTTCCTCGGCATACAATTCCTGGCAATTATATATTGGCTTGAAGAAGTTTCTCTGAATTAACTCTGAGATCCTGGCAGGGTAGTATAGAAATATGAATTTTTTTTCATTCTTGTGAGGATATCATATCTGGATATCAACCTGGACTTCTGATTGCTCTACATTCTCTTCTTCCTCCTTGAAAACTCTCTGGAGGATATTTTTTTAGTTGAACATAGAATAATGTTCCTTCTTTCTCCCCAGTAGAAAATAGATCAGTGAATTCACACTGTGGTTTATACAGGGACATTAGTAGTCATATGAAATTGAAATATATATTATTGAGAATAATGTTGAGATAAATAATGCTTAGTCAAGCAGGGGTTCTCAACCTTGGCAACTTTAAGACTTGTGGACTTCAACTCCCAGAATTCCTCAGCCAGCAAAGCTGGGAGTTAAAGTCCACAAGTCTTAAAGTTGCCAAGGTTAAGAACCCCTGGCTTAGTGGAATAGAAAAGATGAGGAAGAAAGACAGGGCAAGCAAGATAGCTACGAGAACCTTTCCTTGCCTCTGCATCCATGACTTAAGGTAGCCTTTGACGAAGAGTGCCAGGCTGGAGACCCTCATGAGTATCCTATCATATTCAAATGAATTGTTTCTCTTCAGCTGTGGGCTGGGAGCAGTGGTGGGATTCAAATATGTGAACAACCCATTCTCTGTGTGGATGCCACTTCCGGAAGTCCATTCTGGGCCTGGGCAACAAAAAATTAGCTACCGGTTCTGCCGAAGTGGTGCGAACTGGCTGAATCCCACCACTGGCTGGGAGGTATCCAGCTGCATGCCATTCTCAGCTGTCTGACCTTGAAGCTGTATCTCCAGAAGGTATGGTGTGTAGTGAGCTTTTCCCCTTCCCATCAAACACCTTCCCCCCCCCCAGAGTTCATGGCACACAGGCATCAAGTGAATGCAAAACACAGAGATGGCAGTTCTGACAAATAATCACTGGAATACAGATTTAAATGATTAAGGAATAGATGACTTTTTTTCCCGAATATCCAGGTTGATAAACACTGGCCTTTGAATGCATTGGTGTAAGTGTATTAATTGTAACTGAATGTTGAGCTTTCCATTTTAGCAGATAAAAGAAGGGATCCTATTTGTTTTTGTGGGGAGTTTGTTTCCACTAGTTGTTCACCAGAAATATATAATATCAGAAGTGAAAAGAACCACAATGTTCATTTGGATTTTTCCATATTTACTTTAAAGTGTAATCAAAACTGCTCTACAAAGTAAAAAAATAAAAAAGTAAAAAAAGTAAAAAAAAATGACAACAAAGGTTATCTTATCTTATCTTATCTTATCTTATCTTATCTTATCTTATCTTATCTTGTCTTGTCTTGCCTTGCCTTGCCTTGCCTTGCCTTATCTCATCTCATCTCATCTCATCTTATCATCTTATCTTATATCTTATCTTATATCTTATCTTATTAAGCACAATTCTTATCCTTCTAAATTGTTCTTTTTGGGAACAAGTATAAATAATACAACATTCGGTAATATTCTGGTTGGTTTATATTGGTCACTTATGAAGAAAATGATATTGTTTGGAATCACTAATCAAGTTCTTGTCCTCCTGCATATTTCCACTAATGCGGAATTTCATATTGTTGGTGACAGACAGGATTTGGGTCTGGCCAGTCTAGAGAAAAGAAAAAACTAGGGTGACATGACAGCAGTATTCCAGTATTTGAGAGGCTGCCACAAGGAGGGGGGGGGCAATTTATTTTCCAAAGCAGCAGAAGGCAAGACAAGAAACAATGGATGTAAACTAATCAAGGAGAGAAGCAATCTGGAATTAAGGAGAAACTTCCTAACCGTGAGGACAAATAATCAGTGGAACAGAAGTTACCTTCAAACATTGTGTTTTTTAAGAAGAAACTGGACAGCCACCTATATCCAGTCTACAACACAGTCTGTTCAGCAGTTCCAAGAAAATTCCAAGTCTATTTTCACTATTCAGGGGACCCAGAGGGCACATATAAACCTTTAAATTCCAATCAGAATTGAAGAACCTTCTTGGATGAGAAATAAAACGTCTTCAATGAAAAACAAAGAAAGGCAAGTTGCCTTTTGAAAAACCTTTGGGACAACCATGACCTGGATTACTGAGAATCTGCATAGATATTTTCAAATAACAATTGCCATGATGAAAGTTCTAACTTTGCTGTGGACATACCTGGTGATGATGTGCAAGAATCAAGATCACGTGAAGTATTAATACCACTTTACAATGCCTTGGTAAGGCCACACTTGGAATCCTGCATCCAGTTTTGGTCACCACGATGTAAAAAAGATGTTGAGACTCTAGAAAGAGTACAGAGAAGAGCAACAAAGATGATTAGGGGACTGGAGGCTAAAACATATAAGGAATGGTTGCTGGAATTGGGGATGTCTAGTTTAACGAAGAGAAGGACGAGGGGGGGACATGATAGCAGTGTTCCAGTATCTCAGGGGCTGCCACAAAGAAGAGGGAGTCAAGCTAGTCTCCAAAGCACCTGAAGGCAGGACAAGAAGCAACAGATGCAAAGTAATCAAGGAAAGAAGCAACCTAGAACTTCCAACTTTTATTATTATTATTATTATTATTATTATTATTATTATTATTATTATTATTATTATCATCATCATCATCATCATCCTTGGTGAGAACTAACAGGTACCTTTAAGAATCCAAAGAAGTCCAGAAAGATAGATTGAATCCAGTTTGGTCTGTGTTTGATTTAGCTGTGATGAGAAAGCAGAATATATTCAGCATCAAGAACATCTTTCCAGGTACAGAAAAGAGGAACTTGCTTAACATTTTGCTATGTACTTGGAAAGAGAAAGCGTTTCCACACATGTGTTTGTAAAGGAAATGTTTAAATACTTAATCATAACTTTGAAGTAAAAACAAGAAACATCAGACTGAAAACCAGTCTAATCTCATCTGTTCTTACTTCTACAGGAATGAGAAAACATATGAAATTGAATCCAAAGTCTGTTTCATCCCATGCCTGCAAAAATTTCATTGAAATGTTTCAAATAAAATTGGAAGTCAATTGAATGGAGAAAGAAAGAAATATTTTGCAGCTTTCTAGTAGTTGTAAGATTCATTATAAGACTGAACAGAACTGAGGGTAGGTGGACCAAGGCAGTCATAGAATGGATCCCACTTGATAATAAGTATCCACAAAAAAGGTCTAACATAAGATGGAGCAACGAGATCTGCAAGTATTGAGGGTCCAACTGGCAAAAGAAAGCTCAGGACCATATTGGTTGGAAACATGCAGAACAGATCTTCATCTTGCAGTGGATAGACAATGGCTAAAATCTCTCTAAAGCAGAGACATCACTCTGCCAACAAAAGTGCGTATAGTCCAGGCCATGGTTTTCCCAGTTGTAATGTATGGCTGTGAAAGTTGGACCATAAGAAAGGCTGAGCGCAAAAGAATTGAGGCCTTTGAACTGTGGTGCTGGAGAAGATTCCAGCGAGTCCCTTGGACTGCAAGGCGTTCAAACTGGTCAGTCCTAGAAGAGATCAACCCTGATTGCTCTTTAGAAGGCCAGATCCTGAAGTTGAAACTCAAATACTTTGGCCATCTAATGAGAAGGAAGGATTCACTGGAGAAGAGCCTAATGCTGGGAAAGATTGAGGGCAATAGAAGAAGGGGAAGACAGAGAATGAGATGGCTGGATGGAGTCACTGAAGCAGTAGGTGTGAACTTAAATGGACTCCAGAAGATGGTAGAGGACAGGAAGACCTGGAGGAATGCTGTCCATGGGGTTGCGATGGGTCGGACACGACTTCGCAATTAACAACAACAAAATCTCTCTCTCTCTCTCTCTCTCTCTCTCTCTCTCTCTCTCTCTCTCACCCTATATTCTTGAGGGCATAAATTGGGTTGAAAAGGATTATTTGGAACAATTGAAGTAAATAGAACCTTTAATGTTGTGGTGCTTTTCAAGATACAGAAAGCACCACACATAGGGCTACTCATGAAGAGTACTCAGAATTACAGATGATTTTATCACTCTACTTTGTGAATTGCACTGGTTACCAGCAGGCTTCCAGATACAATGTTCATTTTCACCCATAAAGGCCTTCACGATGTTGAAAAAAAAACCATCATCAGGTCCAGTTCTAAGCTGAGAGTAAATAAAAATGGAGGCTAAGACACTAGAAATAAAAATGGAGGCTGCTTAGAAAGAAGGCTCTTGTTTATTGAAGAGCAGAACAGCATGCAGTTCTGGGACAGCTGACAAAATGGAGCTGGGAGTGGGTGGGTTTTTATACCTTCTTGGGCTTTGTACTTGAGGTTGTTCCTGTTCCTGTGCCATGTACTTTGACCTGAGCTTGAGTGTGCCCTTTTGGTATTCTAAAGGTGGTGGGTTAATCTTATTATGTCATGAAGGTCATCTTCCTGTCCTTGGAGTTGTTTTTCTAATCCCATCAGCTCAGACCTTCTCTAGGGCTGTGGCTGAAGGCACTTTGAATAGGTGGCCCAGTCTTTCTGAAGAGGATTGCCAAATCTGCAAAAATAGCCTGCTCAATTTCTGCTTGGAGGAAAGGGAGACTGGGGCTTTTCTGCCTAAGATTTTTCTCCATTATTGTTTTGGGGAAATATAATATTCTGTCTTTTTAAATATCCCCCCAAATCTTTCCTTCTCTGGGGGATGGGGATGGTGCTGACTTGCTACAATGGCTTAAGATTTAGGCTCCTAGGGGACCACACTTATGTTTTTGTTTCTGCATGACCTGTAAAATCTGGCAGAACACCTTCACTCCAGGTCCCAAGACTGATAGCACATAGAACAATGGTTCTCAACCTTTTTAATGCCACGACCCCCAACCGGTTTTAAGTCGAGGACTACTCAACTGGTGCAGCACCGTTTGCAGACTGGGGCTTTTGGCGGGCTCAGCAGGGCAGAGACAGCCTGGACAATTCCTATTGGGTTTTGAAAGCCAATAGAATTAGACTCTATTCAAGAAAGTCTATTCTATTGACTTTCAAAAGCCAATAGAATAAAAGGGAGTAGCACAGCTAAGGAAAAGGGGGAAAAAATGGCAGACTGCGTTGTTTGGCAACCCCCGTGAAATGGTCATTCGACCCCAAATGGGGTCCCGACCCACAGGTTGAGAACCACTGACATAGAATAACATAGTTGGAAGGGATCTTGAAGGTCTTCTAGTCCAGGCCCCTGCTTGAGCAAGAGGCCCTATACCATTTCAGACAAATGGCTTTCCAGTTTCTTCTTAAAAGCTTTCAGTGATGGTGCACACACAACTTCTGAGGCAAGCCATTCCACTGGTTAATTGTCCTCACTGTTAAGAAGTTTCTCTTTAGTTCTAGGTTGCTTCTCTCCTTATTAGTTACCATCCATTGTTTCTTGTCTTGCCTTCTGGTGCTTTGGCAAATAGGTTGACCCCCCCTCATATTTGTGGCAACCCTTCAAATATTGGAACACTGCTATCATGTCACCCCTAATCCTCCTTTTCATTAAACTAGACAAACCCAATTCCTGCAACTGTTCTTCATATGTTTTAGCATTCAGGCTCCTGATCATCTTTGTTGCTCTTCTCTGCACTCTTTCCAGAATCTCAACATCTTTTTATATTGTGATGGCCAAAACTGGATGCAGTATTCTAAGTGTGGTCTTACTAAAGTGAGTACTGATACTTCATTTCCATCTTGCACCAATAAATTATAACCACAGTGCCAATCCACCTTTAGTGAGGGCTCAGGCTTGACGATGTAGTCCAACAGCCCTTATGAAATCCTAATCTGCATTGACCGACAATTCTGCTCTTGCTGTCCTGGGCAGACTTGTGTCATTCCTCCCGCTGGAGCCTGAATCTGAGGAAGACATGGAGTTCTCTGTTGAGGCCCAGGAGGGTGTGTTTGTGGCTTTGGAGGACTGTAGGGAGGAGCAGGCTGAGGCAGGCCAGGGCCCTTCAGGTTTGGAACAGGGAAGGCAGAGTTCAGGTGAGGAACAAGGCTCCCCCCACCTGATCCTAGAGCAAGGAGAGCAGAGAGGTGGAGAGAACAACAGAAGCAGGCTCAATTGCTCTGGAGGAGAGTGCCTGCCCCACTCCACAAGGCACACCTGGGGATTAAGATTTAAGGAGATGCTATGGGGTGGAGCATTTGCCAGGAACAAACATGGTATCATGAGATAGTTGTGAATTGTGCTCTTCTCTTTGTTTAACCTGGACACTTTGAATTCCAGACCGGTTGGTTTCCTGCTTCATGACCACAGACTGCATTCCCGAGTCTCTCCTTGCAGTCTGCAGGCAACCTGAGAGTTAAAAGGACTCTTTACATTTTCTTGTTATCTGCCTTGCCTTGAGAACATTGTAAACTTCCCTGGCTGTATTGGTTGAACTTTTGCCAGCATATGTGGGAGCTTTGGGGGAACATTGGCAGTGATTAAAGGACTGTTTCTCTTGCCAGCCGACTGCTTTGCCTCCGTTCGAGAACCTGGGTCATCATAGATTTGGTTATTTTTCAAGAACATCCTTTTCTTTTAAAATGTTTATCAGAAAGTTTATGAAGATGTCCTTTTCTGGGCCTCTTCTCCTACTGACATTTTCCCCACCCATGACCCAACTTTATGCTCCTCATTTTCATTCTGGAGAATATCTTTCTGGATATATCTTGTATTGTGCAACTGCATTCCCTTGGTTATTATTTCAGGTCACAGACAGCGAAGAGATTTCAATAATTTTCTCCTATCCTACCAAATGTTCTTGTCTTTTTGGCTTGTTGGTTGGTTTCTTTGGTTTACCTTTTCCGTGATCTTTCTTCCCACATTCATTCATTTCTCAAGTCAAGTAATTATGACTGCAAAAATATTCCCTTACTTTTGAGCCCTTCTATGAAAGAGATAGGCCTGGGGCAAGAGGTGGTTTAAGAGGGCTTCTAGCGTGTTATGTAGGGCTATTCTTTCATTGTATGTTTATTTTATCATTTAGCTTAGCTTTGCTTAGCTTAGCTTAGCTTAGTTTACCTTAGTTTACCTTACTTTAGCTGATCTTAGTTTAGCTTATTTTATCTTAGCTTATTTTAGCTTAACTTAGCTTAGCTTAGTTTAGTTCAACTTAGCTTAGTTTAGCTTAGTTTAGTTTTGCTTAGCTTAGCTTACTTTAGCTTAATTTACTTTAGCTTAGCTTAGCTAAGTCATTAAAGCTACTTGGAGGCTTATCTGTGTCTTCAGGTCAACTGAGTAGTGCACAGTGCTGGGATTCAAATATCTGAACAACTGGCTCCCTGCATGGATGCTGCTTCCGGAAGTCCATTCTGGGCCTGGGCAACAAAAAATTAGCTACCAGTTCTGCTGAAGTGGTGTGAACTGGCTGAATCCCACCACTGGTAGTGCAAATTGGTGTGGAGCCTTCTTGGAACTCTAGAGAGGACCGTTGGTTTGAAAGAGGGGTCAAATAGGCCATCTGTGTCCAAATTGAACAGCCCTCCTTCAACAAAAGGGGAGGGATATGATATCATCTATCTCCAGTCTACAACACAGTCCTTTCAACAGTTCCAAGAAGACTCCACACCCATTTGCACCACTCAGGTGACCCTGAGGACACAGATAAGCCTCCAGGTAGCTTTAACATCTCTCTAAAAGGATGCAAATGATCAGCTGTCTGCCAGGAGTATAAATCCTTCCATTACCCACCATCCAGTCAAAGCTGAAGAAGCTTCCTGGATGAGAAGCGAAATGTCTTCAAAGAAGAACCAGAAAGTCCAGTTGCCTCCTGAAAAAAGCACCTTTGGGATCCCTCATCTTTTCTTTTCCACTAAGTGCCATTTATCTCCTTGATAGTCTTTTCAAAAGGAATTATTTAAATTTAATTACATATGGCTACTTATGTGTTTGTTTAAACCCACTGATGTATTTTCTCCTGGGGAGAAAGAAAGAATGTAAACCTGTGTGTAACTTAAACACTGAGGATATGAAAGGAGCCCCTAACATAAATATTAAATACTGTCCATCTTGAATGGACAGTATTTAATATTTATTTGCTATGTATATGTAGGGGGGTGAGTCTGTACATATGTTGTATATAGTATGTTTTAGGTGTGTGTTTCACTTTGAGAGCGGACAACTAAATTTCATTTTTTGATGTGTGACGTTGTGCCCACAGTAAAAAATGACAATAAATCTTGCCTTGCCTTGCCTTGCCTCATCTTATCTTATCTTATCTTATCTTATCTTATCTTATCTTATCTTATTTTATCTTATCTCATCTCATCTCATCTCATCTCATCTCACCTCACCTCACTTCACCTCACCTTATCTCATTATCTTCTCATCTCATCTTGCCTCGCCTCATCTCATCACATTATCTTATCTCGTCTCACCTTGCCTCACCTCACCTCACCTCACCTTATCTTATCTTATCTTATCTTGGCATCCCCTAGGCAACGGTGATGTCACTGGCTAATCCTTTAAAACCAGAAATACCTCCATGGTTCCGACAGGAGTGCAATGTGACCTAAAAATTATTCTCCAGAGAGTTTTCAAGAAGAAAATGACAAACAACCAGAGTTTCAGGTTGATATATAGTTATGATGTTCTCACAAAAGTGAAAACCTTCCATCTTTCTAAAGTTCCCTTCCAGGATATAATAGTTAACTCAGTCAAATCTGCTGCGGCAAATCTAGGATGATGAGAAATTTAATGGAAGCTAGAAAATAGTCATTTTCTCAAAATAACAATGCCATCACTCTAATGCACCCCTAATTTTCACAGTGCTGTCTAATGTTTATGTGTATTTACCCTTGTAGTATGGCTATAGTATTTTTTATTTATCCTTATTATCTTATTTACTCCTCCCTCTTATGGATATTATTATTATTATAACTATCATTCTGTTGCTTAACATTTACACTGAGAACTTCTACATGGGAGACAAGTTCCTTGTGTGTCTAATTACATTTGGCCAAGTAAAGTAATAAAGTAATGATGTTGATGATGATGATGATGATGACGATGATGATGATGATGAATCATGGTCATAGCAGTCTATCAGTAAAGAACCAACAATATAATAATTAATGTTATACACCAGGAAAAAACAAGATTGTCTTTGCGATCTCAGGAATAAGTAGAAAAAAGGCCAGGCAGTGGAAGTAGGAAGCAGAAGGGTTGAATGAGTTTGCTTTTGATCTTGATTTTTTGATAATTAAAGTGAAAGAGTGTGAAAACCTTAAAAAGTGGCAATAGGAAATGACTAATTTCAATAGAAAAGAACATATGTAACTGGGGTTTAATTGTAGAGTCCTTGGTGTTCTAGAAACTTGTTTGTTTCCTTGCAGATATTTCATTACCCAACTAAGTTACATCATCAGTATAAGTGAGTGCCTAGACAATTTTGCTGGGAAGTGGTTTTTCTCTGTGGCAATTGTTATTGTGTAACATGCAACATACATATAACGAACATCTATAAGTAAACAACAAAGTCCAGTGATGTCCAAGAATTCCATGATCATTAATTTATCCAGTACCAAAGCTCACTTAGCATCAAAGAGGATGGCATTTGTCCCTGAATCTATCCAATAATAACATTAAGAGAAAGACATTCATTTCCTAATAGAGTAATAATGGGGCAGCTTCTATAAGCATCTAGAATTCGGTAACACGGGTCAGACAAAAATGTAATCTAATTTCAGGGAGATGACGATGACGACGATGACAACAACAACAACAACAACAATAATAATAATAATAATAACAACAACAACAACAACACCTGCAATATAACACCCCAGACTTAACAATTGTCCATAAGAAAGACAAAAAAGTCTGGATAGTGGACGTGGCAGTGCCTGGAGACAGCAGAATAGACGAGAAAGAGCTGGAGAAGATAACAAAATACAAAGACCTACAAATAGAAATAGAAAGATTGTGGCAAAAGTAAGCAAGGGTAATACCAATAATAATAGGCTCCTTGGGTGCAATCCCAAAACAACTGGAGCACCACTTGAACACCATTGGCATTGACAAATTCGCTATTAGTCAATTGCAAAAGGCAGCCTTACTAGGAACTGCTTCCATCCTGTGACGATATCTGTAATACCATCAAACATCCACATCTGCCTATCCCAGGTCCTGGGTAAGGACTCGATAGGTAGACAAAATGCCAAATCCAGTCTGAACATCTGGCTGACTGTGCGATGATCCATAATAATAATAATAAATCCTGCGATGATATCTGTAATACCATCAAACATCCACATCTACCTATCCCAGGTCCTTGGTAAGGACTCGATAGGTAGATAAAATGCCAAATCCAGTCTGAACATCTTGCTGACTGTGCGATGATCATCAATAATTATAATTATACACCATTTCAGACAAATGGCTGTCCAGTCTCTTCTTGAAAACTTCCAGCGTTGGAGCATTCACCACTTCTGGAGGCAGGTTGTTCCACTGGTTAATTGTTCTAACTGTCAGGAAGTTTCTCCTTAGTTCTAGGTTGCTTCTCTCCTTGATTGGTTTCCATCCATTGCTTCTTGTCCTGCCTTCAGGCGATTTGGAGAATAGCTTGACTCCCTCTTCTTTATGGCAGCCTCTGAGATATTGGAATACTGCCATCATGTCCCCCTTCATCCTTCTCTTCACTAAACTTGACATACCCAATTCCAGCAACCGTTCCTTATATGTTTTAGCCTCCAGTCCTCTAATCATCTTTGTTGCTCTTCTCTGTACTCTTTCTAGAGTCGCAACATCTTTTTTACAGCATGGTGACCAAAACTGGATGCAGTATTCCAAGTGTGGCCTTACCAAGGCATTGTAAAGTGGTATTAACATTTCACGTGATCATGAAGTGTTAATACCTCTTTACAATTTAGACTTTGTTGGATTCTCAAAGAATGTTGGGTGGAGGAGATGTACCACATCTAGACATACTGTACTTCCTCAACCATATACTTCCTGGTCAACATGATCACCTATATCTTCATGCCAACCTGTTTGCTTATAAAAGCATTAAGGGCTCTAACTGAGTTTTCACATCTGTTTGGAGACTGTATGGAGCTTTATGATGCATCCACTATAGTATTCCTTAGAATGTTTCTATCTTGTGCAGCTGTGAATTATAAGCACACTTCTTTAGTGAGTGTTGAATTTTGACCCTGTGGTCCCACAACACTTATCAAATTCTAATCCTGAGTGACTCACAAATCTGCTCTTCCTTTTCTGGACAGATTTGATTATTTATCAAGAACATCCTTTCCTATCAAATGTTTATCAGAAAGTTTGTGAAAATATTCTTTCCAGGTCATTTTCTCCTGCTGACTTCTTTTTAAGTTAAATTATACCTGCAAGCATACTGCTAACCAGTGCAACTCACAAAGTAGAGCAGGTGTGTCAAACTCAATTTCATTAAGGGCTGCATCAGCATTGCGGTTGCTCTTGGGGGGGGCGGGGGGGGGTATGGCCAAGGTGGGTGCAGCCTACTGGTGGGCGTGGATGAAGTGGGTGTGGTCTACTGGGTGGGCATGGCCAGCTCTACATCGTTTGTGTCAAGGGTACCTGTGGGGGCCTGGGTAGGAGTAGGACACATCTGAGGGTCTCTGGCAGAAGGGGGTGGGACCGGGGCAAGCACCAAGGTGATGGTGCATTTCTTCATTACTCACAAAGGGTGACACCTCCCCAGTATGCACCCAGGGGGCGGGGCTGACATGGTAGGAGCTGGTTCCTCGCTGTTTCCAGATGGCCTTGTGGAGCTAAGATTGAATGTATTTCAGTATAGATGGCCACCACAAAATTGTACATTGGCTCCCGGCCAGCCTGGATGAGGGCCAAGGCAGCGGGGGCCACTCCCTCACAGTTTCCAGGATGGCTTTGCGGGCCACATGAAACCACTTCGCGGGCCACATCCAGCCCCTGGGCCTTGTGTTTGACATATCTGGAGTGTCCCATGGGCAAAATAAAAAATGCTCATGATTCCTTAGGCTGCTGCATTCTGGACCAGTAGTAGTTCTGAACACTGTTCAAGGGAAGCCCCATGGGTGATGCTTTCTGAATGTTCAAAAGCACCATAAGGTTAAAGCTTCTTTTTCACTTCCATTGCTCCAAATAATGCTTTTCAACCCATATACATTCCCAAGAACATATCCTGATATATAAAATCTGTTCAGTTTTCTACTGAACCTCACAACTAATAAAAAGACACAAAATTGTTTGTTTGTTTGTTTATCATCCATTCAAATAACTGTAAAATTTCAGGCAAACAAATTAGAAATCATTTACGTTCAAAGGCAAAGGATGAAACAGACGTTTAGATTCACTTTCAAGTGTTTCAGTACCAGTAATAATAATAATAATAAAATTGGAAGGGACCTTGGAGGTCATCAAGTCCAACCCCCTGCTCAGGCAGGAAACCCTACACCATTTCGGATAGATGGCTGTCCAGTCTCTTCTTAAAAACTTCCAGTTACACAAGTTATAAACCCAGATGAGATTAGACAGAATTTCACTGTGAAGTTTCTGGTTTATTGTTTTTTTTAAGTCTTCACATAAAGTGTTAAATCTGTAGAAAATGTACATAGCAAAATGTTAAGCAAGTTCCTCTTTTCTGTACCTGGAATAGTGTTCCTGATGCTGAATAAATTCTGCTTTTTCATCACAACCACGTTAAAGACAGACCAAACTGGGTTCATCAAAATCTTCCTTTCTGGACTTCTTTGGATTCTCCAAAAGACCTGTTACTTCTCACCAGGTATTACTGCAAATCATAATCAGGTATGTCCAAAGCAAAGGTTGAATTTTTATCATGGTAGCTGGGGGGAAAAAAACCCTCAGAAACTGCTAGGATGAGATTATTTGAACTTGCATCTCTTACAAGAGGCATCCATTCAAATGACAACCCAGAAAACAAAATCAGTTAAATAGCTGGGTGGAAGAGATGTACCATTTCTACATGTACTTCCTCAGCACTATAAGTCCTAGCCAACATATCTATCTGTATTTTCATACCAACCTGCTTGCCATAAAAATACTAATGGCCCCAACTGGGTTGTGTCATCTGTTTGGAGACTGTGTTGAATTTTCTGATGCATCCACTATACCAGGAGTAGGCAACCTTGGCTCTTTTATGACTCGTGGACTTCAACTCCCAGAATTCCTGAGCCAGCATGGCTCAGCTTGGAAACCTCTCCCTTTCCCTTCAGCATGGCTGGCTCAGAAATTCTGGGAGTTGAAGTCCATGAGTCATAAAAGAGTCAAAGTTGCCTACCCCTGCACTATGCAGTGCTTTAAAGCAGTGGCCCCCAACATTTGGATGCCAGGGACTAGTTCCATGGAGAAAGGTTTTTCCGAGGACTGGAGGGGGCATGGTTTTGCATGCTGCCTACATCCCACAGATGGGGCTTCAGTTGTTTGTGCAGCCCAGTTGTTGGCATGTTGTGGACCACTGCAGTTCCACAGGTCAGGGATTGGGGACTCCTGCTTTAAAGCATTTTCATCCTGTATCACTGTCAATTATAAGCAGATGGCCAATATTCTTTTACTGGGAGCCCAGGCTTGTTCATATGGTCCCAAAGTCCTTCTTAAATCCTAAACAGCAGTGGCCCACAAATATATTCTTGCTTTTTCTGAACAGATGTAGTTATTTGTCAAGAACACCATTTCTTTTCAAATGTGTGTCAGGAAGTTTATGAAGATTTCCTTTCCCAATCCTCTTTTCCTACTGACTTTTTCTCACCTGTGACCCAGTTCATTTTTGTTCTGGAAAATCTTCTCTGCATGTATTTACGTTATGCAACTGCACTCCCTGTCTATATTTTTCAGATCACACAGAGCAGAGGTTTTTGAATAGTTGTCTCTTATTCTAGCAAGTGTTCTTGTTTGTCTTTTTTCTAGTCTTTCTTTCCTACATTCGTTCCTTTCAAAAAAAAAAATCAAGTAATTCCTCACTTTATATCACTGCAAAAATATGGTCTTACTTTCAGCCCTCCCATGAAACTGATTAGCCTGGGGCAGGAGGGGATTTTAGGTTGTCTGGTGTTGTATCAGGTGTTGCATGAGGCTATTGTTTCATTGTATATTTTATTTTATTCTATTATTTTGTTTTATAGTTTAGTTTTTAGTTGTGTTGTGTTGAGTTGAGTTGAGTTGAGTTGAGTTGAGTTGAGTTGAGTTGACTTGACTTGACTTGACTTGACTTTACTGAGTTGTTAACTAGAGCAGTTTTAATTGCCCTTTAACGTAAAGATGGAACAATCCATACTGTTTTGTATGCCATCAGAGTGATCATATGAACATTGTGTTCTTTCCCTTTTTGATATTATATAATTCTTGTGAACAACTAGAAGAAACAAACTCTCCTGTAAACCAAACTGGATCCCTTCTTTTATCTGGCAAAGTGATCAGATAAACTGCCTTCCATAAGAAGCATTGAGGCGAGCCAAGTCCTTTACTTAGTGATATTCAAGTTCTTCATTAGTTCTAAAAAGTTATACATATCAGATGATAAATCAACCTATATGGTTGAAAACTGATGGGAGCAGGGCTTTTTTAAAATCATAGAATACCCAGAACAGAGTTCTGGCACCTTTTTTTGATGGAACCTTGTAGGGTAGGCAAGGCGGGTTGTATGACGTGTGTGAGTTCTGGCACCTTTTTTTTTTTTTTTTACAAAACAAGCACTGGACAGGAGAGAATAAAAATCTAGAGACACCAATATCACCACTTTTGCCTTCTTGAGCAAGAACCAGTGCAGGAATACATAAAAGGATAACCTACATGACTTTTATTGAAAGTTTTCAGTGAAACATCTCACATTCTCCATCTTGGAAAAATCAAAACAGATGCAAATGACATTTGAATCTCTGTTGACTAACATAAGGTGAAGAGTTTGTCCCTTGGTTGTCAGGATCCATAATTAACTCTCAAAAGAAGCAGAAATAATAATAAAAAAATCAAAATAATGTTCATTTCTACAGAGTACGACAACCATCATTTTTGGAGTAATGGATGCTGAAATGGGAGATTTGACATTCAGTTATAATGAACCCAGTGAACCTAATGCCACCTACTCAAAGAGCAACTTTTATGAGCCTGATTACCTGAAACATGTCGCCAGTTCTTTTATAATTTTAATCTGTATTCCCTTTAGTTGCTCTCATCTTCAGGTGGATTCTAGTTAATATTTACTTTGATTAATCAAAAGCAGAGAAATTTCTAAAACTCAAATTCAATAGCCAGTTAAGTGCCTTCTTATCTTGTCACTCACAATGTGAGTGTCAACGCTGCTAACATCGGGTGTTTTTGCTTTGACAACAGTTGGAGATGCAACCATTTTCTTCTTCTGTTTTACTCTTAGAGTTAGAGTTAGATGATGCTGCGGGGGAAGAATGTGCATGAGAGTTTAGCTAGACATAAAAATACTGGACCTAGTGTGGGAACCAAGGTTATTGAAATAAGAAATGATAAGAATTGGCAGGCTGAAGAACTGGAGGGAAAGCCTGCATTTCAAACTAATAGGAGAATGTGATTTATGACAGTTAATTGGAGGAGGGAATTGTGCTTTGATACTATGTGTTCAGGGGAAGGGAATCTAGTTTTTGGGTTTGATTATGTTAGTGCCAATGCTATGCTTCTCTAATAAAGATTCTTTAAGGTAAACAATGCTTCAAAGTTCTTTAAAGAGTTTCATCTGTTGGAACCCTGACAGTGAAATTCTATATTAGTAAAAATATTTAGTAGGATAAAAACAATCAGCTAGTGATTTCAAAGTCACTGTGAGTTGTGGTGGTGGGAGCACGGAGGGAGGCCCAGCCAATTTCACTGTATACATGTTATACTTTGATAATAAAGGTTCATTCATTCATCTGTGAATTAATATAAACCAACCAGAACATGATTAAATATTTTGTTATTTATAGGGGGTCTCAAAGAGAACCTTTTAGAAGAATAAAAGTTATGAATAATAACTTTTCACAGCTCTTTAGAATGAAGATGGGAAAATAGATACTGTATCATAGGGCATCAGAATGATCACATGACCATTATTTGTTTCCTTTCCACTTCTCACACAGTTCTCAGGAAAAAAACCACAGGAAGCCAAACTCCACTCAAAACTTAAAAATCTGGCAAAGTGATCGAACCAGCTGTCCTCCATGAGTCCTTTCTGCTTTGATTGTACGGAGAGGCACTAAGATGAAGCAAGTCCTTTACACTGTAGGAGTCAAGATTCATTTCCACAGAAGATAATAACCACATTGTCCAGACGAACGGATATTAAAATGGAAAAATCACCAGACAGTTGTAGTGAATTTTACAATGGCACTGAGGGCAGACACCCCAACATTCCTGCATCTGCACATCTAGAAGAAATCTTGTCTTATTTACTCATTCTCCTTGGTTTTCCGGGGATTATTGGAAATGGAATTGTCATCCGACATTTGGCTTTCAAGATGAAGAGGAATTCTGTCACTGTCTATATCCTCAATTTGGCCTTGGCTGATAGTGGGACTCTCGTATTTCTTTTTCTGGCTGGAATTCAGTACCTAATTAGTAAGGAATTTCTCATAGAATTAACAGAAGGTTTCATTTGGACTTATTGCATTGGTCAACTTCTTCTGACTGTCATCAGCTTTGACCGATGTTTGTCTCTCTTCTTCCCAATTTGGTATGAGTACCATCAGTCCACATACCTGTCCACCACAGTCTGTGTCATTATCTGGATAAACTCTTTCTTTATCTATGCATTTAATTATGCTCTGTTTGGGTTTGCTTGGTTTCCCCCACTCTACCACATTCTCATATGCACCTCAGTTTGTGTCCCGCTCATGGTGGTATCCAGCCTGGCCCTCTTCATCAAAGGCTACCTTAAATCACACATGAAAAGGCAAGGAAAGCTTCTCACAGCCATCTTGCTTGCCCTGTTTTTCTTCCTCGTCTTTTCTTTTTCACTAATTGCCATTTATATCATCAATGTTATTTCCAGTAGGAAATGTTTGAGCTTCATTCCATATGGCTACTTATATGCCTGTCTGAACAGCAGTATTAAACCACCAATCTATTTTCTACTGGGGAGAAAGAAGGAACATGAAAACACGTGCAACCTACAAATTAGCCTTCAGAGACTTTTTGAGGAGGAGGAGGAAGAAAAGAATGAAAAGCATCCAGAGGTCCAGGTTGTTAGCCAGTTACAATATGCTCATGAGAGTGAAAAAGAAATATTCATGTTTCTATAACCTCCATCCAGGATGTGATTGTTAATTCAGGCAAACCTGCATTAGCAAATCCAGGACTGCCAGAAATGTAATGGGGTTCCAAGTACTTTTTTAATGTTCCCAGCTCTTTTATCCTGAGGGGCAGTTACTTAGCAAAGATGTTTTAGCAATGAGAATTGATCTGTGACTCTGGAAACCTCGTTCTGTGATCCATGCAAACATGGTCTCCATTCAATATGCACGCTTCGTTAATATCCCATGCATCTTTACATTTATGGATTTCAAATATAAGAATACTTATTTTAATTTTGGTTTCATTAAAGTCGTAATAATCTATTCTTGTGGTTTCTTCTTTCTATTTTTATCTGCTGTTAGCCACCTTGAATGGTAAATAATCTGGAAGGAAGAGTATAAATTTAGCAAATAAATTAATAATAATTCACCTTGTTGTGCAGAACAGGGTTTTGGCATTGGCAACCTGGAACAGGGGGAGGGAGGAAAGAAGGGATGGTTTGGTGGGAGGGGTAAATGCATGTGCACGAACGTGTGCGCACATAAATGCCCATTGCTTGAGCAAGTGGGCCTACGAATGTCCATGATGCTCGTGGCGACACTCGTGTGAATGGAGTTGTGCTTGCACACACACATGTGCACACCGGGCAGCCACTCATACAGCCTGTTAGTGTTACTCTTTGGTGAATAACCAATGTCAGGAACCTAAGTGTGTATATATGGATTTTGTGGGTTTCCCCATCCCACACCACAGATACACCTGGAACCAAATTAAGGGCATTTTTCAGCTTTGCTCCTTGTTCCTTGACTTCTGAAAACTTACTTTTAGTTAAGATAAAGTTATAGCCAACAAGCGCTGCCCCAAAGTTCAGGTTTACCTGGAAAAGAGGTTAAACTCCTAAGAATTCCAGGGGTCTCAAAGGCATAGAGATAATTAAAAAAGAAAAAAAGATAATCTGGAATAGAAGGCGGAACCTTTGGTTGTCTTAGACTCCAGAACAATAATCTCAAAAGAAGTCAGAGAAGATATTTGCAACATGAGTCAGATTATATTAATTAAGGGGTATGAAGTGTTTAAGAAAGTGAGTCTTTTGCCATGCAATGGTTCAAAGTATTATGAGGTATTTAGTCTGCCACATACTAAATTTTATGCTCCCATACACTTGTTTAATACTTTGACTCCTCCTTTTAGATTCTGTAAAATAGAATAGAATAGAATAGAATAGAATAATAACTTTATTGTCACTTTGAATGTACACTAATCGGCATACATTAAAATGAAATTTTATTGCATTCAGCTCTCAAAGGGTCACCACCTCCGATCTACACTACATAAATGTGACAAATATAAATAAATAACTATAGAATTATGCATATACCCACATATATTATATGACACAGAGAAACAATAGTCTAGTTCAAGTTATATTTACATGTGCATGGTGAGAAAAAACGACTCTTGCGAGTTTACCAGACGGATGGCAGAGGGAACAAAGCTATTACAGAATCAGGTAGTCCTGCTAGAAATACTTCAAAACCTCCTCCCAGAGGGGAGCAACAGAAACAGACCGTAAAGTGGGTGTGTGGAGTCTCTAGCGATGCTTTGAGCAATAAGCACATATAAGCACTTAAAAGCAGCATCCTGAATACCAAGGAGCGAGCTTCCTATGATTTTCTCGGCTGTCCTTACCACTCTCTGTATAGAATAGAATAGAATAGAATAGAATAGAATAGAATAGAATAGAATAGAATAGAATGGAATGGAATGGAACGGAGTGGGGTGGAATAGAATAGAAGAATGGAACAGGAATAGAATGGAATGGAATAGAATAGAATAGAATAGAATAGAATAGAATAGAATAGAATAGAATAGAATAGAATAGAATAGAATAGAATAGAATAGAATAGAATAGGAATCCATGTCCAACTCTCACATAGTGTGTCAGATGGCAAAATGAGGTGAAACAAGTCCTTTACTTTGTGGGAGTCAAGATTAATCTCCACCGAAGATAATAACCATGTTGTCCAGAATAACAGATATTAAAATGTTATCAGGCAATTTTACTGAACATGACACTGATGGCAGCACTTTCGTATTTTTCCAGTGGTCTTATTTACTCAGTTTAATCTACATTGTAGGGATTATTGGAAATGGAATTGTCATCATATTTTTGGGTCTAAACCAGTCTCTAATCTTCCACTCCAGGGTTAAATGGTTGAGAAAATGGTGATCTCACACTAGATCTCACATTATCTGAATAATTCTGATTTTTCTTTTTTTTCTTATTTTATATTAATTTGGATTATTTTAACATTTTTTTAAAAATGAGAGACAGAGAAAGAGAGAGATGGATTTGACTAATTGAAATCCTTCTAATTAAAATATTTCTTTCTTTCCAAGGGATCTTGGAAGTTTTCTGGTCCAACCCAGATCCAAGAGGATCTTATAATATCTCAAAGAAATGGTTGTCCAATCTCATAATAATCCCCTTTCAGTGATTTTCCATTCCCTAGATTTTCTTAGTTATTTTCTATCCTGTCCTAGCTGAAAATAACTCCACGAAAAGATATTGGAGTTTAACCACTCATTGATGATTCTCTGGATTTAACATATAAATCTGTTTTATAGACACAGACTAGGTCTCAAAGTTACCCCCCCCCCAAAAAAAAGACCTTCCAAATAGCTTAACATTAAAGGAGGGAATTAAAAAAAAGCCCATGTCATAAAAACTTTATTATTTAGAGTTTAAAAAGCAACAACAAACGTGTAGGATAAAAGCAATAAAATGCAAAGTAAAACCATCACACGAACTAGACAAGCTTGCATGGCAGGCATTCAAAATCAAATCAAAAGCCCAAACCCATTCAAAAAGCCTAGGTTTTAAAATGGAAAAAAAAAAAATCTTCACCTGAGCCTGAAAAGATACAAAGGTGAGACATTCTGGGGGGGGGGGGTGCAAACTCCATTAACCAGGGGAAAAAGTTCAAGAAAGAAAGAAAGAAAGAAAGAAAGAAAGAAAGAAAGAAAGAAAGAAAGAAAGAAAGAAAGAAAGAAAGAGGGAATGGAGAGAAAGAAAAAGAGAAAGAAAGAAGAAAGAGAAAGAAGAAAAAAGAAAAGAAAAAAGAGAAAAAGAAAAAGAAAAAAGAGAAAGGGAGAGAAAGAAAGAAAGAAAAAGAAGAAAAAGAGAAAGAAAAAGACAGAAAAAGAAAAAAGAGAGACAGAAAGAGAGAGAGAGAAAGAAAGAGGGATAGGGAGAGAAAGAGAAAGAAATAGAGAAAGAGAAAGAAAGGAGAGAAAGAAAAAGAAAAAGAAAAAAGAAAAAGAGAGAAAAAAAGAAAAAAGAAAAAGGGAGAAAGAAAGACAAAGACAAAGAACAAGAGAAAGAAAAAGAGAGAAAAAAAGAAAAAGAAAGAAAGAAAGAAAGAAAGAAAGAAAGAAAGAAAGAAAGAAAGAAAGAAAGAAAGAAAGAAAGAGGCAGGCAAGCAGGAAGGAAGGAAGGAAGGAAAAGAAAGACAGAAAGAAAGGCAGGCAAGCAGGAAGGAAGAAAGGAAGGAAGAAAGGAAGGATGGAAGGAAGGAAGGAAGGAAGAGGCAGGCAGGAAGGAAGGAAAAGAAAGGCAGAAAGGAAGGAAGGAAGGAAGGAAGGAAGGAAGGAAGAAAGAAAGAAAGAAAGAAAGAAAGAAAGAAAGAAAGAAAGAAAGAAAGAAAGAAAGAAAGAAAGAAAGAAAGAAAGAAAGAAAGAAAGACGGCCCAAGGACAAAAGAAAGGAGAACGGAAACGCAAATTCCCTTTTTTTTTAAAAAAAAAAACATCCATTTCGGCTATCGATATCCGTCCTCTGCGAAGCAAAAAAAAAAAAAAAACCCTCATCCAGGCTTTGATGCATGTAATTATATTCCTTTCCACCCCACGAGAGCGGCCCAAATACGAGGGCTGTTGATTATTGACGGCTGTTGCTGTTCATAATCCAGATTCTCCCCACTCTTGCACGCCGGCGATCTGGAAGCTGGTGCGATCCGGAGGGAGATCGTCCGTGGGTCCTTTGGCCAGAAGGGGGGGGGGAGGAGGGGGGGTCTTCCAACCCCCCCCCCCCAAAGAAGGGTTGTCGGCTTTCTTAGCCCGAAAGCGTCGCTTGCAAAGCAACTTTCCAGCACGATTCATCTCCTTCCCGCGACGGCCGCTCCAGCTGCAGCCTAGAAAAAGCTCCTTTCCAAAGTGGCGAAGGAGGAACAAGAGCCGGTTTATAAGGGCAGCGCAATAAGCCAGCCTCCTTTTTTTTTTTACCACCCAGCAAGGAGTTAGCTTGCACGGCTACGTCATTTGCACGCCCGATGAGACCCACCCTTTCTCCTGCCCGCGAGGCTTCAGCTCCTCAATCAGCCAAGGGGAGGGGAGGGTTTGACCCCCAGGCATGTCGTGGTTGTTAGGCTTTTTTTTTTTTTAAAGGAAAACAACATTGCAATGCCCCCTGCAGGAAAATAAAATAATAAGATAAAATAAAGCTGAGGATACGGATCGCAAGGCTTATTCTGCCATTCAGTAAAAAGTCTGGTCTTGCGGGAAAACAACACACACACACACACACACACACACACACACACACACACACACACAGTGTAAATGGTTTGGGGGATATTTTTTAAAAAGCAGAAGGTATTTACACACACACACACAGTGTAAATAGTTTGGGGGATATTTAAAAAAGCAGAATATATTTACACACAGAGAGTGAGTGTAAATAGTTTGGGGGATATTAAAATAAGCAGAATATATTTACACACAGAGTGTAAATAGTTTGGGAATATTAAAATAAGCAGAATATATTTACACGCACAGTGTAAATAGTTTGGGGGATATTTAAAAAAGCAGAATATATTTACACACACATACACAGAGTGTAAAAAGTTTGGGGGATATTTTAAAAAGCAGAATATATTTATACACACATACACAGAGTGTAAATAGTTTGGGGGATATTTTAAAAAGCAGAATATATTTACACACAGAGAGTGTAAATAGTTTGGGGATATTAAAATAAGCAGAATATATTTACACACACGATGTAAATAGTTTGGGGAATATTTAAAAAAGCAGAATATATTTACACACACAGAGTGTAAATAGTTTGGGGGATATTTTAAAAAGCAGGATATATTTACACACACAAACAGAGTGTAAATAGTTTGGGGGATATTAAAAAAGCAGAATATATTTACACACACAGTGTAAATAGTTTGGGGGATATTTAAAAAAAAGGAGAATATATTTCCTCAAAGAAATAATAGAAAATCTTAGGCAGAAACCACCCCCAAGCAGAAACCAGCTCTGTAGAAATGCAGATTTGATCATCCTTTCAGAAAGACTGGAGCCAGGAAGCTTGGAGCTGATGGGATTAAAAAGACAAAGACCCCTAAAAATCTACTCCCCCCCCATCCAAAATCTAAAGACATGACCTTTAGGACATAATAGGATTAACCCACCACTCCCAGCTCCATGTGGTCAGCTGCCCCAGAACCATTTTCTGTCCAGTTCTGCAACCAAATAAACCAGAACCTTCTTTCTAAAACAGTCTCCACTTTGTTTATTCCCAGCTTGGACTGGATTCTGATGAAGATTTTTTTTTCAACAATTAATTCTGTTCTGCCAATAAATATCTTCTCTCAAGCAACTGGCTTCCTCTCGTCTATTTCAAACGGTGGCGCTTTGGGTTTTTTTTTCTCCCTCTTAAAGATATAGCCTCCCTGCTGGAAAGCAACCCTGCCTTTTTCTTCCAACAGTCTCCCTTCCGTTCCATTAGCAATACGCGTGCACAAATATTATAGATTAGAGGAAAGGAAACTGTATCTCCAAAGAACACAGAATCTCCTAAGATTCTTCTTTTGGCTCCCAGGCCATCTTCTAACTATTGTTCCTTTCTATTTCTCACTATTTTGAATGTGTGTATATGCACGTGTGTGTGTGCATGTGTGTGTGTGTAATACATGCACCGGTTAGTCAATTGTTTGGCAAGGAGCCTCATGGAGCATCTTTGCTCTGCTCCCCTTTTCCTGAGTTCCAGGCCTTGGGAGCCATACCTCACCCACTGATTATTCCAGATATTCTGATGGTTTCTGTGTTTGATCAACTTCTGGCAATTCCAGGTGTTGAAGGAAAAATCTTCATCAGGGTCCAGTCCAAGCTGGGAATAAACAACATGGCGACTGCTTTAGAAAGAAGGTTGTAGTTATTGAAGAGGAGAGCCAGACAGAAAGATGGCTCTGGAAGGAAAGAGAGTGAGCACATGTAGGGAGTGGGTTTTTATACCTTCTTGGGCTTTTGTTTGGAGTTGTTCCTGTGGCATGAACTTTGACCTGAGTCTGAGTGTGCCTTTCTGGTATTCTGATGGTGGTGGGTTAATCCTATTATGTCCCAAAGGTCATGTCCTGCTTCCCTGGGGCTGTGGCTGATGACTGTTGGATTTTTTGGTGTGAGGGATTGTTGATTCTAGAGATCTTTGTCTTTCTAATCCCAGCTTCCTGACTCTAATCTTTCTGACAAGATTATCACATCTGCATTTCTGCAGACCTGGTTTCTGTTTGGGGCAGAGAAACTTGGGGAAAGGAGTTGGTTTCTGCCTTTAAAATATATTCTGCCTTTGGGGAAATATATTCTGCCTTTTTAATATTTCCCAAAATATTTTTTTCTCTGGATTCTTCGCACACTGGCTTGGTAACTCCTGAGGTTGAAATTATACTGGGTCAGCTTCTAATGGCTTCAGAGTTTGAATCCTGGGCTGACCCATAATGCAGCTATATTTGTACTTTTCAGCCAGTTTAATATTCTGAATGATCTGCCCCACTCCTTTAGAGAAAAAAACTTTCACATACAAAGCTAAAATGATAGTTAAGGTTCATAAAGCTATCATGTTGCTCTGCCATTTAAGAGGCCAGCCGTGGGTACTACAGGAAACACAGGAGGTTGAAAGATAACATGACTGATCTAATTTTCTTTTTGCTGCCTGAGATATACCAGATCTGAGAAATGATCATTTTACTGATAAAAAATGCCTCTTGGGGAGATATCTGATGCTTCTGATAACCTCTAAAATCACATTATTATTATTATTATTATTTTTGCAGCCATGAGTGTAAAAATGCTGTGAAGTTTTGTCCATGATCATTTGGGAATGACATAATCCCCAAGTGACATATTCTGCAAATAAAATTAAAAAACAAATAAATAAATAAATAAAATGAATTTTAGGGAACCTTGGAATGTTATCAGCTAGTTCCATGGGATCTTCCAATGGTACTCAATTTAACTGAGAACTGAAGAAGCTTCTTGGATGAGAAGCAAAAAATTGTCAAAGAAAAAAAAAACAAGTCCAGTTGCCTTTTTTTTTATTGAAAGTTTATAAAATTTTACAATAAAATACTCCCCCCTCCCAACCCCCCAACCCCCTCCCCCCTACTTCCCAGAGCTGAATACAGGGTTAAAAACAACAAAAAACATAGAACTTAAATGAACATCAAACAATTATACATACATCCAAAAAACAAAATTTTAAACACTTTAACTCCAGTACATTAAAACAAAAATTACCATCCTTAAACATAAGTTATTCAAAAGCTTACCCTTAAATATACATTATTCAAAAGCTAAATAGTACTTTCTAATATCATATTTATTCTGTATAAAATTCACCCATCTTTTCCACACCAAAATATATCTCTCTTGCGACTGATCTTTCAGATAAGCCGAAATTTTTGCCATTTCAGATAAATAAGAAACTTTAAGAAACCATTCTTCTAAAGTAGGCAAAAAAATCCTTCTTCCAGTATTGCCCAATCAGCAACCTTGCTGCTGTAATTAAATTCAACATTAAAATAATCTCTTTACCATCACAATCGTCAATAATACCTAACAGAAACAATTGTGGTGAAGTCCAGTTGCCTTTTTGAAAAACCATGGGACTTGGGATAGTTGAGAATCTCAATAGACCTGAAACTCAATTTCATAGCAATGTTTTTCCAAAATTGTCTCCGACTACAGTAAATCTTAATATGTTTTTTTGTAAGTTCTTTTCTCATGTTATTAACTATTAGCTGCTATGGTTTTGAAAAAAAATTCTCATTTTTTAAAATTTCTTTCTTAGGGTTATTGTATTGTATTCCTGATCTTTTCATTGCATTTGATCATGGGCTGTAAATATATTTTATTGCTTGATTGAAAGCTAGTGAGGGAAGTTAGCCCAGAGAAGGAAATATTAAAAGGGCAGAAAAATATATTTTTCCTCAAAAGGATTTTTTTTAAACCAAACCTGGCCCCAAATCTATCTCTCTGCCCCAAGCAAGAGCTAGCCCCATACAAGTGCAGATGTAAACCCATCAGAAAGTTGAAGCCAGAGCACTCAAGAAGACAAAGAGAAGATCTGCATGCCCCACCCAAACTCTAGGAGTCATTAGCCCCATCACCTGGAAAGCAGGATATGATAATAGGATTAAACCACAGATATCAAGGCCTAGAAAGAACACTCAGAAATAGCCTCAAGGTTCATGCCAAAGGAACAGGAAACTATTCCAAGCAAGGCTAGAGGGGGTATAAAAACCTATTGCCCATGTGCTCAACTCTTCTTTCTTCTCCTCTGCTCTTTCTTGCAAGGACCATCTTTCTGCTTCTTCAATAAACTGTAACCATCTTCCCAAAGCAGTCGCCATGTTGCTTATTTATCCCAGCTTGGATGAACCAGGATGAAGACTTACTTCTGACACTAGGAAGGCCTACCCCCATTTTATGTGGATGGCAAAACAATAATGACTTTGAATTCCCCAAGAATACAATTCCTTCCAGCGATTTTGACAATCAGAAGAACAGCCATGTTCGCTTTCTTTTAATAATTGCATTTCCCTTTAAATTAGAGTGTCCCAGATTGTCCACCTTATCCACAGCTTTGAACTTTTCTAAGCAAGCAAACAACACTTTTTGCACAGTGAGGCAACCATTCAATTATTACACTCCAGCTCAAACACACATTGATACTTACACTATGGAATCCCTCCCTGACACTGTCTGGTTTGCAAACATTTTGTTTTTCTTGATATGTTACAGGGAAAAATTTCTGCAAGCTAATGACTATGCTGAGAGAGTACTTTTTTTTTTTTTACACAAGCAAAATACACTAGAACAACAGGCAGGAGATGAGATAGTTGTTTCCAACATAGAAACTGGATTGGTCAGTGCTCTCACTTAAATCAGACTGCAGCAACTCTTTTCAATTAACCTTGTTAATTGAATTCTTTTCAACCTTGTTTGGCAAGGAGCCTTATTGAGTTTCTTTGCTCTGCTCTCTGCTCTGCTTCTTCAGGGTTCAGAGTAGTGGTGGGATTCAAATATGTGAACAACTGGTTCTCTGTGTGGATGCCACTTCCGGAAGTCCGTTCTGGGTCTGGGCAACAAAAAATTAGCTACTGGTTCTGCTGAACTGGTGCGAACTGGCTGAATCCCACCACTGGTTCAAAGGCCATTTTTCACTATCTGACTATTCAAGCTGTTCTAATCGTGGCTATGTTTAATAAGCTTCTGGTGATTCCTGGCTTGATGCCTCCTGGGGCTAAAATTTCACTGTATCATCTGGAGCAGTTTTCTTGAATTCAGAGTCTGATTCCTGGGCTGTGACAGTGATCAGCCTTAATGTAGCAATTTTTGTACATTTTTATCAGGCACAGCAAATTAACTTGCAATTCAGAAGAATCTGTTGCTCAAGCCTATAGGCAGGAATCTAGCTGGCTAAAATTCATATCTGAATCGAAGCCAGAGAAGGATCAATGGAATTCAAGATGGACTGGACTTGGTCCATTTGTGGGAACATAGCAACTCTAGGCTAATTACTTACTTGACTCCACCCCCATCCCCCAGTTTTGCCTGTTCTTCTCCTACATTTTCATGCATTTTAATATTCATCTAACTATGAGAAAGAATGTATATACTTAATTTTACATGTATTAACTGCAGCAAGAATAGTATTTGCTCAATATTGGAAAAATGAAAACCTACCAACAGAGAAAGAATTAATTAAGAAAATCTTAGATGGTGCAGAAATGGACAGATTGACATTGAAGATAAAAGAGAAAGAAAATTCAGTATACTTTAGAACATGGGAAAATTTTTACCAATGGCTAGAAAAACGAGTTATAAAGAAAGGAATGTGATATATACTATGTAACATTAAATATGTTTTAGTAAGAAGAAGACTACCGGGTGAAATGAAGATGTAAGAAACATATTATTAACTGACATATTGATTATGAAAATATAGAAACTAAGTATTACTGATTGTTTTTTTAAACATATGAATCCAGACAGCATGCTGTTTGTTAAATACTAAAGAATGTTATCTTATAAAAATTAATAAAAAAATCATTAAAAATATTCATCCATGATGGTTAATGGGATAAGGGAAAGTTATCAAGGATTTACCACATGTGGTGGGATGTACATTATCACAGGAGGGAGGGGGTTGTGGGAAGTCAGCCCCCCCCCCAGAGAAAGAAATATTCTTGGAAATATTTAAAAGGCAGAATATATTTCCCTGAAGAATTTTAAAAGCAGAAACAAACCCTGCCCCCAAGTCTCTCTGTCCCAAACAGAAACCATGTCTGCAGAATTGCAGATGTGATAATCTTGTCAGAAAGACTGGAGTCAGGAAACAGGGATTTAGAAGAAAGATCCCTAGAATTAACAACCCCTCACACCAAAAATTTACGAGTCATCAGCCACAGGGAAGCAGGATATGACCTTTGAGACATAATAGGATTAACCCACCATTATCAGAATACCAGAAAGGCACACTCAAACTCAGGTCAAAGTTCAACCACAGGAACAACTCCAAACAAAAGGCTCCAGAGGATATAAAACCCCACTCCCTACATGTGCTCACTCTCTTTTCTTCCAGAGCCATCTTCTTGTTTGGCTCTCCTCTTCAATAAACTGCAACCTTCTTTCTAAAGCAGTCACCATGTTGTTTATTCCCGGCTTGGACTGAACCATGATGAAATCTTTTCCTTCAACAGGGTCTTTGCCAAGGAGTAAAAGGCACATTGACCAAGAATCCTTGGAATGAAGGAAGAGGCACAGAGTGGACCCTCCTGCAGCCTTTTACACAGCATATATAATAGTTATGCATATTGTGCTCTAGTCTGGCAAGATTCCTGTCAATGGGTGAGCAACAATAAAGAAACTGATCAGAATAAACCTCTGTGTCTTTCTTGGTTCCTTGCTCCTGACACCACCTTGTTTTTAAGAGAATATCAAAGGAAAGTAGAAAGAAGGAGACCCACCAGTATCTTCTCCATAGGCCATGGGGACCTACTGCTCCCTTCAGGAATCTTCTCCTTCCAGACACACACACAAAAAAGTCCTTCCAGGTTTTGTCTGTTTGGTTGAACCAACCAGAAGAAAGATTGCATTTGGTTAAATATATATCCTCACCAGCAAGATTGGCACACAGGACTAAACGGTCAAAATGGTGGAAGCCTACATTGTTTCTTGGTACATTAACTTAACAAGCCACTCAGAGTCACTTTAATGCAGATATAAGCAGCATACAAATCTAATAAATAATAAATGTAAATTGTTGTCAAAATTAACAATGGCGGCCACAAAATGTTCTTCCTTTAAGTGGCTGGTTTCCAGGAATTTGAAATCCATGTTAATCTGATTGACATTTTGGTTGATTCTTCTTTAAGATATGACTACATTTTGGTTGATTCTTCTTTAAGATATGACTATATCACTAACTGCTTGTTTTGCATCCTTTCTGCAAAGTTGCGAAATTCAGAGAAGAACATCAAACAACTTATTCTTATTTCTCTCAGAAAGTTTGCAGCTGGGTCCAACTCACTTCCTCTTTCTGACTGTAACTGCATCAAGTGCCAACTAACGGGATTCACTGGAAAAAGATCTCATCCTTAGATTCCCAAAGAGACCAACTGGTTCCATCTGAGATTCTTCCCATCATCACCAGGTATGTCTGTGGTAAAGGCAGAGTTTGTGTTGGGGTCATTTATTATCTGCAAAATGTTCATTTTTGAGACCAGAGTAGGATTAGGAGCCCATTATTATGGGATCAGCTAATACAGCAGGGTCTTCTGCCCCATAATGGAACTCAATTGAGCAGCATTTTTTTCCAGTAAGGTATGACAACAATCTTCTCATGTATGACTTCAGTCAATCTTAATAAGTATAGAATCAAGATCATCTGAAGTGTTAATACCACTTTACAATGCCTTGATAAGGCCACACTTGGTAAGGCCACACTTGGAATACTGCATCCAGTTTTGGTCACCACGGTGTAAAAAAGATGCTAAGACTTTAGAAAGAGTACAGAGAAGAGCAACAAAGATGATTGGGAAACTGGAGGCTAAATCATATAAGGAACGGTTGCAGGAATTGGGTATGTCTAATTTAACAAAGAGAAGGACGAGGGGTGACATGATAGCAGAGTTCCAATATCTCAGGGGCTGCCCCAAAGAAGAGGGAGTCAAGCTATTCTCCAAAGTGCCTGAAGGCAGGACAAGAAGCAATGGATGGAAACTAATCAAGGAGAGAAGCAACGTAGAACTAAGGAGAAACTTCCTGACAGTTAGAACAATTAATCAATGGACCAACCTGCCTCCAGAATCTGTGAATGCAATACTGGAGCCTTTTAAGAAGAGACTGGGCAGCCTTTTGTCTGGAATGGTATAGGGTTTCTTGCTTGAACAGTGGTTGGACTAGATGACCTCCAAAGTGCCTTCCAACTATTATTATTGTTGTTGTTGTTGTTATTGTTGTTATTGAAGAGCCGTGGTGGAGCAGTGGTTAGAATGCAGTAGTATAGGTTAATTCTGCCAACTGCCAGCAGTTTGATTCTCACCGACTCAAGGTTGACTCAGCTTTCTATCCTTCCAAGGTAAGTAAAATGAGGACCTAGTTTGTTGGGGGCACTAGGCTGATTCTGTACACCACTTAGAGAGGGCTGTAAAGTGCTATGAAGTAGTATACACGTCTAAGTACTAATTGCTATAAAACAGCTAGGAACATCGAAGCATTTTAAACAGTGTTTGGAGCATTTTGTTTTAGAGCAAAATTTGAAGATAAGGAAATCTATTCATTCAGCTGCTCCCAGCTAATAACTAAGATCCATAAAAAAAGGTTTAACTCTTTTAATCCATGAATTATTTCATCAGGTCATCTCTACAGAGTGCTATTGCTATTGTTAATTTTTTTCTAATCTCATGCTATTAATTGTTAGCTGCCATCTTTCCAAAAAATAAATCTTATTTTTTAAAATTCCCTTTTAATGGTTGTTGGTCTTCTGGTCTTTTGATTCCTTTGGTTTTGAACTTTAAATAAATTGTATTGCTTGATTGAAAGGTAAGAAGGGCTACCCTTGTTTTGGGCGAATGGCAAACCGACAATGGCTTTGAATTCCCCAAGAACACAATTCCTTTCAGCCATTTTGAGGGTCAGAAGTTTCTTTTCTTTTAATAATTGTATTTCCCTAGGTTGTCCACCTTATCCACGAATTTGAACTTTTCTAAGCAAGCAAACACTTTTTGCACAATGGAGCAGCAATTTGATTACTCAGGAGGTATGAACAGCATGAAAACTATATTCCATAACACATTTCCTTTCCTTTGTGGGTACTGTTGATAACAAAAACCTCAAGGGTTCATATTGATTTGTGAGTTTATTCCAGAATTGAGACTCTAGGAGCAAATCATGAGTTGGGGATTGCATTGGCATTTTGAAAACATTTAGTGGGTGCATTCACAAAATGGCTTCTGACAGAATTATTCATATACAGTAGTAAGCCTTACGGAGAATTTAAGAATATCAACACACTGATACCTGTCACTTCCTACAGGCAACGTCAACCTGGAATTGTCCTTTGGAAGGATACAAGGGAGGAAATGAACCTCTTTTTTCTTCTTTAATTGGGGGGGGGGAGATTAGATGCACAGAAGCATTTCTAAAAATGATGGAAAAACTAGAGTGGAGAAAATACTTTACTTTTTAAATGAGCACTTTTAAAATTATTTTGAATTAATTATCAGGTTAAGTAATTAGAGGATCACAAAGACTGATTATTGGCTAATAGCTATCTGAGCAACAATGGGAGGGGGACATCTATTGGGGATTATTTTATTTATACATTCAGAGACTCCCATTCAGAAAGAAAGAAATCAATGTGGATGAAGTTTATAAAGCACATTAGCATTTTTCTGCCTGCTGTTATTGATCAAATTAATGACTGACTATTATTGCTTCCTTAGATAATGCATCAGTCCTAGAGAAGAGTGAGTTCTATGAGATTTGGGAGAGATACCAGCTGTAAGTGTCTTATGATACAAAATATTTTCTTTGCAGGAATGGAGTTAGCCATCCAGTAATTTCATGATATTCCGAAAGGAGAATTGCTTTCTTGCTCAGCCCATTTGTGCCTGCTGGGACAGGATCCCTTTCTTTTGAAGGGAATCTTCTATGGTGGAGGTTGCTCAACTCTCCATATAATCTCTTCACATAATCAGGAGAACATTTCCGCTTCGTTGGTCTTTGTTGAAATCCATGGGACTTTCTTGATCATATGACAAATCTCACCTATACGCCCACATCCTTTTTCCTTTGCTTGGGAAAAAGGCCATCAACTCACGATCTCCAGAACCTTTGATCATAACTTTCTCTAACCTACAGTCAGTAGACATCTGTCATAAGGAGGACATGTGCTACTTGTTGCCCTCCTTTCCTCCAACCGACAGATGGAGTTTAAAATTGTCTTGAGTTTTTGAGTACCAAAGTAAACACCTTTTGTCCAATAAATGCTAAGTATAGTTATTAAAGTTAACAAACTCTGACTTGAAATTGACAAGATCTTAATCAATTACACACTGAAAGCTAACTGCTAGTACTAGCATGTTCCTCTCAAAGGGCATTTCACATTGTGTGCCTGTTTGCACACTTGTCATCCCTTACTCTCTAAAGCAGGGGTCCCCAATGCCTGGTCCGTGGTCACAGTTTGCCAGAAACGGGGTCACGCAAACAAGCCTGTTCAAATACCAGGTAACCCTACTCTGCCCTCAGCCACAATGGCTAATAAAGGAAATTGGCTCCAGTTGTCCTGAAATGGACTTTGAAGGATTTTGCATAGAAGCTTGGGTCACGATTGAGTGTAGCAATTCTCCAACCTTGCAAGAAACTTTAATTTTAGAGATGTAATTACCATCAGGCAGCCAAAAGGAGGTATGTGTTGATATGTGTAAGTAAGAAAATATGTGTCTGTGCATGTGTTTGTGTGTCTGCCTGTGTGTTTGTGTGTGTGTGAATGTGTGTGTATATGTGTGTGTATGTGCATTTGTGTGTATATATGCATTTGTGTGTGTGTGTATGTATGTACAGTATATAAGTATGTATTTCTCTAACAAGGACTGATTCTCTTTCTGTCTCTTTTTGTTATTAGGATCATTAATATTGCTGAAATTTCTGGGAGTGGTTCTGAAGTGACCAACTTTCCTTCCAATACTACTAAAATTGCTCTAAATATTTCTGAAATGCCAGAAACTTTTTCTTCACCTAATGCTCAGATCTTTGATAATTTAACACGAAATCTTATCAGTGGGTTCATTGCCCTTATTTGCATTTTAGGCCTAGTGGGAAATGGAAGAACCATTTATCTCCTGGCCTTTTCCATTAAGAGGAATTCTTTCACCACTTACATCCTGAATCTCTCCATCGCTGATTTTGGGGTCCTCGCATCCCTCATTATGGCAGCTATATTTTCGACAGCCTTAATTCTGAGTCAAAGAACACACATTGATACCATTTTCTTCCTACTTTTTGAGCTCTTTTTCTTCACCTATTCTGCTAGCCAGTTTCTGCTGACGGCCATCAGCCTGGACAGGTGTGTGGCTGTCCTCTTCCCTCTCTGGCATCGCTGCCATCGTCCTCCATATTTGTCCATCCTGGTTTGTGGCCTCATCTGGATCCTCTCCTTCCTGCTCTCTGCAGTGCACTTCATTCTCCACCAGACCAAGACTTTTGGAAGTTCACCTTTGTTATACCAGTTGATTGTGAATGGTTTATTTTGTACACCTCTCATGGTTGTGTCCACTGTGACTCTCTGGATTCATATGAGGTCTAAATCGCAACGCAGTCAAAGAAAGTTGCTCACCACCATTTTTCTAGCTCTTCTTTTCTTCCTCCTCTTTTCTCTCCCAATGAATGTCTTTTATGTCATTGAATATTTTGATACCTATAATCTCCTCCTCATGACCATTGGGATAGGATGCGCCTCTGTCAACAGCAGCATCAACCCCCTCCTTTATTTCTTCATTGGGAGGAAGAAGAGAGGAAAGGACCAGCCCAGAACATCATACAAGGTTGCTCTGCAAAGAGTCTTCAAGGATGAGAAGGGCAGCCCAGAAGAGCAGCAAACCATGAAGGAAGACCAGTTATGAAGGGTCATAAATATTGCATATAAAATATTTGAAGATACAGGATTATTTGGGACATAAGACATGCTTTCCTTAAGAATATACAGAATGGATACAATTTACTGAGCAAAGTGCTTAAAAAGAAAGATATGGAAGCAGGAAGTATTGCTATGTCTGTATTTTTCAGTTGAAGCATTTGGTTACCAGAAATGTTTTAGTTGATAAAGTTCCTTTTTATTTCATTATTATTACTGTTGGGAATAAGTCTTACTGAAGGAATTTTTAAAAATGTGTAATTTATCTTACGCATCTTTCTTTGTGACATGCACATTTATATAAATATAATGGAGATGAAAGATAAGGAAAAAATCTGCCAGAGAGGTTACGGTTTCTTGAAATGAAATGCGTCATTTTTGATCCTGAAAAATTTCAGACATAATATAATTCAATTACATTTTAAAATAAGATTTCATTATGAATAATCATTATTTAGTGGCTTTCTTTCTTGACTAAAGATATATCACTTCTTTCATTGTAAGACTCCCTTCCTGCCAATCTTTTATAGGCATTTCAAGTCCTTATTTGTAGGTGGCAACAACCTCACCTGGCAAAGTTCTAGAATAGAAGGACCTTAGTAGATCTTCCTTCTCATTCCCAAACTTCATCTGGGTTTCTATTCTGTAATTCTGTATATATGGCAACTTTTGGAACAGAGGGTTTTATAAAGGTTTGAGTATGGGTGTTTGTGTATTTCTACAGATGATAGATAGATAGATAGATAGATAGATAGATAGATAGATAGATAGATAGATAGATAGATAGATAGATAGATAGATAGATAGATAGATAGAGGTGATGATATAATGATGATAGATGAGGGAGAAATAGAGATGTAGGTATCTAGGCAGAACTAGAAATAGAAATAATAGAAATAATTTTTCAGCTTTTGTTTGCATTCTACCCTTTTTATGCTGGTCTATGACCAAAATAAAGATTTCATTTGATTTGTGTTACAGAATTGGAGACATGTTCGCAGGAGGGAAGGCCTCTTTCTCAAGGAGCTAACAGGCAAATCAGTTTTGAGTCATTGATATGCAGAAATAGGCTCAGAAGGGATCCTCTCTAAAACCTTCTTAGTTTTTATCTGATAGATATGCTGAGTATGCTTTACTCTGGCAAGATTCCTGTCTATTGACAAACAGCAATAAAGAAACTATTCTTAGAAGCTTGTTTTGTTCTTCAAGAATTGTTTTCTTTTCTGAAGTCTACATGCAGAAGGAAAGGATTGCCATCTTGAAAACAGCTCTTGGTGCTGGAGGTCACCTGTGTGGTAGTGGAACCTGGAGCTGCCCCTGCGACTGTCATTGTGCAATGTGTCCAAAAGAACATAGATCAGTGGTTCTCAACCTTTTTAATGCTGCGACCCCCAACCGGTCGTAAATCGAGGACTACCCAACTGATTGTAAGTCAAGGACTTTCCCTGCCCAGGAGCACTGCGCATGCGTGGTGCTGCCCCATGCCACCGGGGCGTAGCTGGCAAGCGGCAGAGATGGTGCAAGCTGACCACCGGGTGGGCCACCAGCTGGCCAAGCCCAAGGGAGGTAAGGCATCCACCAGGCCCCATGCATGCCAGCAACCCTCCCTGCACCCACCGGCCTCCCACCTCCCACCCCGGCCCTCTTTTACTTACATTTTTAGTAGTTGCTCAGCAGGGAGGGGTGGAAACTTCCAGTCAGCTCGCCTTCACTCAGACAACTTGCAGCACCATTTGCAGAATGGGACTTTTGGCGTGTTCAGCAGGACAGAGACAGCCTCGACAATTCCTATTGCCTTTTGAAAGCCAATAGAATTAGACTCTATTCAAGAGAGTCTATTGTATTGGCTTTCAAAAGCTAAGGAAGCACAGCTAAGGAAGCACAGAAAAGGAAGCACAGCTAAGGAAGCACAGCTAAGGAAAAGGGGGGAAAATGGCAGACTGTGTTGTTTGGCGACCCCCGTGAAATGGCTGTTCGAACTCAAATGGGGTTCCAACCCACAGGTTGAGAACCACTGACATAGATGGAAGTGAGATAGGTGGGGTGAATGATTCTTACCTGGGACTCCCTTAATGACTTGAGCGATCATTTAACAATTGCAACTCGAAGTGCTCGGATTCTTGTTATTGAACAAGGAGTCACATGGTGCCTCATTTAATTATAACTATGACTTACTACTGCAATTCTAGAACACTAGAGCAACGCACCAGGGCAGGACGTGAAATAGTTGTTTCCAACACAAAAACTGGACTGGTCAGTACTCTCTCTTAAATCAGATTGCAGCCACTTCTTTCAATTAAGTTGATCTCTTCTTGGCAAGGAACCTCATTGAGCTTCTTTGCTTTGCTCTCTGCTCTAATCCCAGAGGCCCAGGGTTTGGATGCCATATTTCACTATCTGAACTCAAAGCTGTTCTATTTCTAATAAGCTTCTGGTTCTTCCTGGCTTGGTGCCTCCTGCGGTTCATCTGTTGCAATTTCTTCAGAGTCAGAGTCCAACCCCTGGTGTAAGCCAGTAATTGCACAAGCTTATAAACAAGAATCTTGTCACCCAAAGTTCCAATCCGAATCAGAGCCAGACAAGCATCAATGGAATTCAAGGTGGGCTGAATATGGATCATTTTGGGGGATATAACAACTGTAGGCTGATTATTTATTTAACTCTCCCTCTGCACCAGTTTTGCCTATACTTCTCCTACACTTTCATGCATTTTAATATTCATCCATTGTGGTTAATGGGATAAGGGGAAGTTATTACGGATTTACCATATGGGGTGGGATGTACATTTTTGCAGGAGGGAGGGGGTCTTTGCCAAGGAGTAATAGGCCATCGACCAAGAATCCTTGGAATGAAGGAAGAGGCACAGGGTGGACCCTCCTGCAGCCTTCAACAGAGTATATAAAATAAATATGCATATTGTGCTCTAGTCTGGCAAGATTCCTGTCAATGGGTGAGCAATAATAAAGAAACTGATCTGAGTAAACCTCTGTGTCTTTCTTGGTTCCTTGCTCCTGACACCACCTTGTTTTTAAGAGAATGTCAAAGGAAAGTAGAAAGAAGGAGACTCACCAATATCTTCTCCATAGGCCATGGGGACCTACTGCTCCCTTCAGGAATCTTCTCCTTCCAGACACACAAACAAAAAAGTACTTCCAGGTTTTGTCTGTTTGGTTGAACCAACCAGAAGGAAGACTGCATTTGGTTACATATATATCCTCACCAGTAAGATGGGCACATAGGACTAAATGGTCAAAATGGTGGAAGCCTGCATTGTTTCTTGGTGCATTAGTTTAACAAGCAACTCAGAGACATCTTAATGCAGATATAGGCTGCATACAAACTTAATAAATAATAAATGTAAATTTTTGTCAAAATTAACAATGGCTGCCACAAAATGATCTTCCTTTAAGTGGCAGGTTTCCAGGAATTTGAAATCCATGGTAATCTGCATCTCAGGCTTGTACATTTTGGTTGATTCTTCTTTAAGATATGACTATATCATTAACTGCTTCTTTTCCATGCTTTCTGCAAAGTTGCAAAATTCAGAGAAGATCAGACAAGTTATTCTTATTTCTCTCAGAAAGTTTGCAGCTGGGTCCAGCTCTGTTCCTCTTTCTGACTGTAACTGCATCAAGTGCCAACTAACGGGATTCACCGGAAAAAGATCTCATCCTTAGATTCCCAAAGAGACCAGCTGGTTCCATCTGAGATTCTTCCCATCATCACCAGGTACGTCTGCGGTAAAGGCAGAGTTTGTGTTGGGGTTATTTATTATCTGCAAAATGTTCCTTTTTGAGACCAGAGTAGGACTAGGAGCCCATTACTATGGGATCAGCTAATACCGTAGAGTCGTCTGCCCTGTGATGGAACTCAATTTAGCAGCATTTTTTTTCAGTATGGTATGATAACAATCTTCTCATATATGACTTCAGTCAATCTTAATAAGTATAGAATCAAGATCACGTGGAGTATTAATACCACTTTACAATACCTGGTAAGGCCACACTTGGAATACTGCATCCAGTTTTGGTCACCACGATGTAAAAAAGATGTTGAGACTCTAGAAAGAGTACAGAGAAGAGCAACAAAGATGGTAAGGGACTGAAGGCTAAAACATATAAGGAACAGTTGCTGGAATTGGGTATGTCTAGTTTAATGAAGAGAAGGATGAGGGGGGAATTGATAGCAGAGTTGCAATATCTCAGGGGCTGCCCCAAAGAAGAGGTATTCTCCAAAGCGCCTGAAGGCAGGACAAGAAGCAACGGGTGGAAACTAATCAAGGAGAGAAGCAACTAGAACTAAGGAGAAACATGCTGACAGTTAGAACAATTAATCAATGGAACAACCTGCCTCCAGAATCTGTGAATGCAACACTGGAGACTGGACAGCCTTTTGTCTGGAATGGTATAGGGTTTCTTGCTTGAACAGTGGTTGGACTAGATGACCTCCAAGGTGCCTTCCAACTATTACTATTATTGTTATTGTTGTTGTTGTTGTTGTTATTGTTGTTGTTATTGAAGAGCCATGGTGGAGCAGTGGTTAGAATGCAGTAGTATAGGTTAATTCTGCCGACTGCCAGCAGTTCGATTCTCACCGACCCAAGGTTGACTCAGCTTTCTATCCTTCCAAGGTCAGTAAAATGAAAACCTAGTTTGTTGGGGGCAATAGGCTGATTCTGTACACCACTTAGAGACGACTGTAAAGTGCTATGAAGTAGTATACACGTCTAAGTGCTAATTGCTATAAAACAGCTAGGAACATCGAAGGATTTTAAACAATGTTTGGAGCATTTTGTTTTAGAGCAAAATTTGAAGATAAGGAAATCTGTTTATTCAGCTGCTCCCAACTAATAAGCAAGATCCATAAAAAAAGGTTTAACTCTTTTAATCCATGAGTTATTTCATCAGGTCATCTCTACAAAGTGCTATTGCTATTGTTAATTTTTTTTCTAATCTCATGCTATTAATTGTTAACTGCTATCTTTCCGGGAAAAAAAGTCTTATTTTTTAAAATTCCCTTTTAATGGTTGTTGGTCTTCTGGTCTTTCGATTCCTTTGGTTTTGAATTGTAAATAAATTGTATTGCTTGATTGAAAGGTAGGAAGGGCTACCCTTGTTTTTGGCAAACCGACAATGGCTTTGAATTCCCCAATAACACAATTCCTTTCAGCCATTTTGAGGGTCAGAAGTTTGTTTTCTTTTAATAATTGTATTTCCCCAGGTTGTCCACCTTATCCATGAATTTGAACTTTTCTAAGCAAGCAAACACTTTTTGCACAATGGAGCAGCAATTTGATTACTCAGGAGGTATGAACAGCATGAAAACTATATTCCATAACACATTTCCTTTCCTTTGTGGGTACTGTTGATAACGAAAACCTCAAGGGTTCATATTGATTCGTGAGTTTATTCCAGAATTGAGACTCTAGGAGCAAATCATGAGTTGGGGATTGCATTGGCATTTTGAAAACATTTAGTGGGTGCATTCGCAAAATGGCTTCTGATGGAATTGTTCATAGAGTAAGCCTTATGGAGAATTTATGAATATCAACACACTGATACCTGTCACTTCCTACAGGCAACATCAACCTGGAATTGTCCTTTGGAAGGACACAAGGGATCAATGCAATGTTTTTGTTCTTCTTTAATTAGAAAAAAATGATTAGAGACCTAGAAGCATTTCTAAAAATGAAGGAATAACAAGAGTGGGGAAAATACTTTTCTTTTTAAAATGAGCACTTTAAAAATTATTTTGAATTAATTATCAGGTTAAGTAATTAGAGGATCACAAAGACGGATTATTGGCTAATAGCTATCTGGGCCACGATAGGGGGGCATCTATTGGGGATTATTTTATTTATACATTTGGAGACTCTCGTTGAGAAAGAAAGAAATCAATGTGAATGAAGTTTATAAAACACATTAGCATTTTTGCTGCCTGCTGTTATTGATCAAAATAATGACTGACTATTATTGTTTCCTTAGGTAATGCATCAGTCCAAGAGATATATAACAGCTCTTATATTTGGGAGAGATACAACTTGTAAGTGTGTTATGATACAAAACATTTTCTTTGCAGAAATGGAGTTAGCCATCCAGTTGTTTCATGATATTCCGAAAGGAGAATTGCTTTGTTGCTCAGCCTATTTGTGACTGATGGAAGAGGATCCCTCTGATTTGTAGGGAATCACCCATCGTGGAGATTGCTCAGTTCTCGATATAATCTCTTCACATAATCAGGAGAACATTTTCACTTCGTTGGTCTTTGTTGAAATCCATGGGACTTTCTTGATCATATGACAAGTCTCACCTATGGGCCCACATCCTTTTTCCTTTGCTTGGGAAAAAGATCAGCAACCGCGGGATCTCTAGGACTTTTGATTCTAACTTTCCCTAACCTAGAGTTACTAGACATCTGTCATAAGGAGGACATGTACTATTTGTTGTCTTCATTTCCTCCAACCGACAGATGGAGTTTAAAATTGTCTGACTTTTTGAGTACCGAAGTAAACACCTTTTGTCTAATAAATGCTAACTATAGTTATTGGAGTTAATAAACTTTGACTGAAATTGACAAGATCTTAATCAATTACACACTGAAAGCTAACTGCTAGTACTAGCATGTTCCTCTCAAAGTGCATGTCACATTGTGTGCCTGTTTGCACACTTGTCATCCCTTACTCTCTAAAGCAGGGTCCGTAGCCAAAGCTTGCCAGAAACCGGGCCACGCAAACAAGTGAAGTCCCATCTGTGGGATGCAGGCAACACACAAAACCACTTCCCCCCCCCCAGGCCACAGAAAAACCCCTGGTGCCCAGAAGGTTGGGGCCGTTATTCTAAAGAATGTAAATATTAAATGATTGGTGCATCTTCCCCCTACATTTCTTCTCCTTTCCGATTGTTTAGGTTGCCCTTCTGCCTGTTCAAATACCAGGTAATCCTACTCTGCACTCAGCCACAATGCTAATAAAGGGAATTGATGTCAGTTGTCCTGAAATGCACTTTGAAGGATTTTGCATAGAAAATTGGGTCACAATCGAGTGTAGCAATTCTCCACATTGCAAGAAACTTTAATTTTAGGGATGTAATTGCCATCAGGCGGTCCAAAAGCAGATATCTCTTGATATGTGTAAGTTAAGAAAATGTTTGTGTGCGTGTGTTTGTGTGTCTGTGTGTATATATGTGTCTTTGTATGGGTGTATGTATGTACTATATATATATGTATTTATTTCTCTAACAAGGACTGATTCTCTTTCTGTCTCTTTTTGTTATTAGGATAGATCAGGAGACCTTAATTGCTCCTAATATTTCTGCAATACAAGAATTCCTTCCTTTTCCTTATGATCAACTGTTCGATAATTTAACACGAAATCTTATCGATGGGTTCCTTGTCCTTATTTGCATTTTTGGCCTGGTGGGAAATGGAAGGACCATTTACCTCCTGGCCTTTTCCATTAAGAAGAATTCTTTCACCACTTTCATTCTGAATCTCTCCATGGCTGATTTTGGGGTCCTCGCATCCCTCATTACGACAGAAATATTTGTCACCGTCTTAACTCTGAATCAAAGGACATATGTGGTTGATACCTTTTTCTTGTTATTTTTTGAGCTCTTTTTCTTTACCTATTCTGCTAGCCAGTTTCTGCTGATGGCCATCAGCCTGGACAGGTGCGTGACTGTCCTCTTCCCACTCTGGCATCGCTGCCATCGTCCTCCATATTTGTCCACCCTGGTTTGTGGCCTCATCTGGATCCTCTCCTTCCTGCTCTCTGCAGTGCACTTCATTCTCCACCAGACCAAGACTTTTGGAAGTTCACCTTTGTTATACCAGTTGATTGTGAATGGTTTACATTGTACACCTCTCATGGTTGTGTCCACTGTGACTCTCTGGATTCATATGAGGTCTAAATCACAACGCAGTCAAAGAAAGTTGCTCACCACCATTTTTCTAGCTCTTCTTTTCTTCCTCCTCTTTTCTCTCCCAATGAATGTCTTTTATGTCATTAATTATTTTGATACCTATAATCTCCTCCTCATGACGATTGGGATAGGATGTGCCTCTCTCAACAGCAGCATCAACCCCCTCCTTTATTTCTTCATTGGGAGGAAGAAGAGAGGAAAGGACCAGCCCAGAGCATCATACAAGGTTGCTCTGCAAAGAGTCTTCAAGGATGAGAAGGGCAGCCCAGAAGAGCAGCAAACCATGAAGGAAGACCAGTTGTGAAGGGTCATAAATATTGCATATAAAATATTTGAAGATACAGGATTATTTGGGACATAAAACATGCTTTCCTTAAGAATATACAGAATGGATACAATTTACTGAGCAAAGTGCTTAAAAACAAAGATATGGAAGCAGGAAGTATTGCTATGTCTGTATTTTTCAATTGAAGCATTTGGTTACCGGAAATGTTTTAGTTGATATAGCTCCTTTTTATTTCATTATAATTACTGTTGGGAATAAGTCTTACTGAAGGAATTTTTAAAAATGTGTAATTTATCTTACGCATCTTTCTTTGTGACATGCACATTTATATAAATATAATGGAGATGAAAGATAAGGGAAAAATCTGCCAGAGAGGTTACGGTTTCTTGAAATGAAATGTGTCATTTTTGATCCTGAAAAATTTCAGACATAATATAATTCAATTATATTTTAAAGTAAGATTTCATTATGAATAATCATTATTTAGTGGCTTTCTTTCTTGACAAAAGATATATCGCTTCTTTCATTGTAAGCCTCCCTTCCTGCCAATCTTTTATAGGCATTTCAAGTCCTTATTTGTAGGTGGCAACAACCTCACCTGGCAAAGTTCTAGAATAGAAGGACCTTAGTAGACCTTCCTTCTCATTCCCAAACCTCATCTGGGTTTGTATTCTGTAATTCTGTATATATGGCAACTTTTGGAACAGAGGGTTTTATAAAGGTTTGAGTCATTGATATGCAGAAAGAGGCTCAGAAGGGATCCTCTCTAAAACCTTCTTAGGATTTATCTGATAGATATGCTGAGTGTGCTTTACTCTGGCAAGATTCCTGTCTATTGACAAACAGCAATAAAGAAACTATTCTTAGAAGCTTGTTGTTTTCTTCAAGAATTATTTTCATTTCTGAAGTCTACATGCAGAAGGAAAGGATTGCCATCTTGAAAACAGCTCTTGGTGCTGAAGGTCACCTGTGTGGTAGTGGAACCTGGAGCTGCCCCTGCTTCTGTCATTGTGCAATGTGTCCAAAAGAACATAGATGGAAGTGAGATGGGTGGGGTGAATGATTCTTACCTGGGACTCCCTCAATTTAATGACTTGAGCGATCATTTAACAATTGCAACTCAAAGTGCTGGGATTCTTGTTATTGAACAAGGAGTCACATGGTGCCTCATTTAATTATAACTGTGACTTACTACTGCATTTCTAGAACAGTAGAGCAATGCACCAGGGCAGGACATGAAAAAGTTGTTTCCAACACAAAAACTCGACTGGTCAGTACTCTCTCTTAAATCAGATTGCAGCAACTTGTTTCAATTAAGTTGATCTCTGCTTGGCAAGGAGCCTCATTGAGCTTCTTTGCTTTGCTCTCTGCTCTAATACCGGAGGCCCAGGGTTTGGATGCCCTATTTCACTATCTGAACTCAAAGCTGTTCTATTTCTAATAAATGACCCCAACACAAACTCTGCCTTTACCGCAGACATACCTGGTGCTAATGGGAAGAATCTCAAATGGAACCAGTTGGTCTCTTTGGGAATCTAAGGATGAGATCTTTTTCCAGTGAATCCCGTTAGTTGGCACTTGATGCAGTTACAGTCAGAAAGAGGAACTGAACTGGACCCAGCTGCAAACTTTCTGAGAGAAATAAGAATAACTTGTCTGATGTTCTTCTCTGAATTTTGCAACTTTGCAGAAAGCATGGAAAAGAAGCAGTTAATGATATAGTCATATCTTAAAGAAGAATCAACCAAAATCTACCAGCCTGAGATGCAGATTAACATGGATTTCAAATTCCTGGAAACCAGCCACTTAAAGGAAGAACATCTTATGGCAGCCATTGTTAATTGTGACAAAAATTTATATTTATTATTTGTTAAGTTTGTATGCTGCCTATATCTCCATTAAGGTGACTCTGAGTGGCTTGTTAAGCTAATGTACCAAGAAACAATGCAGGCTTCCACCATTTTGACCGTTTAGTCCTGTGTGCCAATCTTACTGGTAAGGATATATATGTAACCAAATGCAGCCTTTCTTCTGGTTGGTTCAACCAAACAGACAAAACCTGGAAGGACTTTGTGTGTGTGTGTGTCTGGAAAGAGAAGATTCCTGAAGGGAGCAGTAGGTCCCCATGGCCTATGGGAAAGTTACTGGTGGGTCTCCTTTCTACTTTCCTTTGACATTCTCTTAAAAAAAATGTGGTGTCAGGAGCAAGGAACCAAGAAAGACACAGAGGTTTACTCAGATTAGTTTCTTTATTGTTGCTCACCCTTCGACAGAAATCTTGCCAGACTAGAGCACAGTATGCATATCTATTTTATATGCTCTGTGGAAGGCTGCAGGAGGGTCCACTCTGTGCTTCTTTCTTCATTCCAAGGATTCTTGGTCGATGTGTCTATTACTCCTTGGCAAAGACTTCCTTCCTCCTGCAAAAATGTACATCCCACCCCATATGGTAAATCCGTAATAACTTCCCCTTATCCCATTAACCATAATGAATGAATATTAAAATGCATGAAAATGTAGGAGAAGTATAGGCAAAACTGGTGGAGTGGGAGAGTTAAGTAAATAATCAGCCTACAGTTGTTATGTCCCCCAAAATGATCCATATTCAGCCCACCTTGAACTCCATAGATGCTTATCTGGCTCTGATTCGGATTGGAACTTTAGGTGACAAGATTCTTGTTTATAAGCTTGAGCAATCACTGCCTTACAACAGGGATTGGATTCTGACTCTGAAGAAACTGCAACATATGAACTCCAGGAGGCATCAAGCCAGGAAGAACCAGAAGCTTATTAGAAATAGGCACTATCAGAACAGCTTTGAGTTCAGATAGTGAAATATGGCATCCAAACCCTGGGCCTCCGGGTGTCACAGGTTCCGACTAATGAAGCACTTCAAAGAACTTTCAGGCATGTTTCCTAAAGTCTTTATTACAGAGCTACAATTTTGCCGATCGCCATCATGGACATGTTGATGCCAGAATCTGACTTCCTGCCGCTGGCATCAACCTTTTCTTGCTAAACCCCTCCCTTGTCTTGCAGTCACAAGTCACATTATCCAATTAGTGTGAAGGTCAAAAGTTTACTTCCTCTTTCTTTCCCGGGCTTTTTCTCCCCCCCCACTCTAAGCTGTGTATTAACCCAGTAATTACCAGACAGTTTTGCATATTGTCAAAGCAAGAATATACAGTATTTGCAGCATTGACATCCGGCCCCCCTTACAAGAAGGACAGATCCTGTAAAGTAAACAAAAGCATATGTTAAGGGTTATCTTTCTTTCTCCATAATGAGATCTTCCCCGAAACTTTGCCAGCTCCTCTCAGGCATAGAGGCAGCTGATGGAGTTCGGTTTGAAAAGCGTGTTGGATTCTGGCATGATGTCACAGGTTCCGACTAATGAAGCACTTCAAAGAACTTTCAGGCATGTTTCCTAAAGTCTTTATTACAGAGCTACAATTTTGCCGATCGCCATCATGGACATGTTGATGCCAGAATCTGACTTCCTGTCGCTGGCATCAACCTTTTCTTGCTAAACCCCTCCCTTGTCTTGCAGTCACAAGTCACATTATCCAATTAGTGTGAAGGTCAAAAGTTTACTTCCTCTTTCTTTCCTGGGCTTTTTCTCCCCCCCACTCTAAGCTGTGTATTAACCCAGTAATTACCAGACAGTTTTGCATATTGTCAAAGCAAGAATATATAGTATTTGCAGCATTGACACCGGGATTAGAGCAGAGAGCAAAGCAAAGAAGCTCAGTGAGGCTCCTTGCCAAGCAGAGATCAACTTAATTGAAACAAGTTGCTGCAATCTGATTTAAGAGAGAGTACTGACCAGTCCAGTTTTTGTGTTGAAAACAACTTTTTCATGTCCTGCCCTGGTGCATTGCTCTACTGTTCTAGAAATGCAGTAGTAAGTCACAGTTATAATTAAATGAGGCACCATGTGACTCCTTGTTCAATAACAAGAATCCCAGCACTTTGAGTTGCAATTGTTAAATGATCGCTCAAGTCATTAAATTGAGAGAGTCCCAGGTAAGAATCATTCACCCCACCCATCTCACTTCCATCCATGTTCTTTCGGACACATTGCACAATGACAATAGCAGGGGCAGCTCCAGGTTCCACTACCACACAGGTGACCTTCAGCACCAAGAGATGTTTTCAAGATGGCAATCCTTTCCTTCTGCATGTAGACTTCAGAAATGAAAATAATTCTTGAGGAACACAACAAGCTTCTAAGAATAGTTTCTTTATTGCTGTTTGTCAATAGACAGGAATCTTGCCAGAGTAAAGCACACTCAGCATATCTATCAGATAAATCCTAAGAAGGTTTTAGAGAGGATCCCTTCTGAGCCTCTTTCTGCATATCAGTGACTCAAAACTGATTTGCCTGTTAGCTCCTTGAGAAAGAGGCCTTCCCTCCTGCGAACATGTCTCCAATTCTATAACACAAATCAAATGAAATATTTATTTTGGTCATAGACGAGCATAAAAAGGGTAGAATGCAAACAAAAGCTGAAAAAATATTTCTATTATTTCTATTTCTAGTTCATCCAAGCTACCTACATCTCTATCTCTCCCTCATCTATCATCATTATATCATCATCTCTATCTATCTATCTATCTATCTATCTATCTATCTATCTATCTATCTATCTATCTATCTATCTATCTAATATCTATCATCTATACAAATACACAAACACCCATACTCAAACCTTTATAAAACCCTCTGTTCCAAAAGTTGCCATATATACAGAATTACAGAATACAAACCCAGATGAGGCTTGGGAATGAGAAGGGAGTTCTACTAAGGTCCTTCTATTCTAGAACTTTGCCAGGTGAGGTTGTTGCCACCTACAAATAAGGACTTGAAATGGCTATAAAAGATTGGCAGGAAGGGAGTCTTACAATGAAAGAAGCGATATATCTTTTGTCAAGAAAGAAAGCCACTAAATAATGATTATTCATAATGAAATCATATTTTAAAATATAATTGAATTATATTATGTCTGAAATTTTTCAGGATCAAAAATGACACATTTCATTTCAAGTAACCGTTACCTCTCTGGCAGATTTTTCCCTTATCTTTCATCTCCATTATATTTATATAAATGTGCATGTCACAAAGAAAGATGCGTAAGATAAATTACACATTTTTAAAAATTCCTTCAGTAAGACTTATTCCCAACAGTAATAATAAGAAATAAAAAGGAACTATATCAACTAAAACATTTCCGGTAAACAAGTGCTACAGATTGAAAAATACAGACACAGCAATACTTCCTGCTTCCATATCTTTCTTTTTAAGTACTTTGCTCAGTAAATTGTATCCATTCTGTATATTCTTAAGGAAATCATATTTTATGTCCCAAATAACCCTGTAGCTTCAAATATTTTATATGCAACATTTACGACCCTTCACAACTGGTCTTCCTTCGTGGTTTGCTGCTCTTCTGGGCTGCCCTTCTCATCCTTGAAGACTCTTTGCAGAGCAACCTTGTATGATGTTCTGGGCTGGTCCTTTCCTCTCTTCTTCCTCCCAATGAAGAAATAAAAGAGGGGGTTGATGCTGCTGTTGACAGAGGCACATCCTATCCCCATGGTCATGAGGAGGAGAATTTGAAATCCATGTTAATCTGCATCTCAGGCTGGTACATTTTGGTTGATTCTTCTTTAAGATATGATTATATCACTAACTGCTTCTTTGGCATCCTTTCTGCAAAGTTGCGATATTCAGAGAAGAACATCAGACAAGTTCTTATTTCTCTCAGAAAGTTTGCAGCTGGGTCCAGCTCAGTTCCTCTTTCTGACTGTAACTGCACCAACTAACAGGATTCACTGGAAAAAGATCTCATCCTTAGATCCCCAAAGAGACCATCCAGACCATTATCACCAGGTACGTCTGCAATAAAGGCAGAGTTTGTGTTGGGGTCATTTATTATCTGCAAAATGTTCCTTTTTGAGACCAGAGTAGGACTAGGAGCCCATTAGTATGGAATCAGCTAATCCAGTAATGTCTTCTGCCCCATAACGGAACTCAATTGAGCAGCATTTTTTCTTCAGTAAGGTATGATAACAATCTTCTCATATATGACTTCAGTTAATCTTAATTAGTATAGAATCAAGATCATTTGAAGTGTTAATACCACTTTACAATGCCTTGGTAAGGCCACACTTGGAATACAGTATCCAGTTTTGGTCACCACGATGTAAAAAAGATGTTGAGACTCTAGAAAGAGTACAGAGAAGAGCAACAAAGATGGTTAGGGGACTGAAGGCTAAAACATATAAGGAACGGTTGCTGGAATTGGGTATGTCTAGTTTAATGAAGAGAAGCATGAGGGGGGAATTCATAGCAGAGTTGCAATATCTCAGGGGCTGCACCAAAGAAGAGGGAGTCAAGCTGTTCTCCAAAGCGCCTGAAGGCAGGACAAGAAGCAAGGATGGAAACCAATCAAGGAGAGAAGCAACCTAGAACAAAGGAGAAACCTCCGGACAGTTAGAACAATAAATCAATGGAACAACCTGCCTCTAGAAGCTGTGAATACTCCAACACTAGAGGCTTTTAAGGAGAGACTGGACAGCCACTTCTCTAAAATGATATAGGGTTTCCTGCCTGAACAACTATTATTATTATTGTTGTTGTTGTTTTCTAATCTCATGCTATTAATTGTTATGTGCTATCTTTCCGGGAAAAAAAATCTTATTTTTAAAAATTTCTTTTTAATGGTTGTTGGTCTTCTGGTCTTTTGATTCCTTTGGTTTTGAACTGTAAATAAATTGTATTGCTTGATTGAAAGGTAGGAAGGGCTACCCTTGTTTTTGGCGAATGGCAAACTGACAATGGCTTTGAATTCCCCAAGAACACAATTCCTTTCAGCCATTTTGATGGTCAGAAGTTTCTTTTCTTTTAATAATTGTATTTCCCCAGGTTGTCCACCTTATCCATGAATTTGAACTTTTCTAAGCAAGCAAACACTTTTTGCACAATGGAGCAGCAATCTGATTACTCAGGAGGTATGAACAGCATGAAAACTATATTCCATAATACATTTCCTTTCCTTTCTGGGTACTATTGATAACAAAAACCTCAAGCGTTCATAGTGATTCGTGAGTTTATTCCAGAATTGAGACTCTAGGAGCAAATCAAGAGTTGGGGATTGCATTGGCATTTTGAAAACATTCAGTGGGTGCATTCACAAAATGGCTTCTGATGGAATTGTTCATAGAGTAAGCCTTGCGGAGAATTTATGAATATCAACACATGGATATCTGTCACTTCCTACAGGCATTATCAACCTGGAATTGTCCTTTGGAAGGACACAAGGGATCAATGCAATGTTTTTGTTCTTCTTTAATTAGAAAAAAATGATTAGAGGCCTAGAAGCATTTCTAAAAATGAAGGAATAACAAGAGTGGGGAAAATACTTTTCTTTTTAAAATGAGCACTTTAAAAATTATTTTGAATTAATTATCAGGTTAAGTAATTAGAGGATCACAAAGACTGATTATTCGCTAATAGTTTCTGGGCAACGATGGGGGGAAAACCTATTGGGGATTATTTTATTTATACATTTGGAGACTCCCATTCAGAAAGAAAGAAATCAATGTAGATGAAGTTTATAAAGCACATTAGCATTTTTGCTGCCTGCTGTTATTGATCAAAATAATGAATGACTATTATTGCTTCCTTAGGTAATGTGTCAATCCAAGATATATATGAATATGATATTTGGGAGACATACCACTCGTAAGTGTATTATGATACAAAACATTTTCTTTGCAGGAATGGGGTTAGCCCTCCAGTTGTTTCATGATATTCCGAAAGGAGAATTGCTTTGTTGCTCAGCCCATTTGTGCCTGCTGGGACAGGATCCCTTTCTTTTGAAGGGAATCACCCATGGTGGAGGTTGCTCCATTCTCCATATAATCTCTTCACATAATCAGGAGAACATTTCCGCTTCGGTGGTCTTTGTTGAAATCCATGGGACTTTCTTGATCATATGACAAGTCTCACATATGGGCCCACATCCTTTTTCCTTTGCTTGGGAAAAAGGCCATCAACTCACGATCTCCAGGACCTTTGATCATAACTTTCTCTAACCTACAGTCAGTAGACATCTGTCATAAGGAGGACATGTGCTACTTGTTGCCCCCGTTTCCTCCAACCGACAGATGGAGTTTAAAATTGTCTGAAAGATAAGGGAAAAATCTGCCAGAGAGGTTACAGTTTCTTGAAATGAAATGTGTCATTTTTGATCCTGAAAAATTTCAGACATAATATAATTCAATTATATTTTAAAATAAGATTTCATTATGAATAATCATTACTTAGTAATTTTCTTTCTTGACTAAAGATATATCGCTTCTTTCATTGTAAGACTCCCTTCCTGCCAATCTTTTATAGGCATTTCAAGTCCTTATTTGTAGGTGGCAACAACCTCACCTGGCAAAGTTCTAGAATACAAAAACCTTAGTAGACCTTCCTTCTCATTCGCAAAACTCATCTGGGTTTGTATTCTGTAATTCTGTATAGATGGCTACTTTTGGAACACAGGATTTTATAAAGGTTTGAGTATGGATGTTTGTGTATTTCTACAGATGATCGATAGATAGATAGATAGATAGATAGATAGATAGATAGATAGATAGATAGATAGATAGATAGATAGATAGATAGATAGAGGTGATGATATAATGTTGATAGATGAAAGAGAGATAGAGATGTAGGTAGCTTGGAACATTTCCGCTTCGGTGGTCTTTGTTGAAATCCATGGGACTTTCTTGATCATATGACAAGTCTCACATATGGGCCCACATCCTTTTTCCTTTGCTTGGGAAAAAGGCCATCAACTGACGATCTCCAGGAACTTTGATCATAACTTTCTCTAACCTACAGTCAGTAGACATCTGTCATAAGGAGGACATGTGCTACTTGTTGCCCTCCTTTCCTCCAACTGACAGATGGAGTTTAAAATTGTCTTGAAGTTTTGAGTACCAAAGTAAACACCTTTTCTCTAATAAATGCTAACTATAGTTATTGGAGTTAACAAACTTTGACTGAAATTGACAAGATCTTAATCAATTACACACTGAAAGCTAACTGCTAGTACTAGCATGTTCCTCTCAAAGTGCATGTCACATTGTGTGCCTGTTTGCACACTTGTCATCCCTTACTCTCTAAAGCAGGGGTCCCCAACACCTGGTCCATGGCCACAGCTTGCCAGAAACTGGGGCACGCAAACAAGCGAAGTCCCATCTGCGGGATGCAGGTAACGCGCAAAACCACTCCCCCCCCCAGTCCACAGAAAAAACCCTTGTGCCCAGAAGGTTGGGGCTGTTATTCTAAAGAATGTAAATATTAAATGATTGGTGCATGTTCCCCCTACATTTCTTCCCCTTTCCGATTGTTTGTGTTGTCCTTCTGCCTGTTCAATTACCAGGTAACCCTACTCTGCACTCAGCCACAATGGCTAATAAAGGGAATTGGTGTCAGTTGTCCTGAAATAGACTTTGAAGGATTTTGCATAGAAACTTGGGTCACAATCGATTGTAGTAATTCTCCAACCTTGCAAGAAACTTTAATTTTAGGGATGTAATTGCCATCAGGGGGTACAAAAGCAGATATCTCTTGATATGTGTAAGTTAAGAAAATGTTTGTGTGCATGTGTTTGTGTATCTGTGTGTATATATGTGTGTTTGTATGGGTGTATGTATGTACTATATATATATGTATTTATTTCTCTAACAAGGACTGATTCTCTCTCTGTCTCTTTTTGTTATTAGGATTGGTCAGGAGACCTTAATTGCTCCTAATATTTCTACAGTACAAGAATTCCTTCCTTTTCCTAATGATCAACTGTTCGATAATTTAACACAAAATCTTATCGATGGCTTCATTGTCCTTATTTGCATTTTAGGCCTGGTGGGAAATGGAAGGACCATTTATCTCCTGGCCTTTTCCATTAAGAGGAATTCTTTCACCACTTTCATTCTGAATCTCTCCATGGCTGATTTTGGGGTCCTCGCATCCTTCATTATGACAGAAATATTTGTGGCCATGTTAACTCTGAATCAAAGAACATATGTGGTTGATACCTTTTTCTTGTTATTTTTTGAGCTCTTTTTCTTCACCTATTCTGCTAGTCAGTTTCTGCTGACGGCCATCAGCCTGGACAGGTGTGTGGCTGTCCTCTTCCCTCTCTGGCATCGTTGCCATCGTCCTCCATATTTGTCCACCCTGGTTTGTGGCCTCATCTGGATCCTCTCCTTCCTGCTCTCTGCAGTGCACTTCCTTCTCCACCAGACCAAAACTTTTGGAAGTTCACCTTTCTTATACCAGTTGATTGTGAATGGTTTACTTTGTACACCGCTCATGGTTGTGTCCACTGTGACTCTCTGGATTCACATGAGGTCTAAATCGCAACGCAGTCAAAGAAAGTTGCTCACCACCATTTTTCTAGCTCTTCTTTTCTTCCTCCTCTTTTCTCTCCCAATGAATGTCTTTTATGTCATTCATTATTTTGATACCTATAATCTCCTCCTGATGACCATTGGGATAGGATGTGCCTCTCTCAACAGCAGCATCAACCCCCTCCTTTATTTCTTCATTGGGAGGAAGAAGAGAGGAAAGGACCAGCCCAGAGCATCATACAAGGTTGCTCTGCAAAGAGTCTTCAAGGATGAGAAGGGCAGCCCAGAAGAGCAGCAAACCATGAAGGAAGACCAGTTGTGAAGGGTCATAAATATTGCATATAAAATATTTGAAAATACAGGATTCTTTGGGACATAAAACATGCTTTCCTTAAGAATATACAGAATGGATACAATTTACTGGGCAAAGTGCTTAAAAACAAAGATATGGAAGCAGGAAGTATTGCTATGTCTGTATTTTTCAATTGAAGCATTTGGTTACCGGAAATGTTTTAGTTGATATAGCTCCTTTTTATTTCATTATTATTGCTGTTGGGAATAAGTCTTACTGAAGGGATTTTTAAAAATGTGTAATTTATCTTACACATCTTTCTTTGTGACATGCACATTTATATAAATATAATGGAGATGAAAGATAAGGGAAAAATCTGCCAGAGAGGTTACGGTTTCTTGAAATGAACTGTGTCATTTTTGATCCTGAAAAATTTCAGACATAATATAATTCAATTATATTTTAAAGTAAGATTTCATTATGAATAATCATTATTTAGTGGCTTTCTTTCTTGACTAAAGATATATCACTTCTTTCATTGTAAGACTCCCTTCCTGCCAATCTTTTATAGCCATTTCAAGTCCTTATTTGTAGGTGGCAACAACCTCACCTGGCAAAGTTCTAGAATAGAAGGACCTTAGTAGACCTTCCTTCTCATTCCCAAGCCTCATCTGGGTTTGTATTCTGTAATTCTGTATATATGGCAACTTTTGGAACAGAGGGTTTTATAAAGGTTTGAGTATGGGTGTTTGTGTATTTGTATAGATGATAGATATTAGATAGATAGATAGATAGATAGATAGATAGATAGATAGATAGATAGATAGATAGATAGATAGATAGAGGTGATGATATAATGATGATAGATGAGGGAGAGATAGAGATATAGGTAGCTAGGCTGAACTAGAAATAGAAATAATAGAAATATTTTTTCAGCTTTTGTTTGCATTCTACCCTTTTTATGCTGGACTATGACCAAAATAAATATTTCATTTGATTTGTGTTATAGAATTGGAGACATGTTCGCAGGAGGGAAGGCCTCTTTCTCAAGGAGCTAACAGGCAAATTAGTTTTGAGTCATTGATATGCAGAAAGTGATTGAGAAGGGATCCTCTCTAAAACCTTATTAGGATTTATCTGATAGATATGCTGAGTGTGCTTTACTCTGGCAAGATTCCTGTCTATTGACAAACAGCAATAAAGAAACTATTCTTAGAAACTTGTTGTGTTCTTCAAGAATTGTTTTCTTTTCTGAAGTCTACATGCAGAAGGAAAGGATTGCCATCTTGAAAACAGCTCTTGGTGCTGAAGGTCACCTGTGTGGTAGTGGAACCTGGAACTGCCCCTGCTACTGTCATTGTGCAATGTGTCCAAAAGAACATAGATGGAAGTGAGATGGGTGGGGTGAATGATTCTTACCTGGGACTCCCTCAATTTAATGACTTGACCGATCATTTAACAATTGCAACTCGAAGTGCTCGGATTCTTGTTGTTGAACAAGGAGTCACATGGTAACTCATTTAATTATAACTGTGACTTACTACTGCAATTCTAGAACACTAGAGCAATGCAACAGGTCAGGACATGAAATAGTTGTTTCCAACACAAAAACTGGACTGGTCAGTACTCTCTCTTAAATCAGATTGCAGCAACTTGTTTCAATTAAGTTGATCTCTGCTTGGCAAGGAGCCTCACTGAGCTTCTTTGCTTTGCTCTCTGCTCTAATCCCGGAGGCCCAGGGTTTGGATGCCATATTTCACTATCTGATCTCAAAGCTGTTCTGATAGTACCTATTTCAAATAAGCTTCTGGTTCTTCCTGGCTTGGTGCCTCCTGGGGTTCATCTGTTGCAGTTTCTTCAGAGTCAGAGTCCAACCCCTAGTGTAAGGCAGTGATTGCGCAAGCTTATAAACAAGAATCTTGTCACCCAAAGTTCAAATCTGAATCAGAGCCAGATAAGCATCAATGGAGTTCAACGTGGGCTGAATATTTATTTATTTACTTATTTATGAGACTTATATACCGCTTTAAGTGCAAGCACTCTCTAAGCGGTGTACACCAGTAAGCAATGTATATATATATATATATATATATATTTACATTGCCCCCAACAATCTGGGTCATCATTTTACCTACCCCGGAAGGATGGAAGGCTGAGTCAACCTTGAGCCGGTGAGATTTGAACCGCTGACCTGCTGAACACAGTCGGCTAAAGTGGCCTGCAGTACTGCACTTTAACTGCTGCGCCACCTCGGCTCTTTTTATGGATCATTTGGGGGGACATAACAACTGTAGGCTGATTATTTACTTAACTCTCCCACTCCACCAGTTTTGCCTATACTTCTCCTACATTTTCATGCATTTTAATATTCATCCATTGTGGTTAATGGAATAAGGGGAAGTTATTACGAATTTACCATATGGGGTCGGATGTACATTATCACAGGAGGGAGGGGGTCTTTGCCAAGGAGTAATAGGCACATCGACCAAGAATCCTTGGAATGAAGAAAGAGGCACAGGGTGGACCCTCCTGCAGCCTTCCACAGAGTATATAAAATAGATATGCATATTGTGCTCTAGTCTGGCAAGATTCCTGTCAATGGGTGAGCAACAATAAAGAAACTAATCTGAGTAAACCTCTGTGTCTTTCTTGGTTCCTTGCTCCTGACACCACATTTTTTTAAGAGACTGTCAAAGGAACGTAGAAAGAAGGAGACCCACCAGTATCTTCCCCATAGGCCATGGGGACCTACTGCTCCCTTCAGGAATCTTCTCCTTCCAGACACACACACAAAAAAGTCCTTCCAGATTTTGTCTGTTTGGTTGAACCAACCAGAAGAAAGACTGCATTTGGTTACATATATATCCTCACCAGTAAGATTGGCACATAGGACTAAATGGTCAAAATGGTGGAAGCTTGCATTGTTTCTTGGTACATTAGCTTAACAAGCCACTCAATGGCGATATAGGCAGCATACAAACTTAACAAATAATAAATATAAATTGTTGTCACAATTAACAAAGGTTGCCATAAGATGTTCTTCCTTTAAGTGGCTGGTTTCCAGGAATTTGAAATCCATGGTAATCTGCATCTCAAGCTGGTACATTTTGGTTGATTCTTCTTTAAGATATGATTATATCATTAACTGCTTCTTTGGCATCCTTTCTGCAAAGTTGCGAAATTCAGAGAAGAACATCAGACAAGTTATTTCTCTCAGAAAGTTTGCAGCTGGATCCAGCTCAGTTCCTCTTTCTGACTGTAACTGCATCAAGTGCCAACTAACGGGATTCACTGGAAAAAGATCTCATCCTTAGATTCCCAAAGAGACCAACTGGTTCCATCTGAGATTCTTCCCATCATCACCAGGTATGTCTGTGGTAAAGGCAGAGTTTGTGTTGGGGTCATTTATTATCTGCAAAATGTTCCTTTTTGAGACCAGAGTAGGACTAGGAGCCCATTAGTATGGGATCAGCTAATCCAGTAGTCTTCTGCCCTGTGATGGAACTCAATTGAGCAGCATTTTTTTTCAGTAAGATATGATAACTATCTTCTCATATATGACTTCAGTCAATCTTAATTAGTATAGAATCAAGATCATGTGAAGTGTTAATACCACTTTACAATGCCTGGTAAGGCCACACTTGGAATACTGCATCCAGTTTTGGTCACCACGATGTAAAAAAGATGTTGAGACTGTAGAAAAAGTACAGAGAAGAGCAACAAAGATGATTAGGGGACTGGAGGCTAAACCATATAAGGAACTGGAATTGGGTATGTCTAGTTTAATGAAGAGAAGGATGAGGGGGGAATTGATAGCAGAGTCAAGATAGATGTAGATAGATATAGATATAGATATACTATAGATAGATAGAAATAGATAGTAGCTTTTTTCAAAATATTTTTCCACTTTATGTATTTTTTTTTTTTTTTAGCTTTTGTTTGCATTTTACCCTTTTTATGCTGGTCTATGACCAAAATAAATATTTCATTTGATTTGGAGGAATGTTTGCAGGAGGGAAGGCCTCTTTCTCAAGGAGCTATAAGGCAAAGCAGTCCTTAAGTCATTGGTATGCAGAAAGAGGCTCAGAAGGGATCCTCTCTAAATCCTTCTTAGGATTTATCTGACAGATATGCTGAGTGTGCTTTACTCTGGCAAGATTCCTGTCTATTGGTAAACAGCAATAAAGAAACTATTCCTAGAAACTTGTATTTTTCTTGATTTCCTGCACTTGACCATTTGATATTTATGCCCAGAAGCTGCATCGGGAATTATTTTCTTTTATGAAGTCCACATACAGAAGGAAAGGATTGCCATCTTGATAACATCTCTTGGTGCTGAAGGTCACCTGTGTGGTAGTGGAACCTGGGGCTGTCCCCGCTATTGTCATTGTGCAATGTGTCCAAAAGAACATAGATGGAAGCAATGCTTTTTTTGTAAAAAAAAAAAAAAAAAAAAAAGGTACCGGAAATCACACACATCATACAACCCACCTTGCCTACCCTACAAGGTTCCATCCAAAAAAGGTGCCAGAACTCCGTTCTGGGTGTTCTATGACAAAAAAGCCCTGGATGGAAGTGAGATGGGTGGGTGAAGGACTCTTACCAGGGACTCCCTCCATTTAATGACTTGAACGATCATTTAACAACTGCAACTGGAAATCCTGGGATTCTTGTTGTTGAACAGGGAGTCACATGGTGTCTCCTTGTAACAATGACTTACGACTGCAATCCTATGGTCAAATATGGTCCTACGTCAAGGACTGTAATCTCTTGTATTGTTTATGTTAGAGATTTCATTGGTGAACCAGTCAATATTTACAAGCACAAAATATATGTTTTTCTCCTTTCTTAGTTTGCATTATTATTTTTAGAGCCATGGTGCAGTGGTTATAGTGCAGTAATCCAGGCTAATTCTGCCAACTGCCAACAGTTTGATTCTCACCGGCTTGAGGTTGGTTCAGTCTTCCATCCATCTCAGGTGGATAAAATAAGGACCCAGGCAATATGCTAACTCTGTAAACTGTTTAGAAAGGTCTGTAAAGCACTATAAAGTGGTATATAAGTCTAAGTTGGATCATATGGGACCATGAAGTGCTTAACACTCATCCTCAACTATACCTGCTCTTCTGTTATATTTTCATTCATTCTAATATTCTGAATAACCTTTCCAGTCTTTTTGGAAAAATAAACATTCACATGCAAAGCTAAAGTGACAGAATAGACAGAATAAGGCAATTGTCAAGGATGAAACTTTGACAACTATGTGCCTCAGTGTTTCAACTTGTCTTTAGAGTAAGTGGGGGAGTTGTTACTTTCGAATGGGTTAGATGGAGAAACAAAATTTCTACAATTCTGCTGAAGACCATGAGAGCCTGAAGCCTTTTCAAAGACAACAGAACAGGTGTGGATTTGAAGCAGATGGTTCCCATAATAAAGTGAACTTGTTTATATGGACTATGTAAGACATTGGGGGTTTGGCTGGGGAAATTATTGTTTAAATCTATGATTTGGTGATGGAACCTCAGACTTAATTTTGCTTCAACATAACCACACATTGTATTCAATAAATAGTAAGATTTTCGGAGACGGAATGAACTGGAGTTTTATTTGGATTCTTGAGCTGGATGTTGACAGTGATTATGTTGCTCTGATGTTTAAGGTACTGGCTGTGGATGCTGCAGGACACACAGAAGCTCGAAATATAACAGACCTGATTTGTCTGACTTTGTTTCTTCCTTCCTATGTGAGATATACCGAATCTGAGAAATTCTTGATTTACTGATAAAAAAAATTCTTCTTAAGAACATTTCTGCTGGTTTTAATAATCTTAAAAATCATATGATGCTTTTTTTGTGAGGAGCGCTATAAGAATTCTGGAATGTTTTTTCATGGTTGTTTGATGTGGGAATGATATAATCTCCAAGGGACCCATTCCGCACAAAAAGACAGATTTATCTCCACTCTTGGCATGATTTCTTGAGCTGCAGCACAAGAGGCAATAAACATGATGTTTTGGAACAACACTAACCACCAATCTTGCTCCATCTAAATCAATGAGGGAGCATGCTAGACTAGAGTTGATAGCAAAAATCTCAGTTATCTGGATTCACAGAATATGCTAAGCCGCTGAACATGGTTAATGGAATAACCATTCCATTGTGGTTAATGGAAGAAGGGAAGGTTATCGTGCCTGTACTCAAATCTTAGGAAAGAAAAATCCTTCACTCCATAACTTTAGAGAAAAAAATACTTTTACTAGGAAAGAATTGATGCAGATAATTCGGGCAAAATCTGAGGCAAAACCGTGTGAAGCATCCAATTGTAATAAACCCCAAATCTCACCCCTTTGCAACAAGGCAACCATAAACCACAAGAACAGATGATTACGATTTAAAGCGAAGTTAAATTCCGTATCATTAAAATTGAAATCCATTGTGCAATATATTAAAAAGTGCATGGGAAAATAATGAAGTGCATATGTCAGTAGTGGTGAACCTATGGCACGCATTCCAGAGATGGCAGTCAGAGTCTTCTCTGTGGGCACGGCCACCGTCACCTCAGCCCCGCCTCCCCCTGCAGCCTCCTCACCAGCTGCCCCCCGGAGGAGGCGTGGCCTGTACAGAGCAGCACAGCGAAGGACATGGCAGCTGTGCAGCAGGGACAAGACTCCGCCCCCATGCCCCATCATGCACAGATGATGCTGCAGGGCGTGGGCAGAGGGTGTGGCCGCCATGTTGCTGCAGGGCCACCTGGGCAAACTGCTGCGGTGGACCATGGATGCAGTAGGTGACCCTGGGGGCAGGCGGGGCAGTGGGCAGGGCAGTTTTGGGGCACTCAGTGTCTAAAAGTTTTGCCATCACTGGTATATGTCATTAGAAGGTACAGGCACTCAGCAGTTAAAGATGCTGAGCTTGTCGGCTGGAAAGCTGACAGCCCAGGTTCAAGACCTGAGCACTTTGTAACACAATAAGCTCCCATCACTTGCTCCAGCTCCTACTCACTTAGCAATTCAAAAGCATGCAAATGTGAGTAGATTAATAGGTACCACTTGGGTGAGAAGGTAGCAGCATTCTGTGCTCCTTTGGCATATTGTCATGCCATGAAAATATCTTTGGACAATGACTGGACATGACTAGACAGGAAACCTTTATGTGCAGTAAGTGCATACTAAACATTCTAAGATTTCTATGCAGGAATCTTTAATAGTTAAATGCAGAATTGTGCAGATAAATAGGAATATCAGAGTCCCACTGTCAGCCACAGCCAAATTGAGGATATAGATGATGAAAGAGTCCTCTTAATCTGGCAATGCAAAACTCGGATGACAATTCCATTTCCAATAATCCCTGGAATACAGAGTAAAATGATTACAGAATAGATGATTACTCCCCAAACTCCAGGCTGATACATTTTGCCCTTTGGGGGTATGGTATCAGTATCATTGGGTTTAGTAGAATTGAATGTCCAGTTTCCTATTTTAGCATCCATTATTCCAGAAAAGATGGTTTCATATCGGTTGTTCTTCTTCTGTGGAAATGTTTCTTATTTTAATATTTTTTGTTGTTGTTGTTGTTGTTTCTGCTTCTTGCTGAGGGATAATGAAGGATCCAGAAAGCTAACAAATGAATTAGTCACCCTTACTTTAGTCCACAGAGATCAAGTGTCATTTGCTTCTATTTTGATTTTTCCAAGAATCACAGTGAAGGATGTGGGAAAGTCAGCAGAAGTCAATTGGGTTATGCTTTTGCATACTTCCGCCTTGCTTCTTGACCCTGAAGGCAACAGTGGTTACAGTAGATTATTATTCTCTTCCATCAGTTTTCAGCTTTATGGGGCAGTCCGTTATCTGACATGTATAAGTTTTTGAGAACTAATGACAAACTTGATTCCCACAAAGGACTTGTTTCATTTCAATGCCTTTCCATAGGAGCAAAGCAGAAATGACTCCTGAGGGACAGGTTGATTGATTACTCGATCAGATAAAAGAGGAGATCCTTTTTCAGTTCTGTGGGAGTTTGTTTCCTCTGGTTCTGCACAAGAACTATGTGATATCAAAAACGAAAAGAATACATTGTTCATAGGATCACTCATACAATACAGTAGGGTTCTTTCTGTCTTTATTTTAAAGCATATTTCAAACTGCTGCACAAAGTTATTGATTATAATCCTTGTCCTTCTAAAAAGCTTTCTTTGACACCACCTGTAATTAGCAGAACATTAAATCATATTCTGATTGGTTTGTATTTAGCCACAGACAAACGTCACACAGGAGAAGAAAATACTGTTCTTTGGAATCTGATTAATATCTGCTCTGCTAAATATTTCTACTAATATGGCGACAAGTGAACAAGAGTTTTAACAAGAATTTGCATTTTAGAAATGTCTGTATCTTTTAACTCTATCTAAACATTACCTCTAGAGGGAATCTACATGGGGGTTAGAACAAATGTTCACACCAAAAAGGAAAAAAAAAATCTTCTGAATGGGGAGAGGATTTTATTTTCCTGGGATGGGGTAAGGATTGAAGAATTGGTGCTCCTTATTTGGAATTTATTCTATTCTTTACCAGCAACTTCTGCTCACTGCTGTGGAATGAAAGAAGTCTAAAAAACAGGCCTGGGGTAGCTGTTTTGAGAGGCTTTAAAAATTTGGGGGTTTCCACCAGGACAATTTAATGATTATAAATGGGCCAGCTCCTCTGGAAAATTGATGACTAGATGGTCTCCTTTGATTCAAGCAACATATGCAAGAATGAAGAGAGATCTATCTGATGATTTAAAGGCATTGGCATGGAAGCCTGGTTGGCATAAAAAGAAAGCTAGAGTTAGGTTTAAAAAATGGGGCCTTCTGATTGATTAGAGAAGATTTTACAGTCTTAATAGGCTAAAGGGAGATTTTGAGATGAAGGGTAATATGATTATTAGATTTAAATATTCTGGAAAATGATTTTAAAAAAATAAGGGACTGATTGGCTTAATATTTAGGACTTAGATTTATAAGGGAAATTGAAAACAGCTATTAGGAGTCAGCCTTGAATTATTCTTTAGCACAGAAAATATAGATGATGGATTTGGGACAATAAAGGTGACTCTATTTGTAAGTAGTGATGTGCTAGGACAAGGAATAGAAAATCTATATCAAATAGAATGTGAATATATTTAGGTAAGTAATATGTGTATTTTAGATATTATAATTTTTGCGTAGTGAAATAAAGGAAATTTGGGTTACCAGGACTTTAAAAACAATGGATGTTAAAGGTACGTTGGAATACTGTAATTAAAAATGACAAAATTAGCTAAAACTTAAAACAGGATATGGATATGTATAAGCAAAAAATATATTGATAAATGTGTTAATTGAGTTTGCCATGGTTAGAAATTTACTAATTTAAATATGATACATTGAATGTTAAGGGAAATAGAGAAGGAATTTTTGATAATGCAACCTGAGATATGTACTAGAGACTTTGTTATTGAACTATTGACTGCCCAGTCACCATGCTGCTTTCCAAGCATTCAAATGTAAAGCTGGGAAACCTAATAATAATAATAATAATAATAATAATAATAATAATAATAATAATAATAATAATAATAATAATAATAATAATAATAATAATAATAATAATAATAGTAATAGTAATAATAATAATAATAATAATAATAATAATAATAATAATAATAAAAATAATAATAATAATAATAATAATAAAGTTGGATGGGACCTTGGAGGTCATTAAATCCAACCCCCTGCTCAGGCAGGAAACCCTACACCATTTCAGAGCATTCACCGCTTCTGGAGGCAGGTTGTTCTACTGGTTAATTGTTCTAACTGTCAGGAAGTTTCTCCTTAGTTCTAGGTTGCTTCTCTCCTTGATTAGTTTCCATCCATTGCTTCTTGTCCTGCCTTCAGGCGCTTTGGAGAATAGCTTGACTCCCTCTTCTTTGAGGCAGCCGCTGAGATACTGGAACACTGCTATCATATCCCCCCTCATCCTTCTCTTTGTTAAACTAGACATACCCAATTCCAGCAACCGTTCCTTATATGTTTTAGCCTCCAGTCTCCTAGTAATCTTTGTTGCTCTTCTCTGTACTCTTTCTAGCATTGAAAAGACCTTTGATCTTGAATTCTAAGCAGAATGTTCTTAGGAATAACATTTAGTATATTCTTCCATCCTTGATGTTTTGGGACTTTTATTTTAGTTTATTTATGCTTTTTTATTGATAGATGCATAAGTAGGTGACAGTCATTTGAGATATAACAGGTCAGGAACAGACACCACAAAAAAAGAAACAAACAATGGAAATGTAATAGCTATCAGTTATGATATGAAAATCTTGAAAGTCTGACAAAGTAATCAGTTATAATGCTTGGCTTGGTTTTTTTCTTTCTTTCTAGTAAATACTGCTGCCACCTTCTTTCAGGTGGCTCACTTTTATGGAACAAAACTGCTGGTTTTAGTAGAGTCTTCCACTTGCTTCCATGTATATCTATTATTTAAAACTGGAGAGCATTTCCCCTCACTTTCCTCTTATGCCAAGAGCATGGTGGCTCGAATGCTTGCAACACTGGGCAGGAGGTTCGCCCACGTGTGTTTGAGTCCCCAAAGCTGCCATGAGGGTTGAGTTCTCGTCCTTCACTCCAACTCCTTCTGGGAACATAATGAGGGAGCGCAATTGCACAAGACAATTTATATGCAAAGGAGATTCTCCAGAATGAAAGCAAGAAGCTTAAGAGTTGGGTCAAGAGTGTTGGAAAAGTCAGCAGGAGAAGAGGACCAGAAAAGGACATCTTCACACACTTTCTGACAAACATTGGAAAGAAACGGAGGACAAATAGCCACATGTATCGAGAAGAGCAAGATTTGTGACCCACTGCAGATTAGGACTTCATAAGAGTCGTAGGACCACATGGTTAACTAGGCTGAGCCCTCATTGAATGATGATTCGGTGCTTATAATTCATAGTGTTACACAATGGGAATGCTCTAAGTCACACAATAGTGGATGCATCAGAAACCTCCACACCGTCTCCAGAGAGATGTGAAAAGAGCAGTTGGGTCCATTAATGCTTTTAAGGTAAGTAGGTTGGCATAAAGATATAGATCAGTGGTTCTCAACCTTTTTAATGCTGCGACCCCCCAACCGGTCGTAAGTCGAGGACTACTCAACCGGTCGTAAGTCGAGGACTACTCAACTGGTGCAGCACCATTTGCAGAATGGGACTTTTGGCGGGCTCAGCAGGGCAGAGACAGCCTGGACAATTCCTGTTGGCTTTTGAAAGCCAATAGAATTAGACTCTATTCAAGAGAGTCTATTCTATTGGCTTTCAAAAGCCAATAGAATAAAAGGGAGTAGCACAGCTAAGGAAAGGGGGAAAAAAGATGGCGGACTGCGTTGTTTGGCGACCCCCATGAAATGGTCGTTCGACCCCAAATGGGGTCCCGACCCACAGGTTGAGAACCACTGATATAGATGGTTACATTGGTTAGGACTTACAGTTTTGAAGAAGTATTTCCAGAAATAATATATCTCCACCACCTAAATATTTAACATTTTTTATCTGTGGTCATCTGTGAGGGTTTGATCATATAGTCAAATTATTTCACCCTAGAAGTTTCTGAGGCTCATCCTGAACTTGGAAAGAGTTATTTTCATATAAGAGTTATATGGATGGGCAAGAGTTACAGTCAAGAGGTCTCCTTGAGAATCCAAAGAAATTCATAAAGATAGATTTTTTTTTGACGAATTCAGTTCGGTTTGTAGAGATTTAACTGTAGAGAAAAGGAGAATTTGTCCAGCCAAAGGAACAGATTTCCATCTTAAAGAAAAGAGGAACTTGCTATAAACCAAAAACGAGAAAACATTTCTACAAATTTTGTTTGAAGCAAATATTTAGGAACTTAATCATAACTTGAAAGAAGTGACAAGTAATAACAGACTGAAACCAGTCCATCAGGATAACGAAATATGTTTAAAGTCCAAGCCCAAACACAATCAAAAAACTAAATATCAAATACAATAACTATTAAAAAGGAATTTTAAAAATTAAGGGAAAATATTAGAAACAATAGGAGGAGAATAGAATCTGGGGACTTCTGGAATCTTTAGCTCTTTATATTTAAGGGGTTTGACCTATTTTTGCTAATTTTCTATCGTTCTGCAAATATTGATTTCTTGTCATTGATCGGCAAGATTAATATTAGTGAGGTAGTCCCACATGCTACCTTTATTGTGGAGTTGCAAGAATAGAATCTGGCAAGTCTGAAAGCCCTTCACTCTTGCTTATTTTAATTTTCCAGAAAACTAACGTGGGTCCCTTCTGAGATGCTTCCCACCCCCTTTTCCAATCAAAAGACCAGCAATACGATACAGTAATCATAAAACAAGGAATCCAAAAATTGAGATAAAATCTTTAAAAATAATATTGGGGTCGGAGGATAAGATGATTAAAAAATTATACTACTATTTGTTAGATCAGGCAACGTACAAGGAACAAGTAAAAGTGACTATGTTGAATTGGAGCAAGGACTTTGGTCTTAATTTTGATCTGCACATCTGGCAAGAACTATGGGCAAGAAACAAGAAGCTTACTTTGGTCACCTCTTACAAAGAGAACCTTTACAAAATGTTTTATAGATGGCATCCCCCACCCACAAGATTGGCTAAAATGTGTACCAATGTTTCCCCTAAATGTTGGAAATGTAATTTGACAAGTGGAACTTACTATCATATGTGGTGGGAATGCACGCGGGCTCGTGATTTTTGGAACAGGATTAAAGTATGGTTGGAAGAAATATTAGAGTAAGTGGTAGAACCAAAACCAGAACTCTTTCTATTAGGTTTAACTACGCAAAAGCATGACAAAGGCGTACTTTATTTAATGCTACACATTTTAACGGCTTCCAGACTGGTTTTTGCTCAAAATTGGAGGAATAAGGGAACTCCAACGGAAGAAGAGATCCTGCATAAAATTTTATCATGTGCTGAGATGGACAGGCTTACAATGATTATGAAAGACAAGACAGAACATGAATATTTCGAAATCTGGGGCAAATTTTACCGTTGGTATGAATTAAAGAGAACTGCTCGGACTTCAAGTTAATGGTAGAATTAAAAGATATATATAACTGTACATATAATTGTATATATAATTGTATTGTATAGAGGCTTATATAGAGGTTAAGAACGATGTATTAAACTTTTGTACCATGATAGGAACTGATAGAAAAATTCATTCTGGAATGTCATGTTTGTCCATTGTTGTTTTAATTGTATTATGAATAAAAACATTTTAAAAAAATGTAGCAGTTAACAATTAATGGCATGAAAATAGAATTCGTATATATATATATATATATATATATATATATATATATATATATATATATATATATATATATATATATATATTAAAATGTATTGGATTCAGAGATGAGAGATGGTGTCACACAATCCTGGGGGGGGGGGGGGGGAAAATGCTGTTAAATTGAGTTTGACTGTTGATTAAAGGATCCTGCAGAATTAGCTGATTCCCATCCCCATGGTTCCCAAATTCTATCCTGAACTCAAAAAAGAATACTTGGCAAATAACAACTATCACAACAGAAACTCTATCTTTACTACTGACATACCTAGACATACTGAGTCGAAGGATGACATGTTTCTCAATTAATCCTGTTGGCCTGCACTGGATGCATTTATAGTGAGAAAGAGGAATTGAGCAGAACCAATCTGCAAACTTTCTCGAAAAAAAAAAGAACTTATATAAAATGTGTCTCTGACTTTTGCAGTTGAAAGTGTTACCGCACACAAGACCTAAAGATACCATCATATCAAAACATTTGATTTCCACAGTGATGTATTGTATGAGAAATGAGAAGTGAACGTGGTGTTTAAGAATCCTCTTGTTAGACCTGACATACATTGTTGTTATTGTTAGTTGCAAAGTCGTGTCCGACCCATTGCGACCCCATGTCCTCTACCATCTTCTGGAGTCCATTTAAGCTCACGCCTACTGCTTCAGTGACTCCATCCAGCCACCTCATTCTCTGTCATCCCCTTCTACTATTCTATATACATAGAGTTTGAAAAACAAGGTTGTTTCCTAAATTGCCCAAGGAGTGTCACCACAAGAAGCCTATTTTAGAAAAGAGAGGATAATGCAGTGGTGGGATTCAACCAATTTACACCAGTTCGGCAGAACCGGTAGCTAATTTTTTGTTGCTCAGGCCCAGAATGGACTTCCGGAAGAGGCATCCACACAGAGAACCGGTTGTTCACGTATTTGAATCCCACCACTGGGATAACGAAACAACCATGGATGACATATAATAATAATAATAATGATGATGATGATGATGATGGTGGTGGTGGTGGTGGTGGTGGTGGTGGTGGAAGGCACCTTGGAGGTCATCTAGTTCCAACCCCATGCTCAGGCAGGAAACCCTATACCATTTCAGACAAATGGCTGTCCAGTCTCTTCTTAAAAACTTCCAGGTTTGGAGCATTCACAGCTTCTGGAGGCAGGTTGTTCCACTGGTTCATTGTTCTAACTGTCAGGAAGTTTCTCCTTAGTTCTAGGTTGCTTCTCTCCTTGATTAGTTTCCACCTGTTGCTTCTTGTCCTGCCTTCAGACGCTTTGGAGAATAGCTTGATTCCCTCTTCTTTGTGGCAGCCCCTGAGATATTGGAACACTGCTATCATATCCCCCCTCATCCTTCTCTTCATTAAACTAGACATTCCCAATTCCAGCAGCTGTTCCTTGTATGCTTTAGGCTCCAATCCTCTAATCATCTTTGTTGCTCTTCTTTGTACTCTTTCTAGAGTCTCAACATCTTTTTTACATCATGGTGACCAAAACTGGATGCAGTATTCCAAGTGTGGCCTTACCAAGGCCTTGTAAAGTGGTATTAATACTCCACGTGATCTTGATTCTATCCCTCTGTTAATGCAGCCTAGCACTGTGTTGGTCTTTTTGGCAGCTGCAGCACTCTGCTGGCTCCTATTTAAGGGACTGTCCAGGGTTTAGGCAGAAGCAAAAGGGAATGGAATATACCACTGGTCTTAAACTTCAGGGGTGTCCTCCCTTGCAATTGCCTGCCCTTTGATTCCAATCAATCCAATCATGCCTGTCACCACCTGAATATGTTGCTCCTCCCCCAACCCTGTCATATCTCTCCTCTGGGTCAGAGGGCCTTCTCTTCCCTCAGCCATCCACATTCATCCAGGAAACCTGGGTGGGGATTGGAAGAAGGATACTCTCACCACTGATTGGAGCTTTCATTCATTATCAGTCCCAGCTGCACCCAACTTAGTCCCATACCCTATCTCAGGGGTCTTCAAACTTGGCCCTTTTATGACTTGTGGACTTCAACTCCCAGAATTCCTCAGTCAGGCACGCTGGCTGAGGAATGCTGGGAGTTGAAGTCCACTCTTCTTAAAGTCTATATCAGGGTCTTCAAACTTGGCCCTTTTAGGACTGGTGGACTTCAGCTCCCGGAATTCCTCAGTCAGGCATGCTGGCTGAGGAATTCTGGGAGTTGAAGTCCACAAGTCATAAAAGGGCCAAGTTTGAAGACCCCTGCCCTAACTGGTCTCTCCAACTGGCCAGCTGGGAGGACCTACATCTATAAACCTACCTACTGTAAGCTAGGAGAGTTTTTGAACAGCTTAAGGCTGTGTATCCATAACATGTAGTCTTGGACCAAGGGGCCTTACTCAGGGTCACCATGCCCACATGACTTCCAGACTGGGCTACTACTGCAGTGCACTTTACATGGGGCTGTCCTTAAAGAGTACTTGGAACTTCCAATTGGGCCATGATATTGATGAGTCATAATGTAGCCATGTTGTACTTTTGTAGCCATTTTTAGCCATTTTAATATCTTAAATGGCCTTCCCCACTGTTGAGAAAAATGTTTACATACAAAGCTAAAGTGAGAGGTTAGACTCATAAAGCTATCATGTTGCTCTGATGTGATTAGACCAACTGTGTGTGCTGTAGGAAACACGGGAATTTGAATCAGACCTGATTAATCTGGGTGTTTTTCCTGCCTACATGAGATATACCAGATCTAAGAAATGCTTGTTTTACTGATAAGAAATGCCTGTAATGAGATCTCTGCTAGTTTTGATCATCTTTAAAAATCACATGATACTTCTTTTTGCGAGTAGTGCTATATGCTGAAAAGTTTCTTCCCTGATGGCTTGATTTGAGAATGATATGATCCCCAGGTGACCCATTCTGCACAGTATCAGCACAGAATTCTGCACACAAGGTCATCCAAACAGTCATTTTTTTTCCATCTCAGCTAGCTCCATTACATTCAAATGTCATTCTTGCTTTATGGGTATATATTCTTCTTTCCATCCCAACCAGTGGTGGGATTCAAATATGTGAACAACCGGTTCTCTGTATGGATGCTGGTTCCTGAAGTCTGTTCTGGGCCTGGGCAACAAAAAATTAACTACCGGTTCTGCCAAAGTGGTAAGAACCAGGTGAATCCCACCACAGGAAGGAAGGAAGGAAGGAAGGAAGGAAGGAAGGAAGGAAGGAAGGAAGGAAGGAAGGAAGGAAGGAAGGAAAGAGTGGTGATATTCAAATATGTGAACAACTGGTTCTCTGTGTGGATGCCACTTCCAGAAGTCCATTCTAGGCCTGGGCAACAAAAATTAGCTACTGGTTCTGCTGAACTGGTGTGAACTGGCTGAATCCCACCACTGATAACAACCTTGCTACTGAGACCATATATAAAAACAAAGAGCCATGTTGTCTTTCCAACTCTTTACTGCCATCTCTAAAAGAAAAGCTTCAGGTTTAAATTTTAGTTCCATTTCCAAAAAATCCAAGTTTTGATTATACTGAGCACATCTTTTAAAGTATGACATTTGGAAACAATGGGTTGAAAAATGTAATGAAGACAAATATTTCTCACCATAAATATTAGATGTATTTAAAGTTTCACACATGTCTGGCATAAGGAACAAGAACAACTACATAAGTAGGCCAAAGTAGTTTCTTTATTGTAGATTAAGAACCTTGCTAGTTTGTCTGCATTCTCTGGGGAACAGGAACATAAAGGCTTCAAGGGCCTGGTTTCTCTCACTTCCTCCAGTAGAAAGACTCCAAACTAGAACCCCTCTTTATTCCTCCCTCTACTCTTGCCAGTGATTCCAACCCAATACAGTAGTAATCATTACTATTACTAAGAAATATAGTGGACATATCTAATTTAAGAATATTTGATACAGTTGACTCTTCTTCACATCTAGAAGCTACATATACAGCAATGTTTCCAAATTTTGCTATTTTCTTTCACAAGTTACATTAACTTCGTCTGTTCTTGTTGAAATGATATATTATTTATGACTTTTAAAATGAATCAACAGTGATAGTGATTCTTCACAGCTGGTCTTCCTTCATGGTTTGCTGCTCTGCGGGGCTGCCTGTTCGTCCTGGAAAACTCTTTGTAGAGCAACCTTGAAGGATGTTCTGGGCTGATCCTTTCCCCTCTTCCTCTCCCGACTAGGAAATAAAGGAGTGGGTTGATGCTGCTGTTGAGAGAGGCACATCCCATCCCAATGGTCAGGAGGATGGGATGACAGGAACCAAAATATTCAGTAACATAAAAGACATTCATTGGGAGAGAAAAAAGGAGGAAGCAAAGGAGAGCCAGCAACAAGGCAGTGAGCAACTTCCTTTGATTGCGTTGTGATTTAGACCTCATAAGAATCCAGAGAGTCACAGTGGACACAACCCTGATAGGCGTACAAAGTAAACCATTCACAATAAGCTGGTACAACAAAGGTGAACTTCCAGAGCTTCTAGTCAGGTGGAGAATGAAGTGCACTGCAGAGAGCAGGAAGGAGAGGATCCAGATGAGGCCACAAACAAGGCTGGGCAGATATGGACGATAATGGCCGCAATGCCAGAGAGGGAAGAGGACAGCCACACACCTCTCCAGGCTGATGGCCATCAGCAGAAACTGGCTGGCAGAATAGGTGAAGAAAAAGAGCTCAAGAAATAAGAAGAAAGTTAGGAAGTTAGTTTTTTCATGCAGAATTAAAACAGCCACAAATATAGCCACAACAAGAAGAGATGTGAGGACCCCAAAATCAGCAATGGATAGGTTCAGGATGAAAGTAGTGAAAGAATTCCTCCTAATAGAATAGGCCAGGAGATAAATTGTCCTTCCATTTCCCATCAGACCCAAAATACAGATAATGAGAATGAAGCCATTGATAAATCGTGTTAAATCACCGAGAGTAGAAGTAGTTCTAAAAGATTCTGTCCAGCTATCACACAGAAAGCGACAAAAAGAGAGTCAGCCCTTGTCTCAAGAATCCATGAACTGTCCAAATATTCAAATCATTGAATAGGTTTTGTGTTAAATTATCAAACAATCGATCATGTGGAGAAGAGAAACTTTCTGATATTTTAGAAATATTTGAAGCAGTTTCCACAATTTTAGTAGAATTGGAAGGAATGTTGACCATTTCAGGATCATTCGTAGAAGTTTTAACAATATTTCACGTAAATTCATCCTCCTTATATATCCTGATAACAAAAAGAGATCAATCAATCAATCAATCAATCAGAATAGAGCTGAAGGAGACCTTGGAGTTCATCTAGTCCAACCCCTTGCTCAAGCAAGAGACCCAATACCATTTGAAACAAGTGGCTGTCCACTCTCTTCTTAAAAACTTCCAGTGTTGGAGCACCTACAACTTCTGGAGGGAAGCTGTTCTATTGGTTCATTGTTCCCACTGTCAGGAAATTTCTCCAGGTTGCTTCTCTCCTTGATTAGGTTCCATCCATTGTTTCTTGTTTGGTCTGCCTGTACATCTGTTTTTTGTTCTGTCTGTGTGTTCATGTATTTCTGTTTTAATATGCAGACAGAAACACACACATGTAGATACCCACACTTTTTCCCTACATATCAACACATGTCTGCTTGTTTACTAGCTGATGATAACCACAGTCCTATAATCATTGTTTCTCAAGAGTTCGGTCAATTGCTACACTCAACACTGGTCTGTTCTTTTCACCCAAAAGTCCTCAAGATGAATTTCAGTAGAACTCCCACTGTTCCCCATTATTAGCCATTCTGGCTAATGGCAGAGTAGAGTTATTAAGTACCTGACCAGGCTAAGGATAACACAAAGAATTGGAAAAGAGGACAAATCTGGGAGAAGGACACACTATTTAACATATTTACATTCTTTGGAGAGGAAGGGATTGCAAGTATGAATACAGGGGCACAACAGCAAATGTACTTTGAGAGGAATTGTGCTAGCACAAGCAGTTAGTCTTCAATGTGTAATTGATAAAGGTCTTGTCAATATCAAACAGAGTTTCCTAATTCTAAACAATGCTAATTGCATTTGTTACAGACAGGCTACACACCAAAGAAAAGGTGTTTAATAAACTACTCCAAAGGCCAAAAATCTTTAAGGCTATGCCCACCAGATGGAAGAAGTGAGGAGAAAAGTAGGACATGTTCTCCTACTTTCAGATGTCTAGTAACTTGAGGTTAGAGAAAAATTATAACCACAAGTGCTGGAGAACTTGAAGTTGCTGATCTTTTCCCCACATAAACAAAAAATAAGTTCTGGGTTTAAAGGTGGACCCTGTACGACAGTTATCATGAGATCAAGAAGGTGCCATGGACTTCAAAAGCAATCTTCAAAGCTGAAATGTTCTGATTATGTAGGAGCTTAAATAAAAAAGAATAAGAATAACAACCCAGTATCACCTTTTTCCAACTTCTGGGGCTTTAGCAAAAATATCTGGAAACTATGGACCTGTGTCTTGAACACAAGAACAAGTATCAGTGTGGTTCAAGAATTTGTTTGATTCAGATTCTAGATTTCTCACTCTGGACCCATCCCATATTCAGACACATTCCTGAACAGAAGAAACACTTAAGAGACATTCAGACATTCTTTTAAAAGCCAGGGTTGTTTGTTTTCTTTTCTTGGTTTTTTTTTTGGGGGGGGGGGTTGGAGAAGTATAAGGGTGAAAACCCATCTGAATCTCTTGTGAGAAAAACTGCTCTTCTCTTATTCAAAAAGATGCAGGATTCAAGAAATCAATGTTACAATGCAGAGCTGACAAAGATCAGGGGCTGTTCCAATATCTCAGGGGCTGCCACAAAGAAGAGGGAGTCAAGCTATTCTCCAAAGCAGCTGAAGTCAGGACAGGAAGCAACGGGTGGAAACTAATCAAGGAGAGAAGCAACCTGGAACTAAGGAGAAACTTCCTGACAGTTAGAACAATTAACCAGTGGAACAACCTGCCTCCAGAAGTGGTGAATGCTCCAATACTGGAAGTTTTTAAGAAGAGACTGGACAGCCATTTGTCTGAAATGGTATAGGGTTTCCTGCCTGAGCAGGGGGTTGGACTAGATGAACTCCAAGGTCCCTTCCAACTTTATTACTATTATTATTATCATTATTATTATTATTATTATTATTATTATTATTATTATTAAGACCCAGGAAAGATTCTCTCCTTAGGTGTCCATGGTGGTCCATTGTCATCCACTCCTTCTTTTCTTCAGAAAAATCATCATCTTTGCATTATGTGGGGCACCAAATTCACATCTGCTCTCAAAATGTTGATGATCTGCTCTTCTGGGAACTTTGTCCATTGTCTGTTGCCTGCACTGAATCCAAACATCCTCGTTGGGTCTCTTGGGAATCTGTCCAAAGTGGGTTAAGAGCAAGCTGAATTGAGCAATTTCTATCCATCCTTACCAGAAGCCTCCATGGGCAGAGCAGAGGAGCAATTTTCCTTTTAGAATGTTATGAAACACTTAGAAGGCTAATTACATTCCTGCAAAGCAAATACTTTGTACTATAATGTACTTACCCATCTGGGTATTCAGATGTAACATTATAGAAGCCACTTCCACTAAAGTCATCATCATCTAAGGAAGCAATTATATTAAATCAAGATTAAGATCAATAAAAGCAGGCAGCAAAAATGCTAATGTGTTTTAGATTTAAAAAGTTCTTCCATACAGATTTGTGTCTTTCTGAATGCAGTGTTTGTGCATAAATTAAATAATCCCCAATGTTGTTGTTTTTTTACTGCAGTTGCCCAGATAGTCATTAGTCAATGATTAACGTGGTCCTCTCTAAGCTGCCCCAGAATTATAATTCATTCAAAAATGCTCATTTTGAAAAATCAACTATTTCTCCATCCTTGTTTTTCCCACATTTTCAGAAATGCTTCTAGGCCTCCAATCACATTTTTTTTTTCTTAATGTTCTCTTGAAGAACAAAGAGGTTGATTTCAACTCTTGTGTCCTTCTGGGATGGTATTGTCTGAGCAAGTGGCAGGTATCAATGTGTTCATATTCTTAAATGTTCCATAAGAGTTTCTGAATAATTCCATCAGAAGCCATTTTTGTAAAAGCACCCTCTGAATGTTTGCAAAATGCCAATGCCTGCCCCCCAACCCCAGGAGGTGGAGAAAGCACAGGGAGTCATGAACTGGTAGTAGAATTTGAATTTTGGAATAAGTTTATGAAGCATTATGAATACTATTTTTTCATAAATAGCACCCACAAGGAAAGAGAGATGATAGATAGATAGATAGATAGATAGATAGATAGATAGATAGATAGATAGATAGACAGACAGGTAGGTAGTAGGTAGGTAGATAGATAGATAGATAGATAGATAGATAGATAGATAGATAGATAGATAGATAGATAGATAGATGGATAGATAAACTTTTTGTCATTTTTTTACTGTGGGCACAATGACACACATTAAAAATGAAATTTAGTTGCTTGATCTCAAAGTGTATACATATATAACACACATTTAAACATACTATGAGATGATATCTAATATATGAGATGATATCTAATATAATTTACGTGCTGTTCCTACCTTCTATGTAATTAAATTCTTCCATTGTGCAAAATTGTTGTTTGTCTGTTTGGGGAAATTCAGATCCAAGTTAAGGAGGACAATTCAAGACACTGCAATTTAAGAGGAAATACAATTATTTAAAAAAAGTCAACTTGACTAAAAAAAAAGTCAAAATGACATAAAGAACTCTGTTCTTAGATTCAACTTCAAAACCATGGCTAGTTTGCCGTCTTCAGAAAACACATGTAATCCTTCCTAGCTCTGAAACAATCAATCAAAATTCATTTAAAGCCCACGACCGAAGGCTGTCGAAAAACCATCAACACAAGGAGAAACTTCCTGACAGTTAGAACAATTAACCAGTGGAACAACCTGCCTCCAGAAGTGGTGAATGCTTCAACAGTGGAAGTTTTTAAGAAGAGACTGGACAGCCATTTCTCTGAAATGGTATAGGGTTTCCTGCCTGAGCAGGGGGTTGGACTAGATGACCTCCAAGTTCTCTTCCAATATCATCATCATCATCATCATCATCATTACAATAGAATGATCATAACAAAGGAATTTTAATGAGTTAAAAACTATGTTATTTCATCAAGTCATCTGAATAAAAACTGTTTGAGATGTCTTCGCATTTGGTTATGAGTGAGAAATATATAACCAGAAAAAAAAACAAGAGAAAAAGGAACTTTCCTGTAAAGCTGTCAAAGATGGAGGTCTTGTCATTGATCAGCAAGATTAACATCAGTGAGACAATCCAAACAAGGTGCTCAGACTACGAATATTAATTCTAATACTAATCTTTATTGTGAGGTTCCCTTTTTCCAATCATAACACCAACAAGACAAGACAACAACTATAAACAAAGGATTAAAAATTGTGAGAAAATCTTTAAAAAGGTAGTAGATAACAATTAATAACTCGAGAATAGGTATAAGTACTAGGTATAATGCCAGAAAAAAAGTTGAAAAACAAAGCATATAGTTGATTTTACATGTGATAACAGCGGCAAGAATCCTATTCGCACAATATGGGAAAAATGAAGAAATACCATCAGAGGAAGAAATAACTTTAAAAAATATTAGAACGTGCAGAAATGGACAGACTTACTTTGAGCTTGAAAGGAAAAGAAGAAACAGAATATTTTCAAACTAGGGACTTATTTTATCAATGGCTGGAGAAAAGAATAAAGGATGGGGAATTAAATTTGTATTAGTGAATGATAAACTCAGACAACACGTTTGTTGAATAAATACTCCTGAATTGTATGAAAAAAATTAATAAAAACTTTACAAAAAAAGTAACTTGAGAAGAATATATATATATATGTATGTATGTATGTATGTATGTATGTATGTATGTATGTATGTATGTTAAATTTAGATTTTTGCCGATAAAGAATTAAAGGGAGACCAGTATAACAATTTTCAGCTATTTAGCTGTCATCAGCTAGCCATGCCCTTCTGAGATTCGAACCTGGGCCGCTTGCACTTTATATATATATAAAGTTTTATTGGAATCAGAGATAATAGAACATGTCACATCATTCTGAAATAAAATTGCTGCTAAATTGAGTTCTGTTATTTGCCAGAGGATCCTGCAAGACTTGCTGATCCCATCCTGATGGTTTCCAAAGCCTATCCTGAACTCAAAAAAAAAAGGAGTACTTTGTAAATAACAATTACTGCATGAGAAGCTTTGCTTTTACTATTAACCTACCTGGTGATGATAGGAAGAATCTCCAGAGCAGACCAGCAGAATCTCAAGGATGATATTCCTGCTGGCCTCTATTTGATGGAGTTAGTTCCTTCTTCCGAGAAAGGGGAATTGAATTGGACCAACCTGCAAACTTTCTGGGGAAGGAAAAAAAGAACTTGTGCAATAGGCGTCTCTGACTTTTGCAACTTAAAGTGTTATCGCAGACAAGAGGCAAAGGAAATGCTAAAAATATGACCATATCAAAGGGATAGAGGAGTTTTAAGGTCACGAATTGAGATTCGGAATCACACGGTGACTTATGATATGAGAAATGGAAAGCTAACGTAGCTTTCCAGAATCCTCTTGTTAGAACTGACATACTTAGAATTCGGGATAGATATAAAACAAGGACAAGATATGAAAACAAAGTACTGGAACATACCAATGGTCTTAAACATCAGGGTTGTCCTTCCTGATCACGTTGTTCTAATATTTAAGAGACCAGCTGTGGATCATACAGGAAACACAGGCTTGAAAGATGAGTGTTTTTTCCTGCCCATGTGAGATATATCAGATATGAGACATGCTTGTTTTACTGATAAAAAATGGCTGTTATGGGACATCTGCTAGTTTTGATTACCTTTAAAATCACATGATACTTTTTTTTGGTAAGGAATGGTATAAAAACGTTGGAAAGCTTTTTTCCTTGTGACTTGATTTGGGAACTGTATAACACCAAGGAGTCTATTCAGTACAGAATAAAATGTGTTTCATGTCCACCTTGGATGTGATTTGTTGAACTATAGATGCCAGGCAACCAACATCCTGTATTGGAACAGCAACCTTTGATCTTGCTCCATCTAGATCAGTCTAAGAGGAAGTCCCTTCTATTCACTGAATTTCTGATTTTTGATCTGAAGTCCAGAATCAAACATGCATTTGCACCCTGGAAAAAATGATCAAAATAGTAAATGCTTGCGCTATTTCCTGGAGTCATTTTGAAAGCAAGGATTGTTTATTGTTTTTTTAAATAATAATAATAACAACAACAACAACATAACACCCCGGACTTAACAATTGTCGATAAGAAAGACAAAAAAGTCTGGAGAGTGGACGTGGCAGTGCCTGGAGACGGCAGAATAGACAAGAAAGAACTGGAGAAGACAACAAAATACAAAGGCCTACAAATAGAAATAGAAAGACTGTGGCAAAAGCAAGCAAGGGTAGTACCAATAGTCATAGGTGCCTTGGGTGCAATCCCAAAACAACTGGAGCACCACTTGAACACCATTGGCATTGACGAATTCGCTATTAGTCAATTGCAAAAGGTGGCTTTACTAGGAACTGCTTCCATCCTGCAACAATATTTGTAATATCTGTAATATCTGTAATACAACTATAGATCCACATTTGCCTACCCCAGGTCCTGTGCGATGATCCGTAGTAGTAGTAGCAGTAGTAGTAGTAGTAGTAGTAGTAGTAGTAGTAGTAGTAGTAAAGTTGGAAGGGATCTTGGAGGTCATCTAGTCCAACCCCCTGCTCAGGCAGGAAACCCTATACCATTTCAGACAAATGGCTGTCCAGTCTCTCCTTAAAAACTTCCAGTGTTGGAGCATTCCCCGCTTCTGGAGGCAGGTTATTCCACTGATCAATTGTTCTAACTCTCAGGAAGTTTCTCCTTAGTTCTAGGTTGCTTCTCTCTTTGATTAGTTTCCATCCGTTGCGTCTTGTCCTGCCTTCAGGAGCTTTGGAGAATAGCTTGACCCCCTCTTCTTTGTGGCAGCCCCTGAGATATTGGTACACTGCTATCATGTCCCCCCTCATCCTTTTCATTTCTTGTAAATCACCATGTGAATCAGATCTCAATTCATGGCCTTTTAAATCCTGTGACTCTTTGATATGATCGTTTCTTTAAGCACCTCCTTTGCATCTTCTGTGGAAAAACAGCTTAAGTTACAAAAGTCAGAGATCCAAATGATAGAAGTAAAAGAAAGATCTTCAAAATTTAATACTGAAAGAGAAATTTAAAATTGAATTTGCTGCCGTGGAAATATACTGAGTAGAGAAGCTATGGTGGGAAAGAGGAAAGGTTAACATAAAGAAAGGAGGTAAAGAAAATATGTAGGCAAAAATAGCTGGGTCTTAAGAGTGGGAAAAGGAAGAAGAAAACATCTGTAAGAGAAGATAACTAGCAAAACAGGAAAGAACCTATTTTTCTAAGAAGTCATAAAAAAGGGGGCCCGAACTGAGGCAACTGAGCATGCACAATTAATTGATTAATATTAACTGACACACCTTGCATAAATTATCTCCTAATTTTAATGTACAATAAACGAAACAAAAGGTCTTCACTGTGTCTTGGCTGGTTATTGGTCAGGCGAGCTTGCCTCTGGTCACGAAGGAAAGTAGCAAGGCGCACATAACACATATTATGCAAGTTCCTTTTTCTCTTTCTGAGAAAGATTGCAGCTCGGTTCAGCTCAATTCCCCTTTCTCACTGTGACTGCCTCAAAGGCGAAACATCTGGATTCACAGAAAAACATCTCCGCCTTACCTTCTGAAAAAAAGAAAACTAGCTGGTCCTCTCTGGAGATTCTTCCTTTCTTCACCAGGTATGTCAGCAGTAAAGACCAGAGTTTTTGTGGTGGTCATTGTTCTTCGCAAAGTACTCGTTTTTGAGATCAGGATAAGACTTGGAAATCTTCAGGATGGGATCAGCAAATTTGACAGGATCCCCTAGCCAATAATGGGACTCAACTTCAATTTCAATTCAGAAGAGAGCTGGAAGGGATCTTGAAGGTTTTCTAGTCCAACCGCCTGCTCAAGCAGGAAACCCTACACCAGTGATGGCGAACCTTTTCAAGACCGAGTGCCCAAACCACAACTCCACATCCACTTATTTATTGCAAAGTGCCGGGGCTGCATCAGCATTGTGGTGCCCTCAGGGGGGAGGGGGGCATGGCCCACTAGGTGACCGTGGCTGTGGTGGTCACAGCAGACTGGGGGGGCATGGCTGGGGGGGCCATGACCACCTTGATGTTGCTTGTGGAGGTGATGCCTATGGGGACCGGGCAGGGTTGGGGGAGATCCAGGGGGTCTCTGGTGGGTGGAGTGGTAGGCAGAAGGTTCATACTGTGGGGTGAGGCAGGGGGCAGTGCGGGGTGCCATTGCCGCAGGGCAAGGTAAGGCGAGGCGAGGTGAGACAGCAGCAGCCCCATTGGCCCCTGCACTCAGAGGTCAGCGAGCGTATGGGGACCAACAGTGTCCATCAACAGCCACAGCCTTCTGGCCCCTTGATGGACGCACTCTGGGGCTCCACAGTCCACTGCCAACACCAGGCCAGCCCTCCAGCAGCAGGCAAAGTAGGGAAGGGGAAAGGTGCATGATGCAGACCACTGGACACACCTACTCTGTCCCATCTGTTTCTGCTTGCGGTTGGAGAGCAGGTTGCTGCTGGTCATCTCGGCCCCCTCACAGATCTTGCCCTTGGCCCATGCATGGAGCCTGTTCCCTTTGCACACCAGACACATCTTGGCCCCACCACGGGATGCCACCGCCAGCAGCTCGTGCAGATCCATTAGGCCACCACCCCGAGCAGCATCCCAAACCAGCACAAAGGAGGCGAAGCAGCCAGCTAGCAAGCTCAAGTAGAGGTGGTAGAACACACTCATGCCCAACAAGCCAAAGGCCACTCCAAGTAGGGAAAGCCAGTTCCCCATCGGCGCCATGGCCCCCCTGTCCCAGCTAGGATTGTGTGCCTCCTCTATCTCTACTGGGCCCGAGCGGCCATGACACCGATGGGGATCTGGCTTTCCCCACTCAGGGTGGCCTTTTGCCTGGTGGCCGGGGCCATGCTCTACCATCTCTACATGGGGCTTCCTAGCCGACCACTTCACCTCCTTGCTACGCTAATGGGTTTCTCTGTGTGTGCTTGGGCTAATCTTGTTAGTTTTTACATTGTTTCTGTCAGGTGGGTATTTCCGCAGCCTCTAATCCAGTCGAGTTTTTTTATTGTTTACACAAAGTGCATGTTTTGTGTTTCTTGTCCCCAAGGCCATTTCCTTTGGCTAAATGGTTCTTGGCTGTCTGCCCAGAATTACATAGGGTGAGGGAGGAAGACCAAGAGAGAAAAAAAACCCTCTTCTTTGGTACTTTTAAATTTCAGCTTGACTTATCCTATCTTGTAAAGGGAAATGGCTGTTTCCTTGAGGCATTTTCTTTCCCCCGTGTTTCCTGGACGAATCTAAATTTCTAACAGCTAGTTTCTGGGTCTGGGTTCCTTTTGAGATTTTTCTATTACTTCTTTTTGGAAGATCTGATTGTGCAGTATTTCTAAAGAAAATATTCTTCTGTCTCAGGGGTTTAGGTTGGTTAGCCCCCCAAATACTGGAATAATACTATCATGTCTCCCTTAGTCCTTCTTTTCTCTTGACGTTTTCCAAGGCAGCAGATGGTAGGAAACGAAACACTGGATGGAAATTAATCAAGGAGAGAAGCAACCTGGAATCAAGGAGAAACTTCCTAACAGCGAGGACAATTAACCAGTGGAACAGAAGCTGCCTTCCAAAATCGTGGGTGCTCCATCACTGGAGGTTTCAAAGAAGAGATTGGACAGTCACTTGTCTGAAATTGTATTTATAGGTCTTCTGCTTGAGCAGTAAGTTGGATTAGAAGATCCCAAGTTTCCTTCCAGCTCTATTCTGACTGACTGATTGCTCCAGGATTTTTGAAAGATATGGTGCAATGGTTCTGACATAATATCTGCCAGCATCTTCAGAACTCTGGGATGTAATCCATCAGATCCTGGTGATTTATATTTGTCAAGAAGAGACAGGTGTTCTTTTACCATATAAGGAACGGTTGCTAGAATTAGGTATGTCTAGTTTAACGAAGAGAAGGACAAGGGGGGACATGATAGCAGTATTCCAGTATCTCAGGGGCTGCCCCAAAGAAGAAGGAGTCAAGCTATTTTCCAAAGCATCTGAAGGTAGGACAAGAAGCAACGGGTGGAAACTAACCAAGGAGAGAAGCAACCTAGAACTAAGGAGAAACTTCCTGACAGTGAGAACAATTAATCAGTGGAACAGCCTGCCTCCAGAAGCAGTAAATGCTCCAACACTGGAAGTTTTTAAGAAGAGACTGGACAGCCATTTGTCCAAAATGGTAAAGGGTTTCCTGCCTGAGCAGGGGGTTGGACTAGATGACCTCCAAGGTCCCTTCCAACTTTACTACTATTACTATTACCATTTTCTTGCTTATTTTAATTTTAATTTTTAGTCTGTCCTTTAGGGTTAGGTTTTTGGTTGGTTGGGCTATAGTTTCTTTTTGCGTGAAGACTAATGCAAAGAATTAAGAGTTAAGCAGCTCTGCTTTCTCTCTGTTGCTTCTTAACTTGACTCTTAAATCTATCCAGCTATAGCAGGTTCTATTCTCACGCTAATGATTGTTAGCTGCTAACTTTTTTAATATTTTCCATTTTTAAAATTCATGTTTTGTACTTAACTGTACTGCGTTTCTGCTCTTTTGTATTGCATTTGAGCTTGGCCTGTAAATAAATTCTGATTGCTTGACTGAAAGCTAGGAAGGGTTATTATGCCTGTTTTGTGAGGACAAAGGAATTTGAATTCCCTAAGAGCCCAAATCCTTTAATCATTTTGACAATCAGAAAAAAAAAATCGAGTTTGCTTGCTTTTGATCATTGCATTTCCTCTTAATTTACAGTGCCCCAGATTGTCCACCTTATCCATGGAGTTGAATGTTTCTAAGCAAGAAAACGACATTTTTTGCACAATGGAGCAGCAATTTAATTATTCATATGGTATGAACAGCATGAAAACTGTACTATATATAATTTCCTTTCCTTTGTGGGTGCTACTGATAACTAAAACCTCAAGGGTTTATAATGCTTTGTGAGCTTATTCCCAAAATGAAATTTTAGCAGCAAATCACAAGTCACCCCTCTCCCATGCCTCCTGGGATTAAGCTTGCATTGATATTTTGAAGACATTCCATGGGTACGTCCACAAAATGTCTCCTAAGCAATTTTTTTTCATAAAATAGTGTTCATGGGGAATGTAACTATTGAAAGAAAAGTCTTCATCGTGATTCAGTCCAAGCTGGGAATAAACATGGTGACTGCTTTAGAAAGAAGATTGCAGTTTATTGAAGAGGAGAGCTGGATAACAAAGATGGCTCTGGCAGAAAAAAAAGTGAGCACATGTAGGGAGTGGGTTTTTATACCCACTTGAGCCTTTTGTTTGGAGTTGTTTCCTGTTCCTGTTTGAGGCTCTTTCTTGTGTCATGTATTTTGACCTGTGTCCCTTTGGCATCTGTGAGTTAATCCTATTATATCATGTCTTAGACTTGATGGGTGGGGTATGTAGATTTTAGGTGTCTTTGTCTTCTTAATCTTCTAGCTCCAATCTTCCTGGATTTACATCTGCATTTCTATAGAACTGGTTTCTGCTTGGGGGAGGGAGACAGAAAAACTGGGCATCCTTTTCTGCCTCTTTAAGATCCTTTGAGGAAATATATTTTTCTGCCCTTTTAATATTTCCTTCTCTGGAGGGCTGTTTTCCCACATAAGAATATTAACATGGTGTTATCTGCCATTTCCTATACACAACATCATCCCAGAATTGTCCTTTGAAAAGACACAAGGGATGAAGTCAATCTCCATGTACTTTAAGATTTTTTTTTAAGTGATTTGAAGCCCAGAAGCATTTCTGAAAATGAAGGAAAAACAAGGGTGGGAAGAAAATTTTCCCTTTGAAGATGATTTTTTTTTCTAATTAATTACCAGGTTAAATATTTCTGGGGCAGGGACCTTAGAAAGCACCACCAAAACTGATTTTTCACCAGCGGCTCTCTGGGGTGACCACAGGAAAAATTATTGAGGATTCTTTTATTTATCTATACACAGACACAGAAACATAAAAACAAATTTGTAACTTTGGAAGATGTTTTAAAATATATGTGTATTTTGACACTAATCATGATCTTTCTGTAACTTAGATTTAAATAACACAAGTATCTTTGGTGCGTGGCTAACCTACTATCACTTGTAAGTATTTTATGGTGCAAAATATTGTTTTGGAAGGAATTAAATTAGCTTTTGAATTGTTTCATCACATTGCAAAGGAAAATTCATCCTCTGCTCTGCTCATTGGAGCTGCTGGAATAGGAGCCTCTTCTGAAGGATGAAGATTGCCCAACTCAGCTTGTTTTTAACCCACTTTGGGTGAATGTCTAGATTCCCAAGTGATTCAATGAAGATTTTTAGAGTAGAGTGGAGTGGAGTGGAGTGGAGTGGAGTGGAGTGGAGTGGAATGGAATGGAATGGAATGGAATGGAATAGAATAGAATAGAATAGAATAGAATAGAATAGAATAGAATAGAATAGAATAGAATAGAATAGAATAGAATAGAATAGAAAATATGGAATGGAATGGAATGGAACAGAACGGAACGGACGAGAACAGAACAGAATAGAAAATATAGAATGGAATGTGATGGGATGGGGTGGGGTGGGATGGGATGGGATGGGATGGGATAGAATAGAATAGAATAGAATAGAATAGAATAGAATAGAATAGAATAGAATAGAATAGAATAGAATAGAATAGAATAGAATAGAATAGAATAGAATAGAATAGAATAGAATAGAATAGAGCTGGAAGGGACCTTGGAGGTCTTCTATTCCCTGCTCAAGCAGGAGGACTTATACCATCTCAGACAAGTGATTGTCCAGTCTCTTTTTAAAAACTTCTAGCAATGGAGCACCCACGGTTTCTGGAGGCAAGCTGTTCCACTGGTTGATTGTCCTCACTGTCAGGAAGTTTCTCCTTAATTTTAGGTTGCTTCTCTCCTTGATCAGTTTTCAACCATTGTCCCTCGTCCTTTCCTCTGGTGCTTTGGTGAACAACCTAGCCCCCTCTGCCTTGTGGCAGCTCCTCAGATACTGGAACACTGTTATCATGTCTCCCCTATTTCTTCTGACTAGCCAAACCCAAGTCCCGTAGTCATTCTTTGTATGTTTTAGTCTCCAGACCTTTGATCATCTTAGTTCCTCTTCTCTGAATTTTTTCCAAACTCTCCACATCTTCTTTGTGATGTGGTGACCAAAATTGGCTGCAGTATTCCAGGTGTGGTCTTACTAGAGCTTTATAAAGTGGTACTAGTACTTCACGGGATCTTGATTCTTTGCCTCTGTTTATACAACCCAGGACTGTATTAGCTTTTTTGGCTGCTGCTGCACACTGCTGGCTCATAGTTAAGTGATCATCCACCAGGACTTAGATTTAGAGTAGGTGGCAGACAAGGGATAAAGCTCCCCAGTGAGTGGCTGATCTCCATTTGAGAATTACTAGGGAACCTCACTGATGAGTTGCATGAAGTTACTAGAGTTTTGATAACTACAGATTCTGATCTCCTAAAGGAAAGATGCTGTAGCACCAAATAAATAAATAAGAACTCTGAGGATGAAATAGTTACTATTAGGTACCTCACCTGTTTAGGGGACTGGAGGCTAAAACATGTAAGGAACGGCTTCTGGAATTGGGTATGTCTAGTTTAATGAAGAGAAGGATGAGGGGGGACATGATAGCAGTGTTCCAATATCCCAGGGGCTGCCCCAAAGAAGAGGGAGTCAAGCTATTCTCCAAAGTGCCTGCAGGCAGGACAAGAAGCAATGGATGGAAACTGATCAAGGAAAGAAGCAACCTGGAACTAAGGAGAAATTTCCAGACAGTGAGAACAATTAACCAGGGGAACAACTTGCCTCCAGAAGTTGTGAATGCTCCAACACTGGAAGTTTTTAAGAAGAGACTGGACAGCCATTTGTCTGAAATGGTATAGGGTTTCCTGCCTGAGCAGGGGGTTGGACTAGATGACTTCCAAGGTCTCTTCCAACTCTTCTACTACTACTACTACTACTACTACTACTACTACTACTACTACTACTACTACTACTACTACTATTTCAGCATTCAAGGATTTCTGAAACAAGGACTGATTTTCTTTTTTGTTTTTTGTGTTAACAGGAGTCATGGCTGGGAAGAATATTTAAGAGCTACTCCTACGCTTGATGTTTTAACACGAAACCTCATCAACGGCTCCATTGCCATTGTTTGTATTTTAGGCCTGATTGGAAATGGAGCAACAATTTATTTTTTAGCCTGTTCCATTAAGAGGAATTCTTTCACCACTTTCATCCTGAATCTCTCTATGGCTGATTCGGGGGCCCTCACATTCTTTATTATTACAGCTATATTTGTGGCTGTTTTAACTCTCCATGAAACGACGAAACTTCTGGCAGTTTTTTTCTTGTTATTTTTTGAGCTCTTTCTCTTCACCTATTCTGCTAGCCAGTTTCTGCTGACGGCCATCAGCCTGGACAGGTGTGTGGCAGTCCTCTTCCCACTCTGGCATCGCTGCCATCGTCCTCCATATTTGTCCACCCTGGTTTGTTGCCTCATCTGGATCCTGTCCTTCCTGCTCTCTGCAGTGCACTTCATTCTGCACCAGACCAACAGCTCTGAAAGTTCACCTTTCCTTTATCAGCTGATTGTGAATGGTTTACTTTGTACCCCACTCATGGTTGTGTCTACTGGGACTCTCTTGATTCATGTAAGGTCTAAATCACAACGCAATCAAAGGAAACCGCTCTCCGTTATCCTGCTGGCTCTCCTTTGCTTCCTCCTTTTTTCTCTTCCAATGGATGCCTTGTATGTCATTGAATATTTTGGTTCCTATAATCCCCTCCTCGTGACCATTGGGATAGGATGTGCCGCTCTCAATAGCAGCATCAATCCCCTGCTTTATTTCTTTGTTGGGAGGAAGAAAAGAGGAAAGGACCAGCCAAGAGCATCATATAAGATTGCTCTGCAAAGAGTCTTCAAGGATGAGCAGCAGGGCAGCCTGGAAGAACAGCAAGCTGCAAAGGAAGAATTTTCGTGAAGTCTTACTATCACTGTACGTTCACGCTTGATAGCCATAAATAATATGTGCATTCATTTAAATCCTGAAACTCTCCATTGCTAATTTTGGGGTCCTCGCATCCCTCATTATGGCAGCTATATTTTTGAGGGTGTCAACTCTTTATAAAAAAAACTTGCATTGTCCAAACCTTTTTCTTCTTGTTTTTTGAGTTCATTTCCTTCACCTATTCTGCTAGCCAGTTTCTGCTGACGGCCATCAGCCTGGACAGGTGTGTTTGTCCTCTTCCCACTCTGGCATCACTGCCATCACCTGCCATATCTCGTCACTCTTGTTTGTGGCCCCATCAGGATCCTCTCCTTCTTGCTCTCTGCAGTGCACTTCATTCTCCACCAGAACAGAAGCTCTGGAATTTCACTTTTGCTTTACCAGCTTATTGTGAATGGCTTATTTTGTATGTCTCTCATGGTTTTGTCTGCTGTGACCCTCTGGATTCACATGAGGTCTAAATCGCAACACAATCAAAGGAAGTTCCTCACCACCATCTTGCTGGCTCTCCTCTTCTTCCTCCTTTTTTCTCTCCCAAGGTATGCCTCATATGTCATTTATTATTTCAGTTTCCCTCATCCCGTCCTCTTGACAATTGGAATAGGAAGTGCTACTCTCAAGAGCAGCATCAACCCACTCCTTTATTTCTTAGTGGGGAGGAAGCAGAGGGGAAAGAGTCAGCCCAGAACATCCTTGAAGGTGATTCTTCAAAGCGTCTTCAAGAATGAGCAGCAAACATGAAAGAGCACCAGTTGTATGTATGTCTGGTTGGAGGCTAGAAATAATAGAGGAGAATAAATATGGAAAGGTCAAAAGTGAAAATATGTGTATAATAATGTATAATAATAATAATATGAATTATTCTTAGTAAGAAATAGAGCATGAAGGAAGAAAAATATAAATAAGAAATAATGGGGCTATAAGGACAAATATTTAAAGAAGAATAAGGGGGAAATGTAAATATTAGATTATTGTTACGTAATTGCTGTAAAAAAAAGGAGTATATATTGTGTGTGTATGTGTGTTATGTTTTGCTTTGTTCTGTTTTGTCTTGTTGGTTAAAAATAAAAATTATTTTTTTTAAAAAAAGAGCACCAGTTGTGAAGCATCAATACCATTGTTTATTTGAGTCATAAATGATACATTGTGCAGTAAGAACATGCAAAATTAATGTAATTTAGGAAATCAAACAGCAAAATTTGGAAACCATGCAGTATATGGAGCTCCATCGTTTGCCATCGTTCGTGGCCTAGAGACTAAGATGGATGATCTGAAACTTGAGCTCGCCATGAACAAGGAGTGTATATCAGAGGTGATGACCCTTTGAAAGCTGTATGCAATTAAATTTCTTTTTGATGTATGCTGATTGGTGTACATTCAAAGTGACAATAAAGTTATTGTTGTTTATTTATTTATGAGACTTATATACCGCTTTAAGTGCAAGCACTCTTGTTATTATTATTGTTGTTGTTGTGATTGATCATCACACAGTCAACCAGATGTTCAGACTGGATTTGGCATTTTTGTCTACCTATCGAGTCCTTACCCAGGACCTGGGGTAGGCAAATGTGGATGTTTGATGTTTGTCGCAGGATGGAAGCAGTTGCTAGTAAGGCTGCCTTTTGCAATTAACTAATGGTGAATTTGTCAATGCCAATGGTGTTCAAGTGGTGTTCCAGTTCTTTTGGGATTGCACCCAAGGAGCCTATTACTATTGGTACTACCCTTGCTTGCTTTTGCCACAGTCTTTCTATTTCTATTTGTAGGTCTTTGTACTTTGTTATCTTCTCCAGTTCTTTCTCATCTATTCTGCTGTCTCCAGGCACTGCCACGTCCACTATCCAGACTTTTTTGTCTTTCTTATTGACAATTGTTCAGTCCAGGGTGTTAAGTTGCAGATGCTTGTCTGTTTATTATTATTGTTGTTGTTGTTGTTATCATTATCATTGTTATCATTACTATTATTTACTTTCTGAAGACACATTTAAATCAATTATCCTGACATTATATAATTGAATATTTCATAATAAGAGTAACAATTACTGTTGTATTGTGGTGTAATTGCTTCCTAGAGTGGAGGATCTGGTGGAGAATGAAGTGTACAGCAGAGAGCAGGAAGGAGATGCTCAGAGAGCAGGAAGGACATGCAAAGTCATGTCCAACCTATCGTGACCCCATGGACAACATTCCTCCAGGCCTTCCTGTCCTCTACCATCTTCTGGAGTCCATTGAAGCTCGCGCCTACTGCTTCAGTGACTCCAGCCAGCCACCTCATTCTCTGCCCTTCTTCTCTTGTCCTCCATCTTTCCCAGCATCAGGCTCTTCTCCAGTGAGTCCTTTCTCCTCATTAGGTGGCCACATACTTGAGTTTCAACTTCAGGATCTGGCCTTCTAAACATTTTAGAACAAACCATATGTGCACCTGACAGTGAAACCAAGTTACTTTTTTATCGGCATTTCTAGCAATATTGAGAATATGCAGACATCCACAAATTCCACCAAACCAACTCCAGGTGAATCAAATAAACCCAAAGAGACAGCACTTTTGGGGGGATAGATAAAGCAATCCTAAATAAGCCTGAATCCCTCACAAAACCTACAACTAGCCCTGCTAGGTTAAATCAAGAAGGCAAGACAAGAAACAATGGATGGAAACTAATCAAGGAGAGAAGCAGCCTGGAATTAAGATGAAACTTCCTGAAAGTAAAAACAATTAACCTGTGGGGACAGCTTGCCTCCAGAAATTGTGGATGCTCCATCACTGGAGGCTTTTAAGAAGAGACTGGACAGCTGCTTGTATGGAATGCTATAATGCAGTCATAGCGAACCTTTTAGAGACCGAGTGCCCAAACTGCAACTCAAAACCCACTTATGTATCGTCGGGTGTCGGGTGGGCGTGGCCCATTGGGTGGGTATGGCCCATTGGGTGGGCATGTCTGTGATGGTAACAGCAAACTGGACGGGACTAAAAAGTTCAATCAATCAATTCCAACTTTGCGAGATCTTTTTTTTTTTCCCTCGAGAAGTTGAAATTGATCGATTGATTGAATGCTCTTTTTTTTTTGCACACGGTGGTGGAGGCCTAAAGCGAAAAGGTTTTATAAAACTCAGCTGAAGGCCTAGGATTGGGATGACGGCGCACGTGCCCACAGAGAGGGCTCTGAATGCCACTTGTGGCACGCGTGCCATAGGTTCCCCACCATGGCTATAGTGTCTCCTACTTGAGCAGGGGGTTGGACTAGAAGACTTCCAAGATCCCTTCCAGCTTTATTCTGATTGATTGATTGATGATCCATGAGAACGCTGTCCATCTGCTCCATGTTATGCATGATTTTATTGGCTGAGAACTAGAGGTAGTCCTCAACTTACTGCCATTCGTTTAGCAACCATCTGAAGTTGTAACAGTGCTAAACAAGTGGTATTTACAACTGATCCTTGATCTCCCAGCTCTTCCAACACCACCACCACCCTGCCATCATTTGGACCCTGTGTTGTGTAGGAAAAAATTGCACAATAAGGAGCCTCCGAGCCCCCCTTAAACAAGCCCCAAACAATATCAGCAGGAGAAATCTGAAGGGAATTTTCAAGCAGCCTAACATGGAAAATCTGAACCTGTTTTCACAACATCTTCGGAAATGGAGAACCTCAAAGGCCATGGCTGTCACAGGAGAACTCTGATGAAATGCACCAGAGACAAAGACTTCTTACTTGGAACCGCAGAATAATAAACCTGGCAATCCTTGGCTTTTGTGAATCTTTGTTTCTCTTAGAGGGAGCATTGCAAGTTTGATTTCCTTTTTAAAAACATCAGAAGAACCAAGGCACATGGTTCAATAAAGGAGAATAGAGAAGAAGAAGAAGAAGAAGAAGAAGAAGAAGAAGAAGAAGAAGAAGAAGAAGAAGAAGAAGAAGAAGAAGAAGAAGAAGAAGAAGAAGAAGAAGAAGAAGAAGAAGAAGAAGAAGAAGAAGAAGAAGAAGAAGAAGAAGAAGAAGAAGAAGAAGAAGAAGAAGAAGAAGAAGAAGAAGAAAGTTGGAAGGGACCTTGGAGGGCATCGAGTCCAACCCCCTGCTCAGGGTTGGAATGAGGGGTCCTTGATGCTCTCTGAGCTTGGTAGTTTTCTTGCAGATGTTTCGTTACCCAAACTAGGTTACATCAACAGTTCTAAAAGGAAGAAGTTTTGTGGAGAGGAGGAGGAGGAGGAGAATTGTGTGGACCTTGGTGCTCTCTGAGCTTGGTAGTTTTCTTGCAGACATTTTGTTACCCAAACTAGGTTACATCAATAGTGCTAAAAGGAAGAGGGTTTGCGAGGAGGAGGAGGAGATGGAGAAGAAGAAGAAGAACAACAACTACTACTACTACTACTACAATAACTACTACTACTACTACTACTACAACAACAACAACAACAACAACAGTAGGTCCTTGGTGCTCTCTGAGCTTGGTAGTTTTCTTGCAGACATTTCATTACCAAACTAGGTTACATCAACAGTTCTAAAAGGAAGAGGTTTTGTGGAGAGGAGGAGGAGGAGGAGGAGGAGGAGGAGGACTGTGTGGACCTTGGTGCTCTCTGAACTTGGTAGTTTTCTTGCAAACGTTTCATTACCCAATCTAGCTAATGGTAATAAGGAGAGAGGTTTGCTTTCAGCTTATATTCTGGACAAGCCTCTAGAGCAAATCCCACCCTTACTGAATATTTGCAGCTCAGGGTCGCAATGAGAGGTCCTTGGTGCATTCTGAGCCCTGTTGCTTCCCTTGCTGTAGTGGGAGGAGTGCGGTTTGCTCTCAGTTTCCAGTTGGGGCAAGCCAGCAGGACACCAACGGAGAACAAACCCCCTTTCCTTACTAGCGCCGATGGTTGAGCCAGGAAGCGCCTGCAAGAACAACCCAACTCAGAGAGCAGCGCCAGGGACCCGCGCGCGGTTCAAGCCACACAACCTCACTCCCTGCTTTGCACCACAACCCAAAGGCGTGGATGCCCCCCCCCACCTCCCGTCTAGCCGGGCAGCATCGGCTTCAGCCTTGAGAACCGTGGCGGGGGGGGGGTGGTGAGAGAGAAAGCGGCGAGTTTGCAAGGCACCGTTTCATACGACCGCAGGACCCGCAAGTTGCGCTGCAGGCCAAGAGCGCGCCCCGTTTTGCAGAGCAGCCGGGCGGAGTCAAAACACCCTCCTTTCAATGGTTGAGGAGCTGAAGCCTTGAAGGCGTGGCGGTGGGGAGAAACTCACACCAGGCGTGCAAATGACGCATTTGTGCAAGCTCACGCCTACTGGGTGGCAAAAAAAAAGGGAGGCTTGGCTTTATTGCGCTGCCCTTATAAACCAGCTCCGGTTCCTCCTTCGCCACTTCGGAAAGGCGCTTTTTCTCGGCTGCAGCTGGGGCGACCGTCGCGGGCAGAGCTGGGAGCGGAGCGATCTGGACAGCCGCGTTGGAAAGATGCTTGGAAGATGCTTCTAATCCTCCCGGATGGGGCTTGGAAGACCCCCCCCCACATCGCCCTTCTGGACGAAAGACCTGGCGGGTCTTGGCTCCGGAGCGCACCGCCTTCGGGATCGCCAGCCAGCGGTGCTTAAAGGGATTGAGGCCAGATGTTGAAAGTGGAGTACATTTGGATTATTGACAGAAAGAGCAATCAATAAATCCTCGCCCTCCCACCTGGGATGGCTCCTGTGGGAGGAAAGGAATATAATTGAATCATGAAAGCCTGACTGAGTTCTCGCGCCGCAGAGGATGGACGTCGCTATCCGAAACGGATGTTACAAAAAGGGAGAAAATACGTTGCTGTTCTGTTTTCTTTGCCCTTGGGGCCCGTTTTTTATTTTAATTATTTTTTTTTCCTTCCAGGGAGAACTTTTTCACCCCGTTCATGGAATTTCCTCCCTGGGGAGAATCACTTTTACATCTTTTCAGCACCAGGTGAAGATTTATTATTTTTTTCTATTGTCTTGGGCTTCTTGATGATGATGATGATACCATCAAACATCCACATCTGCCTTTCCCAGGTCCTTGGTAAGGACTCGATAGGTAGACAAAATCCAAATCCAGTCTGAACATCTGGCTAACTGTGCAATGATCCATATTATTACTATTATTATTATTATTATTATTATTATTATTATTATTAATACAGTTGGAAGGGACCTTGGAGGTCATCTAGTCCAACCCCCTGCTCAGGCAGGAAACCCTACACCATTTCAGACAAATGGCTTCTCCAGTCTCTTCTTAAAAACTTCCAGTTGTGGAGCATCCACAACTTCTGGAGGCAGGTTGTTCCACTGGGTAATTGTTCTAACATTTAGAAAATTTCTCCTTAGTTCTAGGTTGCTTCTCTCCTTGAGTTGGTTTTGCTTTTAATTTGATTTTGAATGACTGACGTGCGAGTTGCTAGTTCTCATGATGGTTTTACGTTGTACTTTATTGTTGTACGTTTTTATTTTTTTTTTTTTAAATAGTGCCACCTAGAGATTTATGGCGATGGGGCAATTTGAAACTTTAAAATAAATAAATAAAAACATTTTTATTGCATTGGCTTTGGTTTTCTTCCTGTATTCTTAGGCTCCTTGCAGATAGGCTTGGGATAACATACTAGATCTTGCTTAGGATTATAAAGTGGATTTATGTACTAAATTCCTCTTTTTGTGCTAGGCAAAAATCATGAAACTGCGTCTCACTTATTTTGGCCATGTCATGCAGGGGAATTCTCCGGAGAAAGCTATTGTGTTTGGAAGAGTTAACAGGTAAAAAGGAAACCAGGCGGTCAAAGAACAGGGTGGCTAGACACCATGAAAGCTGACACCAGCCGGAGCACAGAAAAACTCAAAGAACTAGTGCAAAATCAGAAGGTATGGGGATACCTGACCCATGGAATCTCCAAGAGCCAGACATGGCTGAATGGATAACATCATTATTATCAAATCTGGTGAATGTTTTCTCTACTATCATCTCCCTGGAAATAGCCTCTAAGACAAAGGTCTTCAAACAAAGCATAACCAACGGTCTGCAGTGCTTTACAAAGCATAACCAACTGCATCCAAGAATGATCCAATAGCTGAAGAAATCACTATGACGCAAGAGTCACAGGTTGATCCCAAGTCAATAATATAGTGAGGCATTCCGGAACAGCTGAAGTTTCAAAATACAGTGGAAACTATGCAGAGATAATCCAACAAGGAGGATAGTTCAGGTGGTCTTCAAACGTGGCCCTTTTATGACTCGTGGACTTCAACTCCCAGAATTCCTCAACCAGGCACGCTGGCTGAGGAATTCTGGGAGTTGAAGTCCACGAGTCATAAAAGGGCCACGTTTGAAGACCCCTGCTTTAAGAGGATACAAGCAAAGGAAGAAGCATGAAATATTCTGTTTGAAGGACTTGGAATTTAGGACAAAACGATTTCATTAGTCAATCTTCCTGTTTTTTTTTAAAGTTAAAAATTGATTCAAACTAACATTTATTTATTTTGCGCACATATTATTTTGTTCTACAAATAACTAAGGGCAGCAAAATATATGCAAACACACCTTCCTCTTTGTATTTTCTCCACAATAATCCTGTGAGATGGAATGAGTTGAGAGGAAGTGACGGGCGCAAAGTCACCCAGCTGGAATTCATGGCTAAGGTAGGACTCGAATTCAGAATTCACTGGACCAAACTAGCAAATATAAAACATGAAAAGAAAAGAAGATACAAAAAGACCACTTCCAATATTCTATGTAGCAGTTAAATTATATTTTAAACTCTCTCCCTAAAGTTACCCATATTGGATATTTAAGTGGCAAAAACCTTGCTTTTTTAAACACTTTACCTATTGTTCATAAAATCCATTTGTTACTGCAGATAGCTTGTCTGTTTTCAGTAAAATGATTGTCCTGGAGTCTAAGACAACCAGAATTTCCTCCTTATATTCCAGATTACCTTTTTTTTTTTCATTTTTACTTCTTCTATGTCTTTGAGGCCTCTGGAATTCTCAGAAGTTTCACTTCTCCTCTGGGTTCCATTGGACTGTGGGGCAATCCTCTGTCGAAGGAAAAGTCTTCATCAGGGTGCAATCCAAGCTGGGAATAAACAACATGGCGACTGCTTCAGAAAAAAGGTTGCAGTTTATTGAAGAGGAGAGCCAGACAGAAAGATGGCTCTGGAAAAAAAGAGAGCAAGCACATGTAGGGAGTGGGCTTTGATACCCTCTGGAGCCTTTTGTTTGGAATTGTTCCTGTGTCATGAACTTTGACCTGAGTCTGAGTGTGCCCTTTGGCATCTGTGGGTGAATCCTATTGTCCTGTCCTAGAGTTTGGGTGGGGTATGTAGATTTTAGATGTCTTTGTTTTCTTAATCTTCCAGCTGGAGGGCTCCAACCTTCCTGAATGGATTATCACATCTGCATTTCTACCGAGCTGGTTTCTGCTTCAGGGAGGGAGACATGAGTTTATTAAGAAAAACTGGGAATGCTTTTCTGCCTTTTTAAGATCCTTTGAGGAAATATAATATTCTGCCCTTTTAATATTTCCTTCTCTTGGGGGGGGGATAACTTCCCACACCTTGTTGGCTATGACTTTATTATAACTAAGAGTTACGATCAAGATTTAAAAGGTGAAAGAACCAGTAACAGAGCTTAAAAATACCCTTGGTTTTGTTCCAATTCTGTCCTTAGGATGAGGTGGGAGAATCTGCAAGGTGGAGTTATCAGTGCTCCTCACATAAACACTTGAATTTCTGACATTGGTATTCACCAAGGGAACCAAAGCAATCCTAAAACCATATTTTGAATTAAATCCAGGTGAAACTACCCAAGAAAACTTAGTATTAATCAGGTAAATCTGGACCTATGAAACCACCCCCTTATGCTGGAGTGGAACACTAGAGATTGGTCTAGACCTGGTCTTTTCAAACTTGGCAACTTTAAGACATATGGACTTGCACTCCCAGAATTCCCCAGCCAGCAAAAGAAGGGACGGCCATTTTTAGTAAATGCTATAGGGCTGCCTCCTATATGCAAATAGGAGTGTACCCTTTACTGAAATAAGTTTGGGGGCTATTAGCTCAAGAAAAACGATAATTTTTCATTAAAGAATTATTTTTATGCATTGGTCATTGTATACATATTCTTTTTTCCAGGAGCTGAAAAGAATGTTAATGAAATCTCCTCTTCAATATGTTGGCTACCAACTTGGTTGGCTTTAAAAAAAAATTCATGGAAATCCTGGTGGTCAGTGTGTCATGGTTCCGACAGATGAAACTCTTCAAAAGAACTTCAAGGCATCTTTTGATAGAATCTTTTATAAGAGAAACAAAGTACGGGCACTACATAGTGAAAGCCAAAAACTGAATTCCCCACTCCTGGGCACAAAGTAGCAAAGCACAATTCCAGTCCTCCAATTAACAGTCATAAATCACATTCCCCAATTAGCTTGAAGCCGCAGGCTTTCTCCCCAGCTCTCCAACCTGCCAAAACTTTATCAACTCTGGGCCCAATGACCTTGGGTTCCCAAGTCTGAGTTATTATTGTTATGAGTAACTGGACTCTCATCCACATCCCCCCTCCCAGCATCAACTAACTCTAAAAGCGAAAGAGTAAAATGGCTGCATTTCCATCTGTTGTCAAAACAAGAACATCCGATGTTAGAAGCGTTGACACAGTGGCTATTAGCCTTAGTGGGGCTACTTCTGGAGGCCATCTGCTGGGAGAGAAATGGGCTTCTTTGTGCAGTCAGTGGGCAACTGGGAAAATAAATGGCTGGACTAGTTGGGGCAGGGGACACTGCTTATGTTTTTATGTACTTACGTAGTGGCCAAACTTGTGGAAACCTATTGAGAAAAGTGTATTTTTGAGGTTTGATGGATAATACCCTCCTTTTTTGGAGTAGTATCATAACATTATATATCAATGGAAAGATAATTTAATCACGAATGTAATGCAACATAGTTTGTTCAATTATCTGTACTGTATTCTATGAAACGTTATAGCCAAATAACCAGAAAAAGGAAGCACAACTTGCTTAGGTTGATAACAGGTAGCTTTCTTTCATCTGATTGTAGCCAATGAGCATGAGTGTTTAGAGAGCCAATCGGGTATAATCTTGTTTTGGCCATGAGCCAATCAGATCACAATAGGATTCAGTGATTGATGTCATGTATTGAAGCTGAGAGGAGGACATTTGTCGGTGTGTTATGTGATCGCTATCAAGTTGGTTGGGTTTTTTGTGTTCTTTCATTTAGTGAGCTTGTAAAACCTAATAAAATTAAAGTAATGGTGCAAAAAGTTGACTGGTCACCCAGAAAGTGATGTAAAATAGTATTATTAAGTGAACAAGGCTACAGTTATAAAGAAATTAGAAAAAAAATGGGTGAAAACTTAACCAAAGGTGACATTTCTACTGTACACTTTTCCCAAAAGATTTCCACAATTTTGGCCACTACTCTATTGTCAACCATCCAGCTAGTGAATTCAACACTAAAGAAACTTTACAGCTTTAAGGTGCCATAAAAGATAAACTTTATTGAACACACATCTCGGTACTAAAGAAGCAAAATCAACTCTAGTTTTCCCACACAAAAATCTGGTTAGTTAACAAATAGCTTTCCATAAACCCCACCCACCAGGTGTTCACATTGCCCAATCACACACTTCTCCGGCAGACACCTGACTTTGTGACCTTGACTCTCATGGCTCCATAGATGGCTTCTTAAAAATCCCATTTCTTTCCCAAGCTTCCCCTCCCTGCTGTTTCTAGGACAAGTTGATTAACAACAGAGGTTACCCAGCATCTTAGCAAGTAAACCTTGACACTTATGATTGAGAGAGCTGGATGATCAACTGGGGTTCTGAGACCAAATCTCCAGAGTAGCATCTTCAATGTGAGCGAGTGTGGGGTTTGATGTCTACAGAATAACAGAGTTGGAAGGGACCTTGGAGGTCTTCTAGTCCACCCCCCCGCTCAGGCAGGAAACCCTGTACCATTTCATCAAGTGCCTGTCCAATCTCTTCTTAAAAGCCTTCAGTGATGGAGCACCCACAACTTCTGGAGGCAAGTCATCCCACTGGTTGATTGTTCTTACTATCAGGAAATTTCACCTTAATTCTAGGTTGCTTCTCTCCTTGATTAGTTTCCACTGGTGTTTTCTTGTCCTGCCTTCAAGTGCTTTGGAAAATTGGTTGCCCCCCTCAGATATTGGAACACTGCTATCATGTGTTCCCTAGTCCTTCTTTTCACTTAACTTTTCACTACCCAATTCCTGCAACCAATTCCTCCAGCCCCCTGATCAACTTTGTTGCTCTTCTCTGCACTCTTTCCAGAGTCACAACATCTTTTTATACTATGATGAGCAAAGCTGGATGTCTATTCGTGGGGATGTGGTTTTCTCTGTGATAATGAAAGATTTGCAAACAAACAACTTCACTCAGAGACTACCAAGGTCTCCAAAAGCAGAGCCATCTTTGTGATCTCAGGGATAAGCAGAAGATAAGGCCAGGCAATGTAGGCAGGAAGCAGAAGAACACAAGAGCTGAAAGAGTTTTATTTTGGTCAGATAACCATAGCAAAGAAATGCAATAATCACAACAGATATCAAGATGAAATGACTAATTTCCACAAAGAAAATTGTCGAGTCCTTGATGGCCTCTGAGCTTGGTTTGTTCCTTGCAGATCTTTTCATTACCAAACTAGGTATCATCAAGGCATCTGAGTGTGGGGGTTGAAGCCTGTTTATATACAGAAGGAACCTTTGGCAGCTACGTGTCTCTTCATTTCAACTTGGCATTAGAGTTGGAGGGGGGGAGGTGTTGCTTTGGAAGGGTTTAGCTGGAGAAATGAAACCTCTCCTCTGAAGACCGTGAGAGCCTGAAATCTTTCCAAGGACACTGCAGCAGGTGTGGAGGAGAAGCAGACGGTTCCCATAACAAAGTGCAATTATTTATAGAGACTACGTGAGAGGGTAGGGGGTTTGGCTGGAGAGATTATTGTTAATTCTATGATCTGGTGTCTAGCAACCTTAGAGTTTTACTTTGACAGTACCATGCCGTGAGTTCAATAAACAGTAAGATTTTGGGAAATGGAATGAACCTGGTGACTTATTTGGATCCTCAAACTGGATGTTGACGACAGTAGCTTGCCCTGCCAGTGATGGTGGTTTTCCTTTTGGCAATAAGCTAACAAGCTCAGAGACCACCAAGGACACCATGATGACTAATTTCTCCTGTACAAACCTCACTTAGCAACAGAGAAGATGACATTTGTCCCTTAATCTGTCCAGTAATATCGTTAAGAGAAACAAAGAAAGGAAGGGATGTTTTGTCTGCAGAAAAGGGCCCGGGACACTCATTTCTTTACTGAACAATGCAGGGGGCAGATTCTATAAGCATTTGAAGTTCTGTAACAAGAGAAGACAAAATTTTAATCTAATTCCAGAGAGTTGATCATAAAGCCTCCTTTCTCGGGGTCTGCTGGAAGAGATTTTGAAGAGACCTTTCAAGTCTTGTGAATACGCAGAAAGGTTGAAGCCAGACAGATTTCAAAAGGAATGTATCTTCATAGGGTAGGCACTAGTCACACAGAAGACAAATATTTAGGCCTTCCAAAAGACACTGTTGATAGGTGGGACCTGGAGTGAACCCACTCTGCCAAATTTTACAGGTGATGCAAAAACAAACAAAGAAAGCTGGTCTCTTAAGTGTCCAGTGTTAAGCCATGAAGAACTTTACTGGTGACAACCAGCATTGGGAATTATATTTGCAAGCCCACTGGTAACTAGTGCAATTTACAAAGTAGAAGTGTCACATGGACAAAATGAAAATTGCTCACAACTACGTAGGCAGCTCCATTCTGGATCAACTGTAGTTCTGAATATTCTTCAAGGGTAAGCTCCATGTGTGATGCCTTTTGTATCTTAGAAAAAACACAGCACTAATCCATCCATCCATCCATCCATCCATCCATTAAATTGGCTTTAATTTTCATTTAATAATTTCAAAAATAACTCATGTTTGCAAACAAAGGATGAAACAGGTTTCGGATTCACTTTTATGGGTTTTCCCAGTCTTACAGAAGATATAAACAGGGCTGAGTTTTGGTTCTCCTTCCAAATTATGATTACGATTTCACAAAACATTTATAGAGAGCACCCTCTCTTCCCATGACTATTGCAAAATGTTAAGGACGTTCCTCTTTTCTTTTCTGATGCTGAATAAATTCTGTGTGCTCACATCAAATGCAGACCAAACTGGATTCATCGAAGAAATCTAGATTTCTGAACTGCCTCAGATTCTCAAAGAGATCTATTCTTGCGCATCACCACCAGGTATGTCCTTAGCAAAGACAGAACTGTCATTATGGTAGCTGTTATATATATAAAAAAATCTCAATTCAGAATAAGTCTCAAAAACTGCAAGGATTTGATAGTATGATTTCTTATGAAAGGTTATCCATCACAGATGACCAGTTATTTTAAAAAAAATCAGTTAAATAGTTGGGTAGAGTATTATAATAATTATAATAATAATAAAGTTGGAAGGGACCTTGGAGGTCATCTAGTCTAACTCCCTGCTCAGGCAGGAAACCCTATACCATTTCAGACAAATGGCTGTCCAGTCTCTTCTTAAAAACTTCCAGTGTTAGAGCATTCACTACTTCTGGAAGCAGGTTGTTGGTAGGCAGGAAGAGGCTGAGAAGGGATCCTCCCTAAAACCTTCACAGGATTTATCTCATAGGTATGCAGAGTGTGCTTTAGTCTGACAAGATTCCTGTCTATTGGCAAACAGCAATAAAGAAACTCTTCTGAGCAACTGGTTGTGTTCTTGACTTCCTCCACTTGACAATTTGATAATTAAGTTAGGGGACTGGAGGCTAAAACATACAAGAAACAGTTGCTGGAATTGGGTATGTCTAGTTTAATGAAGAGAAGGACGAGGGGGGACATGATAGCAGTGTTCCAGTATCTCAGAGGCGGCCACAAAGAAGAGGGAGTCAAGCTATTCTCCAAAGCGCCTGGAGAATCAAGGAGAGAAGCAACCTAGAACTAAGGAGAAATTTTTTGACAGTTAGAACAATTAACCAGTGGAGCAATCTGTCTCCAGAAGCAGTGAATGCTCAAACAATGGAGGTTTTTAAGAAGAAACTGGACAGCCATTTGTCTGAAATGGTATAGGGTTTCCTGTCTGAGCAAGGGGTTGGATTAGATGACCTCCAAGATCCCTTCCAACTTTATTATTATTATTATGCTTAGTTATTCCCAGCAGATGGATCATGACTTTTCGAGCCACTTTATCTACAAAAAAGAAATAAAATTGGAAAAAAAGGACTATAAAAATTTTGAACTCAAAAAACCTTAAATGGCATTGGTGACATCTTTTGGCGATGCTTGGTTGTTATTGTTGTTAATTGCGAAGTCGTGTCTGACCCATCGCAACCCCATGGAGAACGTTCCTCCAGGTCTTCCTGTCCTCTACCATCTTCTGGAGTCCATTTACGTTCACACCTACTGCTTCAGTGACTCCATCCAGCCATCTCATTCTCTGTCGTCCCCTTCTTCTATTGCCCTCAATCTTTCCCAGCATTAGTCCCTTCTCCAGTGAATCCTTCCTTCTCATTAGGTGGCCAAAGTATTTGAGTTTCAACTTCAGGATCTGCCCTTCTAAAGAGCAGTCGGGGTTGATCTCTTCTAGGACTGAGCGGTTTGAATGCCTTGCAGTCCAAGGGACTCGCAGGAGTCTTCTCCAGCACCATAGTTCAAAGGCCTCAATTCTTTGGCGCTCAGCCTTTCTTAGGGTCCAACTTTCACAGCCATACATTGCAACTGGGAAAACCATGGCCTGGACTATACGCACTTTTGTTGGCAGGGTGATGTCTCTGCTTTTTAGTATGCTGTCTAGATTTGCCATAGCTTTCCTCCCCAGGAGCAAGCGTCTTTTAATTTCTTGGCTGCAGTCCCCATCTGAGGTGATCTTGGAGCCCAGAAAAATAAAATCTGTCACTACCTCCATTTCTTCCCCATCTATTTGCCAGGAATTGAGAGGGCCGGATGTCATGATTTTGGTTTTCTTAATGTTGAGTTTCAAGCCAACGTTTGCACTCTCCTTCTTCACCCGCATCAAGAGGCTCTTTAGTTCCTCTTCACTTTCTGCCATTAGAGTGGTATCATCTGCATATCTTAGGTTGTTGATATTTCTCCTGGCAATCTTAATTCCAATTTTTGATTCATCTAGCCCTGCCTTTCTCATGATGTGCTCTGCATATAAGTTAAATAGGCAGGGCGACAGTATACAGCCTTGCCGGACTCCTTTTCCAATTTTGAACCAATCAGTGGTTCCGTGTCCAGTTCTCACTGTTGCTTCTTGACCCGCATATAGGTTTCTCAAGAGACAAATGAGATGGTCTGGTACTCCCATCTCTTTAAGAACTTGCCACAATTTGTTGTGATCCACACAATCAAAGGCTTTTGCATAGTCAATGAAGCAGAAGTAAATGTTTTTCTGGAACTCCCTAGCTTTCTCCATGATCCAGCGTATGTTGGCAATTTGATCTCTAGTTCCTCTGCCTCTTCGAAATCCTACCTGTACTTCTAGTAGTTCTCGATCCACATACTGCTAGAGTCTAGCTTGTAGGATTTTAAGCATAACTTTACTAGCATGTGAAATGAGTGCAATGGTGCGATAGTTTGAACATTCTTTGGCATTGCCTTTCTTTGGAATTGGAATGTAAACTGACCTTTTCCAATCCTGTGGCCACTGTTGAGTTTTCCAAATTTGCTGGCAAATTGAGTGTAGCACTTTTACTGCATCGTCTTTTAGGATTTTGAATAGCTCAGCTGGAATACTGTCACCTCCATTAGCTTTGTTGTTGCTCAGATTTTCTAAGGCCCATTTCACTTCACATTCTAGGATGTCTGGTTCGAGGTCAGTGACCATCTCATTGTGGTTATCTGGGATGTTAAGCTCATTCTTGTATAGTTCTTCTGTGTAGTTTTGCCATCTCTTCTGCCTCTGTTAGGTCCCTTCCATTTTGGTCCTTTATCATGCCCATCTTTGCATGAAACGTTCCCTTCATATCTCCAATTTTCTTGAAGAGATCTCTGGTCCTCCCTATTCTGTTGTTTTCTTCTATTTCTTTGCACTGTTCATTTAAGAAGGCATTTTTATCTCTTCTAGCTATTCTCTGGAATTCTGCATTCAGCTGGGTGTATCTTTCTCTTTCTCCTTTGCCTTTCACTTCCCTTCTTTCCTCAGCTATTTGCAAAGCTTCCTCAGACAGCCATTTTGCTTTCTTGCATTTCTTTTTCTTTGGGATGGTTTTAGTTGCTACCTCTTGTACAATGTTGCGAACTTCCATCCATAGTTCTCCAGGCACTCTGTCTATCAGATCTAATTCCTTAAATCTGTTTGTCACCTCTACTGTATATTCATCAGGAATATGATTTAGTTCATACCTGAGTGGCCTAGTGCTTTTCCCTACTTTTTTCAATTTAAGCCTAAATTTTGCAACGAGAAGCTCATGATCTGAGTCACAGTCTGCTCCTGGTCTTGTTTTTACTGACTGTATAGAGCTTCTCCATCTTTGGCTGCAGAGCACATAGTCAATCTGATTTCTATGTTGACCGTCTGGTGATGTCCATGTGTAGAGCCATCTCTTGGGTTGTTGGAAAAGAGTGTTCGTTATGACCATCGTATTCTCTTGACAAAATTCTATCAGCCTGTGCCCTGCTTCATTTTGTACTCCAAGGCCAAACTTGCCTGTTATTCCGGTTATCTTTTGGCTTCCTACCTTAGCATTCCAATCCCCCATGATGATAAGGACATCATTTTTTGGTGTTAATTCTATAAGGTGCTGTAGGGCTTCATAGAACCAGTCAATTTCATCCTCTTCAGCACCAGTGGTTGGGGCATAGATTTGGATTATTGTAATATTGAATGGTTTGCCTTGGATTCGAATTGAGATCATTCTGTCATTTTGGGGATTGTATCCCAGTATTGCTTTTCCTATTCTTTTATTGACTATGAAGGCTACTCCATTTCTTCTGAGGGATTCTTGCCCACAGTAGTATACCTGATGGTCATCTGAGTTAAATTCACCCATTCCTGTCCATTTTAGTTCGCTGATTCCTAAGATGTCGATGTTCAGTCTTGTCATCTCTTTTTTGACTACGTCTAGTTTGCCTTGATTCATGGATCTTACATTCCAGGTTCCTATGGAGAAAAAATCTTTACAGCATCGGACTTTCCTTTCACCACCAGATATATCCACAGCTGAGCGTCCTTTCAGCTTTGGCCCAGTCGCTTCATTCTTTCTGGCGCTACTAGTACTAGCCCTCTGCTCTTCCCCAGTAGCATATTGGACACCTTCCGACCTGAGGGGCTCATCTTCCAGTGTCATATCTTTTTTCCTTTTAGTACTGTCCATGGGGTTTTCATGGCAAAGATACTGGAGTGGTTTGCCATTTCCTTCTCCAGTGGATCATATTTTGTCAGAACTCTCTGCTATGACCTGTCCATCTTGGGTGGCCCTGCACGGCATAGCTTATAGCTTCATTGAGTTATACAAGCCCCTTCACCACAAGAAGGCAGTAATCCATAAAGGGGGGTGATATTTGGTACTACAACTTATTTCCTAAAAGAGATTTGTCTGGAAGCCCAGATCTTAGATAAGACTTTTCTGACCTCAGCACCACCTGTGAGAGACTTAGCTGTAAGAGAACAGCTAGGCAGCATAACTGGCCTACTTGAACTGTGAATATAAATCTTTACTGACTCTCAGAGTTATATGTGGTAAACTGCTTTCCTATCTCTTTATTTGAGGAATATTGGTCACTGTATGAGATGTTGAAATACCTTGGATTATAAAATCTTGCTTGATAAACAACTTTTACTAGAAAGACTATTTATACACACGTGAAAGAGATGGACGAAGACCAGGAAAAGATTCTTTCCATGTTGAAAGCAATACATGAAACCATTCTTTTAGCTTGTGATAAAATTAGACGTAACATAAAAGATCAAGACGCCAAGATCAAGATACACAAACCCAAACTTTGACTGCAACCAAAGAACCAACAATGCAGAAAACAACAAAAGAAGTGGGACAATCAAATATTAAGACAGAGGACTCAATTGACCAACAAATACAGCTGATGGAAAATCCAGAAAAGGAAGTGACAACACTGAAAATGGAAATGGCTTTCTATATAAATCAGAAGAAATTTGAGAAAGAAGAACAGATTGAATGGAAGACAAACATACCAGGGCAAGCATGGAGAATTAGAATAACAGGGAGACAATCTAACAAATACAAATGGGCTAGTCCTTCCCAAAAAAATGGCAATTAAATGGTGTCCTTTATTTCACATAATATATATAATAATAGAGGGAGATCTATTTGATGATCTAAAAGCACTGATATGGAAGCCTAGTTGGCAAAGGAAGAAAGCCAGAATAAGGTTGAAGAAAATTGGGGTTTTGACTTATTAAAGGGGATTTCATATTAATTACAGGGTTAAAGGGAGAAGTTGTGATAATGGGAATTCTGGTCATTAGATTTAAAATACTTGGAAATTAGTTGAAAATAAGGATTTTATTTGTTTAATACTTAAAAATTAGACCTAAAAGGAAAAAGAAAATTAATTATTATGAATATGTTTGGTTTATTGTTTAATCCAGATAATATACATAATGGTTTTGATTTATTAAAGGGGATATTGTACTGTTAAGTAGATGATTTAATATGGTAGGAAATAGATAACTTTTAGGAAATAGAACAAGATTATATTCAAAGAGATAAAATGTGTATTTTGGATACTAGATTTTGTTATGAATTGAGATAAGGGAAATTTTGGTTACCTAAGGCTTGAAAATTATAAATATCAAAGGTTAAATTGGAATATTGATGAGAAACTAAAAATTGGCTAAACATTAATAACAGAATATGGATTGTCTATGAAGATTGAATGTAGTTAAAGTATGTATAAGCTAAAAATTTATTGATAAATGTAATAATAATGTTTTTATTGATTAACCCAGACACCACGTTGCTTTTTAAATATCTAAATGTAAAATTGGAAAATTAATAAAATATATTTTTTTAAAAAAGAAGAAGAAATAGGGGAGACAGGATAGCAGTATTTCAGTATTTAAGGGGCTGCCACAAAGAAGAGGGGGCCAAATTATTTTCCAAAGCACCTGAAGGCAGGAGAAGAAACCATGGTTGGAAACTGAACAAAAAGAGAAGCAACCTGAAATTAAGAAGAAACTTCCTAACATTGAGGACAATTAACCAGTGGAACAGCTTGCCTTTAGAAATCATGGGTGTTCCATCACTGGAGGTTTTTAAGAAGAGACTAGACATTCACCTGTCTGAGATGGTATAGGTTCTCCTGCTTGAGCAGGGGGCTGGACTAGAAGACCTCCAGGGTCCCTTCCAGCTCTATTCCATTCTAGTTTGGCTTTAGACTAGATTTTCAGGCTGCAGATATATGCTGCAACCACATACAACTATGTATTTCAGCAAGCATGATAATAACAGGGTATAGATATGAAGCAGCCATGACTGAAAACAGAAGCCATACTTCTATTAGAACAGAAGACGCATATACACACACACACACATACACACACACACACACACAGAGAGAGAGAGAGAGAGAGAGAGAATCTGCAGACTTTCCCAGAAAGCAAAAAAAGAAGTTGTGTCATATGCATCTCTGAGTTTCGCAACTGAAAGTGTGATTGCACACAAGATGCAAAGGAAGTGATTAAAGATATGATGCTATCGTAAGGCGATAGGAGTTTTAAGGTCATGAACTGAGATTCGTTTCACACAGCTATTTATGGTGCAAGAAATGAATAGAGTTTGGAACAGATATAAAATAAGGCTATTTCCTAAATTGTCCTTACAAGGAGCCTTTTTAGAAGGGAGATGATAACCAAAAAATAAAAATAAAAAAATAACCACATGGATGAAATAATGGCATATGTTGATTTTTAAATGTTTCAACATTTTGAAACATTTAAATTGGATTTTAAAAAATGTACAGATCAAGAAATGGAAGAATGATTATTGCAAAAATAACAATTTATAAATTGTTATTGCAATGTAATTTTGAAGATGAACATTGGTACAATCGGCACCATTATTTTTTAACCTGTAAAAATACTTTTTAAAAAAAAAACACTTTACAGGGAGGTTTCAGGGAGCTCATACGTGTAAACCAGTGATGAGCACAGGTAATCCTCCATTTACGACCACGATTTTGTTGCTAAATGAAAACATTTGTTAAGTGAGTTTTGCTCCATTTTACGACTTTTCTTCCCACCGTTGTTAAGTGAATCAGTGCGGCTGTTAAGTTAGTAATGCAATTGTGAAGCGAATCTGACTTCCCAATTGACTTTGCTTGTCACATGACCCGGAGAGACTAGCACCGTCAAAAAAGATGAATCAGTTGCCGAGCTTCTGCATTTTGATCACGTAACCCTGAGGATTGCTGCAATGGTCATAAGTGTGAAAAAAATGGTCCTAAGTCACATATTCCAGTGGTGTTGCACCTTTGAACGGTCACTAAAGAAACCGTTGTTAAGTCGAAAACCTTCTTTTTCTATGTCGTCTCTAAAATCAATTTCATCCAAAAGCATTTGTTAAGTTATCAGCTTATGCCCTCCAAAATCTCCATTCTAAAAAAAAGTCTTCTTGTAGTAAAACCTCTAAGGGCAATTTAGGAAATAACCTTTTTTTGTAACTATTCCAAACTCTATGTCATGCTTCCGACAAATGAAACTCTTCAAAGAACTTCGAGGCATTGTTTATCTTAAAGAATCTTTATTCGAGTAGTATAGCATCGGCACGTACATGGTCGAAGCCGAAATCTGAATTCCCTTACCCTGAACACATAGTATCAAAATACAATTCCATCCTCTAAGTAAAAGTCATACATCACACATTCTCCAATTAGCTTGAAATGCAGGTTTTCCCTCCAGTTCTCCAGCCCGCCAATTCTTATCGTCTCTTATTTCAATAACCTTGGTTCACACACTAGGTTCAGTATTGTTATGTCTTGGTAAACTCCCATGCACATTTCTCCTCCTCCTCCCCCCAGTATCACCTAATTCTAACTCTAACTCTAAAACATAAGAAGTGATGGGAGCTGGACACCCCCTCCCCACTCCAATGAGGGAATGATCTGGAAAAACCCCCAAACAAACTGACCTGAGTCAACAGCAGCCTAAGTCTAAAACGGCACACACTTGACACACACAATGAGGAACCAGTTAGCAACAATCAGGATTAACAAATACACAACAATAAAGATAATTAACACCTTTTAGGCAAGAAATTTAACCAACAATAGTCACTGACCAGCAAATCAGGAAAGTGAGATTCCTCTTTCTGGTAGCTGGCTTCACGATCTATTTCTTCCACGCCGCACCGTCAAGAGGAATCCCAGCTGGAAGGACCGAATGGGGGAGTTCCTCCCAACAGGAGGAACAGCGGGCGGACAGAGATCGACCCCTAGGCGCCTCGATCATGGGGTGCCTCAGGGCTCGGTCCTGTCCCCCCTCCTTTTTAACATCTACATGAAACCGCTGGGTGAGATCATTCGGCGACACGGGGTGAGGTATCATCAGTATGCGGATGATACCCAATTATATATCTCCACCCCGTGTCCTTTTAGTGAAGCAGTCGACGTGATGTGCCGGTGCCTAGAAGATGTGAGGGTCTGGATGGGGGTGAACAGGCTTAGACTCAACCCTGACAAGACCGAGTGGCTCTGGGTCTTGCCTCCCAAAGGCCAACTGGATGGTCCATCATTAGTCCTGGGGGGGGGCAAATTTACCTCCCTCAGTGCAGGCACGCAACTTGGGTGTCCTCCTGGACTCACAGCTAAATTTGGAACAACATCTATCGGCTGTGGCCAGGGGGACCTTTGCACAGGTTCGCCTAGTGCACCAGTTGCGGCCTTATTTGGACCGGGAGGCTTTACTCACAGTCACTCATGCCCTTGTCACCTCAAGACTGGATTACTGTAACGCACTCTACATGGGGCTACCCTTGAAGGGCGTTCGGAGGCTGCAGTTGGTTCAGAACGCAGTCGCGAGAGCGATTGTGGGCCCCCAAGGTACGCCCACGTGTCACCTATCCTCCGCGAGCTGCACTGGCTTCCTGTGGGTCTCCAGACCCAATTCAAGGTGTTGGTTATCACCTTTAAAGCCCTTCATGGCATAGGGCCAGGTTACTTACAGGACCGCATTCTGCCGCACAGTTCCCAGAGACCGGTGAGGTCCCATAGATTGGGCCTCCTTCAGGTCCCGTCGGCCAGACAATGTCAGCTGGCGGGCCCTCGGGGGAGGGCCTTTTCTGTGGTGACTCCGACCTGGTGGAATCAGCTTCCCCCCGAGGTTCGAACTACTCCCACCCTGCCGGCCTTTAAGAAAGCCGTTAAGACTCTCCTGTTCCGGCAGGCCTGGGGCTGATGTCCCCGAGGGGGGGGGGATATGATCGGACTCGCGGTATGACTGTATTATTTTATTGTTTTATGATTGTTTTAACTCTGTACGCCGCCCTGAGTGCTTTGGGATTGGGCGGCATATAAATAAAATTAAATAAATAAATAAATAAATAAACAGAAGGAAAATGGTTGCATCTCCATATGTTGTCAAAGCAAAAATATCCGATGTTAGCAGCGTTGACACTCTAAGTATGTCATGTCTAACAAGAGGATTCATAAACACTAGACTAATTTTTCATTTCTTGTACCATAAATAACCGTGTGAATCGAATCTCAGTCCCATGATCTTAAAACTCCTAATGGCTATCTTCAGTGCTCTTTTTGTAAAAAAAAAAAAAAAAAGGTGCCGGAACTCACACATGTCATACAACCCGCCTTGCCTACCCTACAAGTTTCGTCCCAAAAAGGTGCTGGAACTCCGTTCTGGGTGTTCTATGATAAAAAAAGCCTGATTATCTTTAATCGCTTCCTTTGCATCTTGCGTGCAATTCCACTTTAATCTGCCAAAGTCAGAGACTCATATTATACAAGTTCTTTTTCTCTTTCTGAGAAAGTCTACAGATTGGTTCAGCTCAATTCCTCTTTTGCTGAAGAAGGAACTAATACATCAAGTGGAGACCAATGGGAATGTTATCCTTAGATTCTGAACAAGATCTGCTGGTCTCTTCTGGAGATTCTTCCTATCCACACCAGGTATGTCAGTAGTAAAAGCCAAATTTCTGTTGTGGTAATTGTTACTTACAGCGTATCCTGGCATTCAGGATAGGACTTGGGGTCCATCAGGATGGGATCAGCAAGTCCTACAGGATCCTCTGGCAAATAACAGAACTCAATTTAACAGCAATTTTTTTTTCCAGGATAGTGAGACACCAATGTTCTGATCTCTAATTCCAATAAATCTTAATAGATATATATTATGAAGTCTATTCTCATGCTCTTAATTGTTAGCTGCTACCTTTTAAAAGATTTTCTCTCACTTTTTAAAATGTCTTTCCTTAGTTATTGTATTGTCTTGCTGGTGCTTTGATGGGAAAAGGGAAATTTCACAATAAAGATTAGTATTAGTGTTTAGTATTAGTATGCTAATATTAGTATTAGAATTCATAGTTTGGGCATGTTGTTTGAACTACCTCACTGATATTAATCTTGCCAATCAATGACACCCATCTTTGAAGAACAATGGAAAACTCATCAAGTTGGTGAAAGCCCTTAATTTTATTTTTCAAGAGCTACAGCTGACAGAATTTTTAATAGTTATTGCATTTGAAAGCTAGTCTTTTAATCCTGTTCAGGCTTGGACTCTAAATATAGTCTGATTACTTCATAGACTGATTTTCAATTTGGTATTTCTTGTTTCTCCTTCCAAGTTATGATTCAGTTTTTCAGCATATCCTTTCCATAGAATTTGTAGAAACGCTTTCTCATTCTGTAAAGTCAGTTCCTCTTTTCTTTGATGGGAAAATTTGTTCCCTTTGCTGAATAAATTCTGCTTTTCCCACACAGCTACATCAAATACAGTCCCAAGTGGATTCCTCAAAGTAACCTAACTTTCTGGACCTCCTGGGGTTCTCAAAGAGATCTCTTGATTCTCACCAAGAATTTTTATACTGTATGTCAGTGTTTCCCAAACTTGACAATTTTAAGGCATGTGGACTTCAACTCCCAGAATTCCACAGCCAGCGTTGCTGGCTGTGGAATTCTGAGAGTTGAAGTCCTCATGTCTTAAAATTGTCAAGTTTGGGAAACACTGCTGTATGTGATTGCCAGGTATACCCTTAGCAAAGAATTTGTTAGAGGAAAATAACTTTCTGCTAGTTCACGATGACTCCCAGGAATTGAGTTGTTTGGAGACCGTGTGGAGGTTTCTGATGTATCCTCTATAGAGGGCCTTAGAGCATTTACAACTTGTACCTCTAAATTATAAGCAGAGGGCCAATCCTCTTTAATGGGGGCTCAGGCTTGACCAAGTGTCCCACAGCCCTTATCAAGTCTAATCTGGAGTGACCCACAATTCTGCTTTTGCTATTCTACACAGAGGGATAGAATCAAGCTCACGTGAAGTCTTAATACCACTTTACAGTGCCTTGGTAAGGCCATACTTGGAATACTGCATGCAATTTTGATCGCCACAACGTAAAAATGATGTTGAGACTCTAGAAAGAGTACAGAGAAGAGCAACAAAGATGATTAGGGGACTGGAGGCTAAAGCATATAAGGAACAGTTGCTGGAATTGGGCATGTTTAATGAAGAGAAGGACGAGGGGGGACATGATAGCTGTGTTCCAATATCCCAGGGGCTGCCCCAAAGAAGAGGGAGTCAAGCTATTCTCCAGAGCACCTGAAGGCAGGACAAGAAGCAACGGATGGAAACTAATCAAGGAGAGAAGCAACCTAGAACTAAGGAGAAATTTCCTGGCAGCTAGAACAATTAATCAGTGGAACAACCTGCCTCCAGAAGCTGTGAATGCTCCAACGCTGGAAGTTTTTAAGAAGAGACTGGACAGCCATTTGTCTGAAATGGTATAGGGTTTCCTGCCTGAGCAGGGGGTTGGACTAGATGACCTCTAAAGTCCTTTCCAACTCTGTTATTCTGTTATCCTGCTACACTGGTTTTGTATGGCTAGCAAGCCAACAATGACTGAATTTCCCAATAACACAATTCATTATGCCATTTGGACAATCAGAAGCACGGTTGAGTTTACTCTTTGTATTTCTCCTTGAACTGCAGTGTCCTGGACTGTCCTCCTTAACCACTGATCTGAATTTATCCAAACGGACAAAGAACAAATTTTGCAGAATGAGAGATGAATTTCTTTCCTTCAAAGGTAGGAACAGCATGTAAACTACACCGTCTCACTTTCCTTTGTGAGGACTACTGATGAATCAGAACCTCACGTGTTCATAATACATCATCACCTTATTCCAAAATTTTAAACTCTTCTACCAGATCATTGTTCCCCCACTTCCTGGGGTTGGGAGGGGGGGGCATCAGCATTTTAAAAACATTAAATGGATGCATTCACAAAGTGCCTTCTGAGGGACGCATTCATAAAGTACGTCTTATGGCAGGGGTATCAAACTCAATTTCATTGAGGGCCACATCAGCATTGCGGTTGCCTTCGGGGGCCGGGTGGGTGTGGCCAGGGTGGATGCGGCCTACTGGGTGGGCACGGATGGAATGGGTGTGGCCTATTGGATGGGCATGGATGGAGTGGGTGTGGCCTACTCGGTGGGCATGGATGGAGTGGGTGTGGCCTATTGGGTGGGCATGGCCAGTTCTACATTGTTCATGTCAAGGGTGCCTGTGGGGGCCTGGGCAGAATTGGGACAGATCTGAGGGTCTCTGGTGAAGGGGGTGGGACCGAGGCAAGCGCCAAGGCATGGTCCATTTCTTCATTCCTCACAAAGGGTGACACCTCCCCAGCATGCACCTGGGGGGGCAACGCAGCAGGGGCTGGTTCCTCGCTGTTTCTAGACAGCCTTGTGGAGCTAAGACTGAATCCGTTTCAGTATAGATGGCCACTACAAAATTGTACATTGGCTCCCGGCCAGCCTGGGCCAGGGCCAAGGCAGCGGGGGCCATTCCCTCACTGTTTCCAGGATGGCTTCGCGGGCGACATGAAACCACTTTGCAGGCCGCATCTGGCCCGCGGGCCTTGTGTGTTTTTTTTTTATTGAAAATTTTTAAAAGTTTTTACAAAAAACAAAAAAGACAACAACAAAAAACAAAACACGCGGGCCTTGTGTTTGACATGTCTGTCTTATGGAAAATTTAAGAATATGTACCTGCCACATCTGCAGGCAACAACATCCCAGAAAGACACAAGGGATGAAGTCACCCTCTGTGTTATTCAAGAGGCACAGAAGCATTTCTGAAAATAAAGGAAAAAAGAAGGGTGGGAAAAATATTTTCCTTTTCATAATGAACATTTTTGAATTAATTATCAGATTAAATAATTCTGGGGCAGCTTAGAGAGGAAGTAATAACCGAGTGTTGGCTAATGGTTACCTGGGCAATTTTGGGAGGATGATTTAATTCAAAAAGATGCAAATCTGTATGGAATAATTTTCTAAAATTCTAATTTTCTAAAACACATTTGGATTTTTGCTGCCTGCTTTTATGGATCATAATCTTGACTTAATTATAATTTCTTCCATAGATGATGAGGACTATAGTGGAAGTGGTGACATCTATAACAGTGGATATGAACACCAAGATAAGTAAGTATATTATGGTACAAAATATTTTCTTTGCAGAATGGAGTTAATCTTCCAATTATTTCATAATATTCTAAAAGAAAAAAAATGTTTAGGTGTGTGTCATGTGTTTCGCTTTGAGAGCAGGCAACTAAATTTCATTTTTGATATGTGCTGTTGTGCCCACAGTAAAAAAATGACAATAAAGGTTATCTTATCTTATCTTATCTTATCTTATCTTATCTTATCTTATCTTATCTTCCCTGCTCTGTCCATTGCAGCTGCTGAAAAGGGAGCCCCTTGTAAAGGACGGAAGTTGCTCAATTCAGGAATAGCCAACACCGCATAATAATAATAATAATAATAATAATAATAATAATAATAATAATAATAATAGCAATGGATAGGCAGACCAGAAAAATAATGACAATGAATCATGCCCTTCATCCACGCAGTGACATTGATAGACTTTATCTACCAAGGCAAATAGGTGGGCGTGGAATGCTACAAGTACATCAGATGGTTGAAGAAGAAAAAATGGCTTTGGAAGAATATCTGAAGAACAATGATGAAGATGCACTGAAATTAGTATATCAGGAAGGCTTACTAAATACTGGAGAGACCAAACTGGCCTTCAAGAAAGACCAAATGAAGAACAGAATAGAGGCATGGGAAGACAAAGCACTACATGGCCAATACATGAAAAAAATAGCTGGGAAAGCAGATAACAATAAAACCTGGCAATGGCTAAGAGCAGGAAAATTGAAGAAAGAGACCGAGGGACTAATTCTGGCTGCACAAGACCAAGCCTTAAGAACAAATGCATACAAAGTCAAAATTGAGAAGACAGCAACAGACAGTAAGTGCCGCCTATGCAAAGAAGCTGAAGAAACAGTGGACCACTTGGTAAGCTGTTGCAAGAAGATTGCACAAACTGATTACAAGCAGCGGCATGACAAAGTAGCAACAATGGTGCATTGGAAGATCTGCAAAAAATATCATTTGCCTGTAAGCAAAAACTGGTGGGATCATAAAATAGAGAAAGTCATAGAAAATGATAAAATTAAACTGCTCTGGGACTTCAGAATTCAAACAGACAAGCACCTGCAACATAACACCCCAGACTTAACAATTGTCGATAAGAAAGACAAAAAAGTCTGGATAGTGGATGTGGCAGTGCCTGGAGATAGCAGAATAGAAGAGAAAGAACTGGAGAAGATAACAAAATACAAAGACCTACAAATAGAAATAGAAAGACTGTGGCAAAAGCAAGCAAGGGTAGTACCAATAGTCATAGGCTCCTTGGGTGCAATTCCAAAACAACTGGAGCACCACTTGAACACCATTGGCATTGACAAATTCGCTATTAGTCAATTGCAAAAGGCAACCTTATTAGGAACTGCTTCCATCCTGCGACGATATCTGTAATACCATCAAACATCCACATCTGCCTATCCCAGGTCCTGGGTAAGGACTCGATAGGTAGACAAAATGCCAAATCCAGTCTGAACATCTGGCTGACTGTGCGATGATCGATAATAATAATAATAATAATAATAATGTTGGAAGGGAACTTGGAGGTCATCTAGTCCAACCCCCTGCTCAGGCAGGAAACTCTATACCATTTCAGACAAATGGCTGTCCAGTCTCTTCTTAAAAACTTCCAGTGTTGGAGCATTTGCCACTTCTGGAGGCAGGTTGTTCCACTGGTTAATGGTTCTAACTGTGAGGAAGTTTCTCCTTAGTTCTAGGTTGCTTCTCTCTTTGGTCAGTTTCCATCCATTGCTTCTTGTCCTACCTTCAGGCGCTTTGGAAAATGGTGTGACTCCCTCTTCTTTGTGGCAGCCCCTGAGATATTGGAACACAGCTATCATGTCCCCCCTCGTCCTTCTCTTCATTAAACTTGACATACCCAATTCCAGCAACCGTTCCTTATATGTTTTGGCCTCCAGTGTCCTGATCATCTTTGTTGCTCTTCTCTGTACTCTTTCTAGAGTCTCAACCTCTTTTTTACATCGTGGTGACCAAAACTGGATGCAGTATTCAAAGTGTGGCCATACCAGGGCATTGTAAAGTGGTATTAATACTTCACATGATCTTGATTATATCCCTCTGTTAATGCAGCCCAGCACTGTGTTGGCCTTTTTGGCAGCTGCAGCACATGGCTGGCTCCTGTTTAAGTGATTGTCCACTAGGACTCCGAGGTCCCTCTCAGAGTTACTACTATTGAGCAAGGTACCCCCTATAGTACTATACCTGTGCATTTGATTTTTCTTGCCTAAATGTAGAACTTTACGTTTTTCACCATTGAATTTCATTTTGTTAGATAGCGTCCAGTGTTCAAGTCTGTCCAGATCCTCCTGTATCCTAAGCCTGTCTTCTGGAGTATTGGCTATTCCTGCCAGCTTGGGGTCATCTGCAAGATAGATTCAGGATCCAAATGGATCGTGACAGACTTGAACACTGGACCCTATCCAACACAATGAAATATAATGTAGAGAAAAGTAAAGTTTTACACTTAGGCAGGAAAAAAACAAATGTACAAGTATAGATTAGGTGAAACCTGGCTCAATAGTAGCAACTGTGAGTGGGATCTTGGACCTAGTGAACAATCACTTAAATATGAGCCAGCAGTGCGCAGCAGCAGCCAAAAAAGCCAACACAATCCTGGACTGCTTTATAAACACTTAGTAAGACCACATCTGGAATACAGCATCCAGTTTTGGTCACCACATGATAAAAAAGAAGTTGAGACTTTGAAAAGAGAGCAAACAACAACTGAGGTGATTAAGGGCCTGGGGACTAAAACATATGAAGAACAGTTACAGGAATTGGGTATGGCTAGTCTAGAGAAAAGAAGGACTAGGGGCGACATGATAGCAGTGTTCCAATATTTGAGGGGCTGCCACAAAGAAGAGGGGGTCAACCTATTTTTTAAAGTACCAGAAGACAAAACTAAAAGCAATGGATGAAAACTAACCAAGGAGAGAAGCAGCCTAGAACTAAGGAGAAATTTCCTAACAGTGAGAACAATTAACCAGTTGTGGGTGCTCCATCACTGGAGGCTTTTAAAAAGAAACTGGACAGCCACTTGTCTGAAATATGTATAGGGTTAGGAGGTTGGAGTAGAAGACCTCAAAATTCTTTCCAAATTGATTACTCTCTATCCTGTATTAACTGCTAACACTAGCACAATTCCTCTCGGTGTCCGTTTCCCATTATGTGACCTACACACACTTGGGATCCCTTCGTCTCCAGAGAATATAAATGCAGATATTAAATTGATTGTCCTCCCCACACATCCCTTGCGTTCTTCTTTCTAATTCTTTGTGTTGTCCTTTGTCGGTTCAGATACCTCATAACCCTACTCTGCCCTCAGCCAGGATGGCTAATAATGGAGAACAGAAGGAGTTCTACCGAAATACATTTTGAGGATTTTGGGGTGGGAAGTTTGGGTCACTACTAACTGCAGCAACTGTCTGAATTCAGGCTTGTGTTGATTGTGTAAGTACACAAAATGTATGGGTATCTACATGTGTTTCTGTCTGCATGTATACACACTTTTGTTAGATGGACAGATTGTCTCTTGGTCTCTTTTTTGTTATCTGGATATCTGAGGAGGATGAAATTACTAGGAATATTCTTAAAACCTCTGCAAGCGATTCTGAAATGGTCAACCATCCTTTCCAAACTACTAAAATTGGGGTTATCTAAATATCTAAAATTTTAGATATTTCTGCAAGGCGATCAAACCGGTCAGTCCTAGAGGAGATCAACCCCGACTGCTCTTTAGAAGGCCAGATCCTGAAGTTGAAACTCAAGTACTTTGGCCACCTAATGAGAAGGAAGGACTCACTGGAGAAGAGCCTAATGCTGGGAAAGATGGAGGGCAAGAGAAGAAGGGGACGACAGAGAAGGAGGTGGCTGGATGGAGTCACTGAAGCAGTAGGCGTGAGCTTAAATGGACTCCAGAAGATGGTAGAGGACAGGAAGGCCTGGAGGAACGTTGTTGATGGGGTTGCGATGGGTCGGACATGACTTCGCAACTAACAACAACAAAAAAAATGTCAGAAATATTCTTTATATGATCAATCATTGGATGACAGTTTAACACAAAAACCTATTCAGCGAGTTGCCTGTTTGAGCAGTTGAGTTCAGGAGTTGAGACAGGGACTGATTCTCTTTTGGTCTCTTTCTGTTAACAGGTACGAGGGCTGGGCTAAATATTTTGGAACGGCGGGTGATGAATTAACACGAAACATTATCAATATCTTCATCGCCATGATCTGCACTCTAGGCCTGGTGGGCAATGGGGCGACAATTTATGTCCTGGTCTACTCCATTAAGAGGAATTCTTTCACCACTTACATCCTGAACCTTTCCATCGCTGATTTCGGGGTCCTCACCTCCCTTGTTATTGCCATTATATTTGTGACGGTTCTAACGCTGCAGAAAGAATTTGACCTTCTGTTTGTCTTTTTCTTGGTATTTTTCGAGTTCTTTTCCTTCGCCTATTCCGCCAGCCAGTTCCTCCTGACCGCCATCAGCCTGGATAGATGTGTGGCCGTCTTCTTCCCACTCTGGCATCGCTACCATCGTCCGCCGTATTTGCCCACCCTGGTTTGTGGCTTCATCTGGATCCTGTCCTTCCTGCTCTCTGCGGCGCACTTCATTCTGCACTGGAGCTGGAACTTTGAACGTTCCCCCTTCCTTTATCAGCTTGCTGTGAATGGTTTACTTTGTACGCCTCTCATGATTGTGTCCACCGTGACCCTCTGGATTCACATGAGGTGGTCTAAACAACAACGCAATCAAAGGAAGCTGCTCACCACCATTTTGCTGGTTCTTCTTTGCTTCCTCCTTTTTTCTCTCCCAATGAATGTCTTTTGTGTCGTTGACTATTTTGATTCCTATAATCTCCTGCTCATGACCATCGGGATGGGATGCGCCGCTCTTAACAGCAGCATCAACCCACTCCTTTATTTCTTAGTCGGGAGGAAGCAGAGACAAAAGGACCAGCCCAGAACATCTTACAAGGTTGCTCTGGAAAATGTCTTCAGGGATGAGCAAGGAAGCCCAGAAGCCCAGGAAACTAAGACGGAAGACCAGTTGTGAAAAACCACTATCACTGTATAGTCATTTTTTAAAAAAAAGCCATAAAGGATATGTATGTAGCCTCAATACGAACATACAAAATTGATGGAATTTGCCAAACAGAATAGCTAATCCTCAAAGCAATGTAAACCGGAAATATTACTGTATGTGCAATTTTCAAAGTGAAGAGCTTTCATAGTAAATGGGTTGTGTTATACCATTCCTTTTTATTCCAACGTAACTACTATCAGGAATCCTTCTTACTGCATGACATTTTTTCAAATGTGTAATTTTGCAAGCTTTTGTCCCTAAAGCCCTTGATAGAAGAGCTTGAGGCTTCATTAAAAACTTGAAAGTTTGAGGAGTCCTTTCTGCTCTCTGAGCTTACTTGCTTTCTTGCAGACGTTTCATGACCCAACCAGGTAACATCATCAGTGCTAGAAGGGAGTGGGATTTGTGGAGAGGAGGAGGAGGAGGAGGAGGAGGAGGAGGAGGAGGAGGAGGAGGAGAGGCCTGGGGTGTCCTTGATCTTGATGCTCTCTGAGCTTGTTTGTTTTCTTGAGACATTTCATGACCCAACTAGGTAACATCATCAGTGCTAGAAGGGAGTGGGATTTGTGGAGAGAAGGAGGAGGAGGAGGAGAGGCCTGGGGTGTCTTTGATCTTGATGCTCTCTGAGCTTGTTTGTTTTCTTGAGACATTTCATGACCCAACTAGGTAACATCATCAGTGCTAGAAGGGAGTGGGATTTGTGGAGAGGAGGAGGAGGAGGAGGAGGAGGAGGAGAGGCCTGGGGTGTCCTTGATCTTGATGCTCTTGTTATGGTTCCAGCTAATGAAACACTTCAAAGAACTTCCAGGCATTGATTTCCCTAAAAGTCTTTTATTGCTTCAAAATGTCGGCACAGGCATAACGAAGTCTATGCTATTTAAGTTTTCTTCCTCTGAGCAGTTAAATTATCAGCATGTTCCCTCCCTAAATTAGCTGTCATATATCACATTATCCAATTAGTGTGAAGGTCAAAGGTTTCCTTCCTCTTTCTTTCCCGGGCTTTACTCCCACCCTCTAAGCTCTATATTAACACCAAAAATACCAGACAGTTCTGCATATTGTCAAAGCAAGAATATACAGTATTTGCAGCGTTGACAGCTCTCTGAGCTTGTTTGTTTTCTTGAGACGTTTCATGACCCAACTAGGTAACATCATCAGTGCTAGAAGGGAGTAGGATTTGTGGAGAGGAGGAGGAGGAGGAGGAGGAGGAGGAGGAGGAGAACTAATGAGTCCTTGGTGCTCTCTGAGCTTGGCTGTTTCTTGCAGACATTTCATTACCCAAACTAGGTAACATCATCAGCGCTAGAAGGGAGTGGGATTTGTTCTCAGTTTATATTCTAGTGGCTTGCTGTGTCAGTGTTGGTAGGGGTTTAGTTGGCTGTTGGTCTGATGTTAATGAACAAATCGACTTAAACCAATCAGAACCAAATTGCATTTGGTCAAAAATGTACACTAACCAGCAACAAGATAAAATGGACGCTTGCATGTTTCCTGGAGTCATTTACTTAATCAGCTCCTCAGAGTCACCTTCCCAGTGAGATGGGCACCATCTAAACTCAATAAATAATAAAAGGAAATTGCTGTCACCCTTAACCACATTCCTCTTTTAAGGGTTCAGGACTCCAGGATATTCCCATTAGACTACGTTTCTGACAGGGCTCTTTAGATATTTTCTTCTGTCAAAATATGGTTGTATCTTTAAGGACTTCCTTTGCATATCGCAAGTGTGCGATGACACATCAAAATTCAAAGACGCCTACCGCCCAAGTTGTTGTTTTTTTCTGAGAAAAGTTGTGCTTTGGTCCAGCTCAGTTCTCCTTTCTGAGAGTAACTGTATTAAAGGCAGACCAGAGGGGTTATTGAACTCATGTCACCCCTGTTTCTTCTCTTCTTTAGAATAGCCAAACCCAAGTCCTGCAGCCATTCTTCAAATGTTTTAGGAGATGGGGTGGGTCATGCTAGGTGTGCAAATGACACAGCTGGAATTGGGTATGTCTACTTTAATGAAGAGAAGGACGAGGAGGGACATGATAGCAGTCTTCCAATATCTCAGGGGCTGCCCCAAAGAAGAGAGAGTCAAGCTATTCTCCAAAGCGCCTGAAGGCAGGACAAGAAGCAATGGGTGGAAACTAATCAAGGAGAGAAGCAACCTGGGACTAAGTAGAAACTTCCTGACAGTTAGAACAATTAACCAGTGGAACAACCTGCCTCCAGAAGTGGTGAATTCTCCAACATAGGAAGTTTTTAAGAAGAGACTGGACAGCCATTTGTCTGAAATGGTATAAGGTTTCCTAGCTGAGCAGGGGGTTGGACTAGATGACCTCCAAGGTCCCTTAAACTCTGTTATTCTATTCTATTCTATTCTATTCTATTCTATTCTATTCTATTCTATAGTGTTCTATTCTATTCTATAGTGACAATAAAGTTATTATTCTATTCTGTCTCTACTCTATTCTATTCTATTCTATTCTATTCTACTCTACTCTTATTCTATTCTATTCTATTCTATTCTATTCTATTCTATTCCATTCCATTCCATTCCATTCCATTCCATTCTATTCTATTCTATTCTATTCTATTCTATTCTGCTCTGCTCTGCTCTTCTCCTCTCTTCTCCACTCCACTCCACTCCACTCCACTCCACTCCATTCCATTCCACTCCACTCCACTCCACTCTACTCTACTCTACTCTACTCTACTCTACTCTACTCTATTCTACTCTATTCTATTCTATTCTATTCTAAAGTGACAATAAAGTTATTATTCTATCCTGTCTCTACCCTACTCTACTCTACACTATTCTTATACTTATACTTATTCTATTCTATTCTATTCTATTCTATTCTATTCTATTCTATTCTATTCCATTCCATTCCATATTTTCTATTCTATTCTACTTTACTCTATACTCTACTCTACTCTACTCTACTTTACTCTACTCTACTCTATTCTATTCTATTCTAAAGTGACAATAAAGTTATTATTCTATCCTGTCTCTACTCTACTCTACTCTACTCTACTCTACTCTACTCTTATTCTTATTCTTATTCTCCTTAGTTCTAGGTTGCTTCCCTCCTTGATGATGAGTTTCAACCGGTTGAGTAGTCCTCGACTTATGACCAGTTGGGGGTCATGGCATTAAAAAGGTTGAGAATCACTGGTCTAAATGTTAGTCACTATCCTGGTTTTTCCCCCCCCCCCAAAAAATCATCCATGGAGCTCACTTTCTAGACTATCAACAGCCTTATTTAAACAAAGTGGCCTTGTTGAGAGAACACAGCCAACTTACCTTTATCTGCAGTTGCACAATGTGTTGGGCTACAGAGGAACTAAAGGACTCTTTTTGCGCAAATGTAAAGGGAGAAGGAGGAGGAGGAGGAGGAGGAGGAGGCATTCCTAAGTACTCCCAATCTGGATGGTTCCGCAAAAGCTCTCATTGGAAAGAACTGGGTTAGAACTAGCACCCCCTGGAGGGAAAGAAAGAAAGAAAGAAAGAAAAGAAAGGAGGGAGGGAGGGAGGGAGGGAGGGAGGAAGGAAGGAAGGAAGGAAGGAAGGAAGGAATTAAGGAAGGAAGGAAGGAAGGAAGGAAGGAAGGAAGGAAGGAAGGAAGGAAGGAAGGAAGGAAGGAAGGAAGGAAGGAAAAACAAAAGTAGCCAGGCCATATGTCTTTCTCTAAAAACTGTGATGGAAGTCACTGTTCATATCCTGAGAATTATAATTCATTTCTCTTCCAGAAATGAAGTGGAAGATCACTCTTGGCAGGTAGAAAAGAAAAGTGGGAACAATCCAGCATTACATGAATCTTTCAGAAAGATTGTTTTTGAAATGTGCATCTCAGCGGCCAGAGGCAAACACATGACTTCTACACAACAGTTGTTTGCTAAATTTATATCCTTCCTTTCCGACAATGTTCAATCTAACAGTAGATAAAAATGGGAAGTATAAACCACAAGAAGAGATGACTACAATTTTAATTAAAGCAAAATTAAAATCCGTATCATTAAAATCCATTGTGCAATATATGTAAACATGCAAGAGATATTAATGAATACACACGCACACACACATACACACATATACATACATACATACATACATACATACATACATACATACATACATTGGATGGATGCTAACACAGAATTACATTTTCAGAATCACCGATCAATAATTCTCACTAGTAAATGAACTGAATAACTGACGGTGAGGGTAAAATAGCTAGGAGCATCAAAGCAGCTGAAAGAGTTTTTGGAGCATTTTGACTTATGCCTGCAGATGAACAAACATTAGGTGCAGAAATCTGAATATAAGGAAAACCATTCATTTAGCTTCTCATAATTGATTACCGAGATTGAAGAAAAGTTTAACCCCCTTTCATCCATGAGTTATTTCATCAAGTCAGCTCAAGTCAGCAGGATCTGCTCAAAATGACTTGAAAATCACAGTTACAACTGAATAAACGACAAACTAATTTCCTAATCTCCTTGGCGTTACATTTTTGGCAGTCCTGGATTTCCAGAGGAGATTTCTCTGAATTCATTATCAGGGCCTGGCAGGGCAGTATAGAAATATGGATATTTTTTTTCCCCACTCTCGTGAGCGCATCATGACTGGATATCAACCTGGACCTCTGCCTGCTTTTCATTTTCATCTTCCTCCTTGAAAACTCTCTGAAGGATAGTGTTTAAGTTGTACGTAGAATGATGTTCCTTCTTCCTCCCCAGTAGAAAATAGATCAGTGGGTTAACACTGCTGTTAAGACAGGCGCATAGGTAGCCATATGTAATTAAATTGTCATAATTATGCTTGAAAAGAACATCACTGAGATAAATGGCGCTGGGTGGAATAGAAAAGATGAGGAAGAAAAACAGGGCAAGCAAGGCGACTTTGAGAAGTTTTCCACGCTTCTGCATCTGTGATTGGAGGTAGCCTTTGATGAAGAGGGCCAGGCTGGAGACCACCATGAGTGGGATGCAAATGGAGCTACAGATGAGAATGTGGTAGAATGAGGGGAAGTTTCTTGTCAGATTAACCCCAAACAGAACATAATGAATTACACAGAGGAGCAAAGAGACCAGCCATGAAAAGGCACAGAGTATGGTGGACAAGTATGCTGGCTGATGGCATCGATACCAAATTGGGAAGAAGAGAGCCAAACATCGGTCAATGCTGATGATAGTCAGAAGAATTTGACCAGTGCAGTAAGTGGATATCATACATTCTGTTATTATTAGGGGGGGGAAACTCTTAATCAAGTACAGGATTTCCATCAGAAAGAGGAATACGAGAGTCCCACTGTCAGCCACAGCCAAATTGAGGATATAGACAGTGAAAGAATTCTTTTTAATCTTGAAGCCCAAAAGTCGGATGATAATTCCATTTCCAATAATCCCTGGAATACAGATTAAAATGATTAAAGAATAGATGACTTTTTTCTGATATTCAGGCTCATACATGCTGCTCTTTGAGTGGATGACCTCAGTCTGATTGTGTTCAGGATATCGGAATGCCAGACTTCCGATGTTAGCATCCGTCATTCCAGAAAAGATGTTTTTTGTGTTGCTTGCTGTCTTCTGTGGAAATGAATCTCACTTTGATTTTTTTTTTTTTACTAGTTGCTGCTTCTCGTTGAAAGTTAAAGATGGACCCAGGCAGCTAAAGGACAAACCGCTCACCCTTATTTTTAGTCAACAGGCATCAAACGATGTTTGCAAATGTTCTGATTTTTCCACAAACGATGGCAGAGGATGTGGAAAAATTCACCCGAAGATCTTCAGCAGAAGTCAGTTGGGTTGTGCTTTTGTGTACTTCTGCATTGGTTCTTGCTCAAGAAGGCAAACATGGAGGCATCAGGGTCTGTAGATTATTTTCTCCCATCAGTTTTCAGCCATATGGGTCAATTCATCATCTGGCGTGTATGACATTTCACAATCAGTGAAAAATTTGACTCCCGCAGAGTAAAGGACTTGCTTTGCCTTAGTCTCTCCACACAGTCAAAGCAGAAACGATTCACGGAAAACAGTTAAGTTGGTCACTTCGCCGGTTAAAAGAGGAAATTCTCAAATTTGTGGGTTGTTAGGTTCCCTCTGCTTCTTTGCAAGAACTATGTCGTATCTAAAGTTTAAAAAAAAAATGGTTATAGGATCATTTTAAGGGCATACAATACAGTACGGATCTTTCCCTCCTTTAAAGTGTAAATAAACGGCTGTACAAAGTTATTAATCATAATTCTTACCCCCCTCCCAAAATGTTCCCTTTGGGACCAGCTATAAGTAACAAAACATTTAATAACTTTCTGCTTGTCTTTTGTTCAGGCTGTAGGAAGTCAGCCCTTCCCCACCACCACCGAGAATGAAATATTTAGGGGAATATTAAAAAAGGACGGATAGAATATTTTCCCTAAAGTAGAAGTGAAGAAAAAAATCTTTTTTTTAATTAAAAAGTTTTTATTTTCCATTTATTCATACAAAATACAATTCAATTAAAATAAATTCCTAACCATTGGTACCGCCTGCCCATTCCCCCCAGGCTGCGTCCACCCTCTCTAAACCTTCCCTACTTCCCTCCTCTTTCTCTCCTCCCCTCCTACTCTCTTTCCCTCCCCTCCTCCTCTAACCATCCTACTTCCTCCCTACTCCTTCCTCCCCTCTCATCCCTCTCACACACATGAACGCAGCATAGGGGAAATGCCCAAGCATTTACCATGACTATATTATCATTACCCACCCACTCACCCACCCACCCACCCTCAACCCTCCCCCCTTCGCTTCCCAGAGCAGAATACAGGGTTATTATTAAGAAAGTTAACAATAATAAAAAAAGAAAAAAAAAGAAAGAAAAAAGAAAAAAAGGGGAAAAAACATCATACTTAACCTTTAACTCCCCTTAAATTAAGTCATATAAACAAATCTCTACAACAGTTACTATCAAATTTTACTCATAAAATAAATGAAACTTTATAGTCCCGTATTTTTTTCTGAATATAATCTATCCATCTTCTCCATACAATAATGTATCTTTCTTGTGTATGATCCTTCAAATAAGCAGAAATTTTTGCCATTTCTGCAAAGTTAGAAACTTTAAATATCCATTCTTCTAAAGAAGGCAACGAGTCCTTCTTCCAATACGAGCCTACTAATAGTGAAGAAAAAAATCTTAACAAAGGCAGAAACATCCCATCTTCCTGCCTCAAGCAGAAACCTGGAGAAGCTAATATTTAGAAATGGAGATTTTGTAATCCATTCCGAAAGCCTTGGCCACCCTATTCATAAACAAAACGCCTTCAGCCCCAGCCCCCACAGAAGGCTGGAACTGGTGGGATTAGAAAAACAAAGACTCCTACTCTCAGTTCCATTTTGTCAGCTGTCCCAGAACCACATGCTGTTGTTGGTTCTGCTCCTTAAGAAACAAAGACCTTCTTTCCTAAGCAGCTAGCCTCCATTTTATTTCCAGCACCTTTCTCCAGGATTGAAATTGGACCTGACTTTTCTTTCAACAAGTCCAAGATAAACATCACAGGAAAAGGAAACATTATTCTTTGGAATCATTAGCTGATGAATATCTTCCCTACTAAATATTTCTAATAATGTAGAACTCAGATTGTTGGTGACAATTTAGCTACCATCTCATTGAACTAAACCAAACCAAACCATACTGCAAACTAATGAAATGAAATAAACTATACAATGAAACAAAAGCCATATACAACACCAGAGAAGCCACCTTAAAATCATCTCCTGCCCCAAGCCAATCCTCTTTTGTGGAATGGCTCAAACGTAAGGACATATTTTCGCAATAATATAAAATGTGTAATTCCTGGACCTGAAAAAGCAATGAATGTAAGGAAGAAAGAGCAGGAAAAACAAAACAAAAGACAAAACAAGAACATTTGATAGATAGGAGACAATTGGATAGATCAGTAGGAGATAATTGCAGAAACATTTCTGCCCTTTGTGTCTTGAAAAAAACATATTCAAGGAGTTCAGCAGCACAACATGAATATCCAGAGAAGGTTCTCCAGAATGAATATGAGGAGCTTAGAATTGGTTCACAGGTGGGAAAAAAAAATCAGTAGAAGAGGACCAAGAGGGACACATGAAATTTCTGACAAACATTAAAAGGAAGCAATATTCTTGACAAATAGCTTGATATTTATCAATAGTGATATTTATCAATATTGATATTTATCAATATTCTTGAGAAATAGCTACATGTGTCAAGAAAAGCAAGAGCAAATGTGTCGTCAGAAACCTCCACGCTGTCTCCAAACAGATATGAAAACTCAGTTGGAGCTATTACCGCTTTTATGACAAGTTGGCTGGCATAAAAATACAGGCGACTACATCTAGAAATGGTATATAAGGAATATATAAGGAACAGTTGGTGGAATTAGGTATGTCTAGTTTAATGAAGAGAAGGACGGGGGGGGGGGGGTATGATAGCAGTGTTCCAATATCTCAGGGGTTGCCACAAAGAAGAGGGAGTCAAGCTATTCTCCAAAACACCTAAAGGCAGGACAAGAAGCAATGAATGGAAACTAATCAAGGAGAGAAGCAAGCTAGAACTAAGGAGAAATTTCCTGACATTTAGAACAATTAACCAGTGGAACAACCTGCCTCCAGAAGCGGTGAATGCTCCAACACTGGACGTTTTTAAGAAGAGACTGGACAGCCATTTGTCTGAAATGGTATAGGGTTTCCTGCCTGAGCAGGGGGTTGGACTAGAAGACCTCCAAGGTCCCTTCCAACTTTATTATTATTATTATTATTATTATTATTATTATTATTATTATTATTATTATTATTATTATTATTATTATTATTATTATACTCTACCCAACTATTTAACTGATTTTTTTTAATAACTGGTCATCTGTGATGGATAACCTTTCATAAGAAATCATACTATCAAATCCTTGCAGTTTTTGAGACTTATTCTGAACTGAGATTTTTTTATATATATATAACAGCTACCATAATGACAGTTCTGTCTTTGCTAAGGACATACCTGGTGGTGATGCACAAGAATAGATCTCTTTGAGAATCTGAGGCAGTTCAGAAAGCTAGATTTCTTCGATGAATCCAGTTTGGTCTGCATTTATGTGAGCACGCAGAATTTATTCAGCATCAGAAAAGAAAAGAGGAACGTCCTTAACATTTTGCAATAGTCATGGGAAGAGAGGGTGTTCTCTATAAATGTTTTGTGAAATCATAATCATAATTTGGAAGGAGAACCAAAACTCAGCCCTGTTTATATCTTCTGTAAGACTGGGAAAACCCATAAAAGTGAATTCGAAACCTGTTTCATCCTTTGTTTGCAAACATGAGTTATTTTTGAAATTATTAAATGAAAATTAAAGCCAATTTAATGGATGGATGGATGGATGGATGGATAGATGGATGGATAAATAGCTTTGTATCTTTCTATTAGTTGTGAGGTTCATTAGAAGATTGAACAATGCTGGTATTGATATTGATTAGCATGTGTTCTTGAGGTTATAGACGGGGTTTAAAAGGATTATTTGGAGCAATGGAAATAAAAAAAGAAACTTTAGTGCTATGTTTTTTCCAAGATACAAAAGGCATCACACATGGAGCTTACCCTTGAAGAATATTCAGAACTACAGTTGATCCAGAATGGAGCTGCCTACGTAGTTGTGAGCAATTTTCATTTTGTCCATGTGACACTTCTACTTTGTAAATTGCACTAGTTACCAGTGGGCTTGCAGATATAATTCCCAGAGCTGGTCGTCACCAGTAAAGATCTTCATGGCTTAACACTGGACACTTAAGAGACCAGCTTTCTTTGTTTGTTTTTGGATCACCTGTAAAATTTGGCAGAGTGGGTTCACTCCAGGTCCCACCTATCAACAGTGTCTTTTGGAAGGCCTAAATACCGCATTTTCCGGCGTATAAGACGACTTTCTAAACCATGCAAATTTTCTCCGAAGTCGGGGGTCGTCTTATACGCCGGAAAATACGGTATTTGTCTTCTGTGTGACTAGTGCCTACCCTATGAAGATACATTCCTTCTGAAATCTGTCTGGCTTCAACCTTTCTGTGTATTCACAAGTCTTGAAAGATTTCTTCAAAATCCTTTCCAGCAGGCCCCGAGAAAGGAGGCTTTATGATCAACTCTCTGAATTAGATTAAAAGTTTGTCTTCCCTGTGTTACAGAACTTCAAATGCTTATAGAATCTGCCCCCTGCATTGTTCAGTAAAGAAATTAGTGTCCCAGGCCCTTTTCCGCAGACAAAACATCCCTTCCTTTCTTTGTTTCTCTTAATGGTATTACTGGACAGATTAAGGGACAAATGTCATCTTCTCTGTAGCTAAGTGAGGTTTGTACAGGAGAAATTAATCATCATGGTGTCCTTGGTGGTCTCTGAGCTTGTTAGCTTTCAGATGTCTTATTGCCAAAAGGAAAACCACCATCACTGGCAGGGCAAGCTACTGTCAATATCCAGTTTGAGGATCCAAATAAGTCACTAGGTTCATTCCATTTCCCAAAATCTTACTGTTTATTGAACTCACGGCATGGTACTGTCAAAGTAAAACTCTAAGGTTGCTAGACACCAGATCATAGAATTAACAATAATCTCTCCAGCCAAACCCCTTACCTTCTCACGTACTCTCTATAAATAATTTCACTTCGTTATGGGAACCGTCTGCTTCTCCTCCACACCTGCTGCAGTGTCCTTGGAAAAATTTCAGGCTCTCACGGTCTTCAGAAGAGAGGTTTCATTTCTCCAGCTAAACCCTTCCAAAGCAACACCTCCCCCCCTCCAACTCTAATGCCAAGTTGAAACGAAGAGACACATAGCTGCCAAAGGTTCCTTCTTCTTAACTGTATATAAACAGGCTTCAACCCCCACACTCAGGTGCCTTGATGATACCTAGTTTCATAATGAAAAGATCTGCAAGGAACAAACCAAGCTCAGAGGCCATCAAGGACTTGACAATTCTCTTCGTGGAAATTAGTCATTTCATCTTGATATCTGTTGTGATTATTGCATTTCTTTGCTATGGTTATCTGACCAAAATAAAACTCTTTCAGCTCTTGTGTTCTTCTGCTTCCTGCCTACATTGCCTGGCCTTATCTTCTGCTTATCCCTGAGATCAGAAAGTTGCTTTTGAAGTCCTTTGTAGTCTCTGAGTGAAGTTGTTTGTTTGCAAATCTTTCATTATCACAGAGAAAACCACATCACCACGAACAGACATCCAGCTTTGCTCATCATAGTATAAAAAAGATGTTGTGACTCTGGAAAGAGTGCAGAGAAGAGCAACAAAGTTGATCAGGGGGCTGGAGGCTAAAACATATGAAGAACAGTTGCAGGAATTGGATAGGTCTAGTTAAGTGAAAAGAAGGACTAGGGAACACATGATAGCATTGTTCCAATAGCTGAGGGGGGCAACCAATTTTCCAAAGTGCCTGAAGGCAAGACAAGAAACAATGGGTGGAAACTAATCAAGGAGAGAAGCAACCTAGAATTAAGGAGAAATTTCCTGACAGTCAGAACAATCAACCGGTGGGTCGACTTGCCTCCAGAAGTTGTGGGTGCTCCATCACTGAAGAGACTGGACAGCCATTTGTCTCAAATAGTACAGGGTTTCCTGCCTGAGCAGGTGGTTGGACTAGAAGACCTCCAAGGTCCCTTCCAACTCTATTATTCTGTATTCTGTAGACATCAAACCCCACACTCGCTCACATTGAAGATGCTACCTTAATGGGGTAATGAAATGTCTGCAAGGAAAAAAAACCAAGCTCAGAGACCATCAAGGACAACCCCCCCCCCAGTCCAGTCCTGAACTACGCATATTCTTTTCTACTGAAATGAGTCATTTCCTTTTGCTTCCTGTTGTGGTGATCACACTCTCTTGCTGGGGTTACCTTGATCAAAAGCAAACCACATGCAACCCTCCCCATTGCTCTTGTGTTCTTCTGCTTCCTGTCTGCATTGCCTGGCCTTGTTTTCTGCTGGTTCCTGAGACCGAAAAGATGGGTCTGCTTTTTCCTGGTTTATAACACTATTCGGTGTGTTGGTTCTTTGCTGATGGACTGTCATGACTATTGTTCATTGTTCTTATTCATATATTGTGATTTGGGGGGAGGGGGAAATTCTCTGTTTTAAGCCTAATTAAGATTTGTAAGTTTTTGTTGCCTTTGTGACTGAGATAGCATATCGTCTGCTTTAGCTTATATACTTATTATATTCAAATCAATGAAAAAAAAAGAATATAAGGCCTGGAAGGACTTATAATAATAATAATAGAATAGAATTTGTCCCAGATTTCAAAATAATCTAACTCAGTCTTATCCTCCATTTCCATTGTGAGCCTGTCCATATCGGTGACTGTCCGGGTTATAATCTAGTGTTAAGATAGAAATATATATAATTGTATGTTAGTAATTAGAGAAATGAATTAGATATTGTATAGAAAAATATGCATGTGTATATAGATATAAAGAATTATATGTAAGAAGAGGATCAAATTGTTAGAAATACTTGTACTGGAACGTTATGTTATGTCCACTTTTTTTAATTATATTATAAATATTTTTTTAAAAAATAAATAATAATAGAATAGAGCTGAAAAGGATCTTGGAGGTCTTCTAGTCCAACCCCCTGCTCAAGCAGGAGACCCTATACCAGTGATGGCAAACCTTTTAGAGATCGAGTGCCCAAAACCTGGTCCCGCCCCGGCTCCACCCCATGCCCCACCCCCGCTCCACCCCCACCCCCCTGCACACAGGGCCACTCACTGCCTCCAGGGCCCATCGCAGATCACCCAGCAGTGCCATGGTGGCCACACCCACTGCCCGCACCCCGCAGCATCAACTGTGTGCAATGGGGTGTGAGGGCAGAGTCTTGTCTCTGCTGCCTGGCTGCCATATTCTTGTCTCCGCTGCTCTGCATGGGCCATGCTCAGGGGTGACTCTCCTCCAGGGAGAAGAAGGGGTTGCTATTTGGTGAAAACATCATTAGAGAAATTACTCTCCAAATTATTCTCCAAAGCACCAGAGGGCAGGATAAGAAACAATGGTTGGAAATTGATCAAGGAGAGAAGCAATCTGGAATTAAGGAGAAACTTCCTGACAGTGAGGACAATTAAATAGTGGAACAACTCGTCTCCAAAAATCATGGGTGCTCCATCACTGGAGGTTTTTAAGAAAAGACTAGACAGTCACCTATCTGAAATGGTATAGGTTCTCCTGCTTGAGCAGGGGGCTGGACTAGAAGACCTCCAAGGTCCCTTCCAGCTCTATTCTATTCTACAACCTGAGCAGTCCCTGTTATTCGATATGCAGCAGGAATAGTTGCAGATGGAATTTGGTAACTTGGATCAGAAAACAAGAAAACTAATGACAATGCACCATGCTTTAAACCCCAAAAGCAATATTAATTGGCTGTATCTGTTAGGAGTCAAGGAGGACAATTTGGAAAAAAAAATCTATGGGAAACTCAGAAAGACTATAATGAAAATCCTGAACGGATAAAAGAATTTGAAGATGAATTTAGTAAAGATCAAATGGAAGATCTAATAACGACAGAAAGGGTTGAAGAAATGTTGTAAAAAGGTGTTAAAATCTAACATCTTCATAGCAAAAATCAAAATCAATAACCAGTATTAAAAATCAAGTGTCTGCCATCCCAGCCTGGTCAGTTAGAAAAGAACGAACGAAAAGAAAGCACGTGGTTTGCCAAAAGTACACTTTACTAAAGCCAAGTGATTACGATAGAAGCAAAGCTGGATCTGAGGTTTTCCTGCCCAAAACCATACAGTATGGTTAACTTTTCCCTGGCTCCCACATTTCCCCCCAAGTTATCCTTGAGTGTCCAATTAGGTGTTAGCAAATTGTTTGGGTAATGGTCTCTGTCTTTGTGGGCTGGTTGATTCTGCATTGCATAATGTGACCTTGGAACAGCTGGCAACTCTCATGGGACGATCTAATGCTTAGTTTTAATTCCTCTCATGATACCTCCCCTTATCCCACCCCACAGGTCTCCCCTACCCTTTTAAGCATAGCAGGCTAACAGCAGGCAATGCATACCATAGAAGGATGGCAATCCTGATATCAAGGAGCTACCAACTCAGTCAAACAATCAAGGAGTAACCAATAATAGGAGTAATTAAGGAACTACCAAGGAGAAAACAAAGTACCTGTATCAACACAGTCAAGATAAGCTACTGTATATGAACAGAGAGCAAACCCCACCCCTTTCTAGCACTGATGATGTTCCCTAGTCAGGTAATGAAATGTCTGCAAGAAAACAACCCAGCTCAGAGAGCACTAAATATTTTAGAATTTCAGTATGTAGTATTTTAGCATTTTAAATGTCAACCCAAAATTCTTAACCAAAACTTGGAAGCCAGGCAGTAAGGAGAATGCAGAGGCAGAGAAGCAACCTAGAACTAAGGAGAAACTTCCTGACAGTGAGGACAATTAACCAGTGGAACAACCTGCCTCCAGAAGCGGTGAATGCTCCAACACTGGAGGTTTTTAAGAAGAGACTGGATGGCCATTTGTCCGAAATGGTGTAGGGTTTCCTGCCTGAGCAGGGGGTTGGACTCGATGACCTCCAAGGTCCCTTCCAACTTTATTATTATTATTATTATTATTATTATTATTATTATTATTATTATTATTATTAATCATCACACAGTCAGCCAGATGTTCAGACTGGATTTGGCATTTTGTCTACCTATCGAATCCTTACCCAGGACCTGGGATAGGCAGCAGATATGGATGTTTGATGGTGTTACAGATCTCGTCGCAGGATGGAAGCGGTTCCTAGGAAGGCCGCCTTTTGCAATTGACTAATGGCGAATTTGTCAATGCCAATGGTGTTCAAGTGGTGCTCCAGTTGTTTTGGGATTGCACCCAAGGCGCCTATGACTATTGGTACCATCCTTGCTTGCCTTTGCTACAGTCTTTTTATTTCTATTTGTAGGTCTTTGTATTTTGTTATCTTCTCCAGTTCTTTCTCATCTATTCTGCTGTCTCCAGGCACTGCCATGCCCACTATCCAGACTTTTTTGTCTTTCTTATCGACAATTGTTAAGTCTGGGGTGTTTTTGTTTTTGTTTTATTATTATTATTATTATTATTATTATTATTATTATTATTATTATTATTATTATTATTATTATTATTATTATTATTATTATTAAGATGGCAAAGTAAAGGCATCTAGAAGTCCCAGTGCTCTGGTAAATTTCTATTTTTGTCATATTGTCTTTTTAAACATGTTTAATTGGTGAGTTCTGTGTATAAACTGTATTCGACAATGAGGAGATAGAAAAGGAACTCATCCAATCTCCAGACAAATCTGGTTATGGGGGGGGGCATAACCAATACTTTAGAACAGGGGTCTTCAAACTTGGCCCTTTTATGACTTGTGGACTTCAACTCCCAGAATTCCTCAGCCAGGCACGCTGGCTGAGGAATTCTGGGAGTTGAAGTCCATAAGTCATAAAAGGGCCCAGTTTGAAGACCCCTGTCTTAAATCTAACAAACAAAATGGAGGCTGGCTGAGGAATTCTGGGAGTTGAAGTCCACAAGTCATAAAAGGGCCAAGTTTGAAGACCCCTGCTTTAGAAGATCGGCTCAAGGTCTAGAAAGACCTTGACAGATTTGAATAACGGGCCCTATCTAATAAAATACAATTCTGTGGTGAGAAAAGTAAGGTCCTACACTTAGGCAAGAAAAACCAAGTGAACAGGTATAGAATAGGTGGTACCTGGCTCAACAGCAGTCACTGTGAGAGGGATCCAGGTGTCCTAGTGAGCAACCTCTTATGTTTAAGATAACAGGTGCTGCAGCTGCCAAAAAAGCTAATGTAGTCCTAGGCTGCATCAATAGAGGGATGATATCAAGATCATATGAAATGTTAGTACTGCTTTATAGTGCAGTGGGAAGACCACTGTTGAAATAGTGTAGTGACCATTTTGGTCACCACGTTACAAAAGAGAGGTTGAGGCCTTAGAGGGCAGGAAAAAGCAACAAAGGTGATCAGAGTACTGGACGCTAAAGCATGCAATGGATGGTGGCAGGAACTGGGCATGTCTAGTCTAAACAAGAGAAAGACTAGATGACATGATTACAGTTTTCTGATATATGAGCAGCTCTTACAAGAGAAGAAGGGTTTGATCAATTCTCCAAAGCACCTGAGGGCAGGACAAGAAGTAACAGATGGAAATTTAACTAAGAAAGATCCAACCTTACAATTAAGGAGAAATTTCCTGACAGTGAGAATAATTAATCATTATGGAATGGCTCGCCTCCGGAAGTTATGGGTGCTCCATCACTAGAAGACATTGGACAGCCATTTGTCCAGAAAATGAAGGGTCTCCTGCTTGAGTAGGGGATTGGACTAGAAGACTTCCAAAATCCCTTCCAATTCTATTATTCTTTTTTTTTTATTAAATTTTTTTTAAAATTTTACAAAAAAATTCCCTTCCCCAAACCCTCCCAACCCACCCTCCCCCAACCTTCCCAGAGCTGAATACAGGCTTAATTAAAATTTAAAAGAAAAAGTTTTAAACACAAATAAACCATGTACAAATTTGATTACAATAATTAAACAAATTATAAAATACTTTAACACCAATATTTAGAAAACAGAAAGAGAAAAAGAAAAGAAACAAGAAAAAGGAGAAAAAAATAAAAAAATAAGAAATTAAAAAAAAGAAAATATCTAGAAAAATATCTTAAACTTTAAATATAAATTATTCAAAAACTAAATAATATTTTTATATCATACTTATATTGTATAAAGTTTATCCATCTTTTCCATACCAAGAGATACTTCTCTTGCGATTGATCTTTCAAGAAAGCCGAAATCTTTGCCATTTCTGCTAAGTAAGAAACTTTAAGAAACCATTCTTGCAAAGTAGGCAAAGATTCCCAGTTCTATTATTCTGTTATTCTGAATTAGATTTTCTTTCTGGATTTAACTGGCTGAGAACTGAAGGGGGAAGGTTACTGCATGGGAAATAGGAAGAAATGACAAAGAATTAATACCAGCACACAGATCTTACTCAAACCCTCTAACCACAAAAAATAGTTGACCTAATGGAACTATTATTTTTTTTTAAAAAAAGGCATGTGAAAACAGAAACGCAAGTAATGACTGCACCAAAAGTCAAAGCAGAGAGAGCAAAATTGAACTTTATAATAATTGAGGGTATACCAGAAGTATTGACATTATCACTCCAATCTCAGAAACAAAGTGACTGCCCAAACTTTTATCTCCTACTCAGACTATTCAGCCAAAACACTTTGTCTCTGACAGACTTTTACAAATTATAATCTAGAATGTAGCCCAGTGGAGATTCTGTTGACAATAAGGCTAGGCTGCATTAACAGAGGGACAGAATCAAGATCACGTGAAGTGTTAAAACCGCTTTAAAAGGCCTTGGTAAGGCCACACTTGGAATACTGCATCCAGTTTTGGTCACCAAAATGTAAAAAAGATGTTGAGACTCTAGAAAGAGTACAGAGAAGAGCAACAAATATGATCAGGGGACTGGAGGCTAAAACATATAAGGAATGGTTGCTGGAATTGGTTATGTCTAGTTTAATGAAGAGAAAGATCACAACCTACTACTTGATAAGATAGAAAAATGTGGGGTAGACAGAATCACCACCAGATGGATCCGTAGCTGGCTGACCGGCCGTACTCAGCAAGTGATCCTCAATGGAACTGCATCTATATGGAGGGAAGTGTGTAGTGGGGTGCCCCAGGGCTCTGTTCTGGGCCCAGTACTCTTCAACATCTTCATCAACGATTTGGATGAAGGGATAGATAGGGAACTCATCAAATTTGCAGATGACACCAAGCTGGCAGGAATAGCCAACACTCCAGAAGACAGGCTTAAGATACAGAAGGATCTGGACAGACTTGAACACTGGGCACTAACTAACAAAATGAAATTCAATGGTGAAAAAAGCAAGGTTCTACATTTAGGCAAGAAAAACCAAATGCACAAGTACAGCATAGGTGGCACCATGCTCAATAGTAGTAACTGTGAGAGGGACCTCGGAGTCCTAGTAGACAATCACCTAAATATGAGCCAGCAGTGTGCTGCAGCTGCCAAAAAGGCCAACACAGTGCTAGGCTGCATTAACAGAGGGATAGAATCAAGATCACGTAAAGTATTAATACCACTCTTCAATGCCTTGGTAAGGCCACACTTGGAATACTGCATCCAGTTTTGGTCACCACAATGTAAAAAAGATGTTGAGACTCTAGAAAGAGTACAGAGAAGAGCAACAAAGATGATTAGGGGACTGGAGGCTAAAACATATAAGGAACGGTTGCTAGAATTGGGTATGTCTAGTTTAATGAAGAGAAGGACAAGGGGAGACATGATAGCAGTATTCCAATATCTCAGGGGCTGCCATAAAGAAGAGGGAATTAAGCTATTTTCCAAAGCACCTGAAGGCAGGACAAGAAGCAATGGGTGGAAACTAATCAAGGAGAGAAGCAACCTAGAACTAAGGAGAAACTTCCTGACAGTGAGAACAATTAATCAGTGGAACAGCCTGCCTCCAGGAGCGGTGACTGCTCCAACACTGGAAGTTTTTAAGAAGAGACTGGACTGCCATTTGTCTGAAATGGTATAGGGTTTCCTGCCTGAGCAGGGGGTTGGACTAGATGACCTCCTATTATTGTTGTTGTTGTTGTTGTTTATTTTTCAGGCAGGCCTTTTTCTAATGTCTATCTATAACAGCTTGGAAAAACTGAATAAAATTGGATTTAATTTTTAAAAAGTATATAAATTATTTATTATACAAATAATTCAAATCATTAAAAACAACCAGTTAAAATGTCTATGGAGATTCTCAGTCATCCAGGTCACAGTTGTCCCAAAGATGCTTTTTCAAGAGGCAACTGGACTGTCTTGTTTTTCTTTGAAGATATTTCACTTCTTTGCTGAAGAAGCTTCTTGGATGAGAATCCACACAGAGAACCGGATGTTCACATATTTCAATCCCACCACTGGGCCAAGCAAGCTCGCCTGACCAATAACCAGCCAAGACACAGTGAAGGCCTTTTGTTTAGTTTATTGCAATAAGCAGGGAGAGAAGCTATCAAAGCCAAAATATTCCCTTCCTTATACAGTGCTGTCCCAGCCACCACATCCCTCCTTGTTCCCCATTGGCTGGGTTACTCTGAGGTTACACTCTTTCCGTCCACTTCTTGCACATATCCTGCTAACGTATTAAATCATATTCACATGTACAATAATAATAAAAAAATTTGACTTATTTAAATGGTTCTGGTCCACTACCCATTCAAGTCCTTTTAAATATGGATTTCAGTCCTTGTCCTGGAATAACCATCCAACCTCTTTCAGGTCCAGTCACCACAAATCATTTTTTTTTTTTTTTTATCATAGGTCCAGCAGTCATTTGTAGTTTGGCTTTGCTTCTCAAGATCAGATTCAGAAATATCAACAGGCGTCGTTATTTTTGTGTGTTCTGTCGTTGCGTCTGTTAATATCCTGGCCTTTTTATTAGCAAGACAAGTGGTTGAGATTTAATTAGTAATTTTTTTTTTCATTTTTAAATTTGGGGGGTCACACTTTTACATTAAATATTAAAAAAGATTTTCAATCCACCAATGATTTTTTTTAAATAAAGATATTTACTTTTCGCACGAAGTCAATCACTCTACACACACCCACACACACCAATTGTGTAATGAAACATAATGGTCGCTGTCTGCAGTAAGCACTGAGCGCACAACCACACCACCAATCACAAGCCAAGCAGTGCCACAAGCCAAGCAGCACCATCACAACCAGGGCGGATGAAGTATGCATGCATCGGACTCGACACACAAGCAGCCCAAATGCACCATTTTAATGATTTTGCCACCGACCTGCTACACTCGACAGGGCGATTCAAGTCCACGTGGACCAAACATCAAATTTTCGAAAGTTACTTTTAGAACTTGGAAAATCCATCGAAAAAAGGTGCCAGAACACCGTTCTGGTGCGTTCAATGACAAAAAAAGCTCTGATCCCACTTATTACAACCCCCAATAGCAATGTCCTTCATTGCTCCTCAGAAGAAAACACAGATGTCTTGACTTCTTCTATCTCCCTCCAGTAACTTCAGTTTCTTTGAAGAGCTTTTGCAAAAGGACCTTCATGCTCTCCTTGGACCGAGCTCCTTTTTTCCTCCCAACTAGAAAATAGATCACTGGGTTAATGCTGCTGTTTAGGCAGGAGATCAATATAATACGTGTCTCCCAATACCGTAGTTCAGGGTCAATTTCAATACTAAAAAAATTAGCAATCACCACAAAGACACTTAACGGAAAAGCAAGGGTGAGGAAACAGAGAAGAGTGATTAAAATCATCAGTAAAAGCCGACCCTGATTCTTCTGATTCGATTTAAGACATACTTTGATGAAAAGGGCCACAGTAGAGAGAGTGATCAGCGGAAGGCAAAGTATAGCAGTCACAAGGAAAAGGAAACCAAATGGACTGTAATCTACAGTGACTTTTGATAATTTCATAATGTTCACAATTCCAACCAGGAGGAAAGAGGAGGTCCAGAGGATGACACAGATAGCAGGGGACAAATGTTTTGGCCGGGAACAGTGATGCCAGATTGGGAAGAGGACAGCCACACACCGGTCAATGCTGATGGCCGTCATAAGAAAGTAACTATTGATATACATCATGTGGCAGAAAGAGGCACAGAAAATGTTGAGAATTCCATGTCCTAGAAAATAAGTAAATATATGGATATTATGTATAACTACAGATGTGAGGAACCCAAAGTCTGCAATAGCCAAGTGAAGGATGAATGTGGTGAAATGGTTCCTCTTCATCTGGAAGCCAAGTAGCCAGATGATGTAGCCATTGCCCATAAATCCAATACAACAGGCCATTAAAGTAATGCCTATCAAAGCAATCCATCCTAAAACAGAAGGGGGCATCTCTTCTGTGTACTCAAACGAGTCAATGGTATCGTTATACCCATAATAGTTCTCTGTAGCATCCAGATCTCCCAGGCTGGAATTCATCATTAAGCTTTTGTAATCCTCTGATTATCTTTTGGAGTGGGAGCTCCTATTAGAAGAAAAGAAAGAAGAGTGGATTCAATCATTCCTGTCTCCTAAATAACACCAATATTGTCATAGCTTCCATTATCTAAGGGGCTGCCACAAAGGCTCATTCTTTTCTCCAAAGGACCTGAGATCAGAACAAGAAGCAATGGATCAAAACTAATCAAGGAGAGAAGCAACCTAGAATTAAGGAGAAGTTTTCTGACAGGTGGAGCAGCTTGTCTTCAGAAGCTGTGGGTGCTCCTTCACTGGAGGTTTTTAAGAAGAGATTGGATGGTCTTTTATCCAGAATGGTATAGGATCTCTTGGATGGTCTTTTATCCAGAATGGTATAGGATCTCTTGATCAGAGAGTTGGACTAGATGACCTCCAAAATCCTTCCAACTGTGTTGTTCTGTTACTCTACTTTCCCTGTGAATAGCTTGAGTGATGTGGCTGCAGTAATGAGCCATCTCCTTGAACTGTTGATGGCCACACCCAAGGGGAAAAAAATACTCATGGGTTGCTCCATCCATGCTTCTCAACAAATCTCTTAAATAATATTTGGTATTTGGGTTGTATTGGATCTTTTCACTGTACTGAAATTCAGCATCGTCCTCTCTGCCGTTTTGTCACCATTGCATCGTGACACTCAAAACCCTCATGTGAGTTAAAAAGCAAAAATGGGTAATTATGTAAAGATGATTAGGGGACTGGAGGCTAAAACATATAAGGAACGGTTGCTTGAATTGGGTATGTCTAGTTTAATGAAAAGAAGGATAGGGGACATGATAGCAGTGTTCCAATATCTCAAGGGCTGCCCCAAAGAAGAGAGAGTCAAGATCTTCTCCAAAGTGGCTGAAGGCAGGACAAGAAGCAATGGATGGAAACTAACCAAGGAGAGAAGCAACCAAGAACTAAGGAGAAACTTCCTGACAGTTCAAACAATTAACCAGTGGAACAACCTGTCTCCAGAAGCGGTGAGTGCTCCAACACTGGAAGTTTTTAAGAAGAGACTGGACAGCCATTTGTCCGAAATGGTATAGGGTTTACTGCCTGAGCAGGTGGTTGGACTCGATGACCTCCAAGGTCCCTTCCAACTTTATTATTATTATAAGCATTTTTCCCCCAATGCTTGTTCTTGTTATGGTGATAGGGTGCCCAGAGTGCAACAGAGATAATCATGAGAAAATATATCTATGACCTGAAAGTACAACTGAAGATATATGAGGGAAATAATTCCTGCTAAGGGAGAAATAGGCAGCTTACACATTTTGTAGAGCTAAAGGTACTTCGGAAAAAAGGGAAAATACAGACAGACACAGACACACCTCTATACTTGAGTAACAGAATAACAATAATAGAGTTGGAAGGACCTTGGAGGTCTTCTAGTTCAACCCCCTGCTCAAGAAGGAGACCCTATACCATTTCAAACAAGTCTCTTCTTAAAACTTCCAGTGATGAAGCACGCATAACTTCTGGAGGCAAAGCTGTTCCACTGGTTGATTGTCCTCTCTGTTAGGAAATTTCTCCTTAATTCCAGGTTGCTTCTCCCCTGGATTAGTTTGCATCCATTGTTTCTTTTCTTGCCTTTGGAGAATAGCTTGACTCCCTTTTCTTTCTGGCAGCCCCTCAAATATTGAAAAATTGCTATCACGTCACCCCTACCGCTTGTTTTCACTCTTCGTAGTTCAGGGTTGCTTCTCTCCTTCACTAGTTAAATATAGAAGATTTCCTCTAAGTTTGTGTCCAAACTTTATGCGATTAACTTGGAACTTTCCCACTCGATACAACAAATAAATGGAAAAAAATTTCATAGAGAACTGAAGATCCAGAACTGATGAAAAACAATTATGGATTAGGTAAAGAAACATAATTTTCCCTTGAACTTTGGTTGCAGAAAGTTTGTTTGCCTCTGAGATACTTGTATTTTTCTGTCATGATAGCTAAAAGCGGGTTGGAAAGCAGGAAACCTCAGCTGAGACTGATATGGCAGTCAACATATAAATATCAGATATAGAAATATGCAGTGACTGAACAAAGGGCTATTACTCTATTTGCACAACACTGGCTCTAATTAAACCTTCCAAAATTATAACATACCTGAAAGGGATGGTCCAAAATCTTCAAAGCTTCTTCAGTTCTTTTTCAGAACTGAACTTGACAGCCAAGGCACATGGGCAGCCTGCTTATTCTACAGTTGGTGATTATCTTGCAAAACCAAGAAACAGATTGTCTTGTCACTTGATGCTCACATTGATTGTGCAAGATAAGGAATACAGTGTGTGGGGAGGAAGTATTTGATCCCCTGCAGATTTTGTACGTTTGCCCACTGACAAAGAAATGATCCATCTATAATTTTAATGGTAGGTTTATTTTAACAGAATAAAAAGACAGACTAACACACAAAAAAAGCATTTTTCTGGATTTTTTGTTGTTGTTATTCTGTCTCTCCTTGTTAAAATAAACCTACCATTAAAATTATAGACTGATCATTTGTCAGTGGGCAAATGTACAAAAATCAGCAGGGGATCAAATACTTTTTCCCCTCACTGTGTATCTCATTGGGTGTGACTTTTAACAAGATCTGCTTACCCATCTCAGAACAGAAAGAATATATTTTTTTTTTGCAGAAGATCTGCTTAATATTACCAGCTCCTCGAATATAGGACAAATTTTGGACATTATAAGCAAAGCCTAGTATGGGTAGAACCTACTTAACTTAGCCGTGTTCTTTGGACCTCTCTTATTTTCCCCAATAAACTTACATGGTTGAAGATGTGTTGACCCTGGTCTGGTTTATGGTTTCCACCAGCCCCTCCCATTGAGGCCAAGGACCACAGAGCTTGGGACTCAATTTGGGGGGCAGAGTACCTACTTCTCATCTCAGGATTTGAGACAGAAGCTCTGTTGACTAATGTTGGTCACGTTTGCCCATCTTGGTTGCGTTTGGCAGTCTGAGAAGCTTAAGAAGCAGAGATGGTGGAATGCTGAATTCACCTTCCTCTTCTTTTCCAAACATATTTCAGGCCAAGCGGGAATGGCTGGGCAGCTGAATGAAGAACTGTGATTTCTGCAGCCCTTCCATCATGGATGACAACAGCAGCATGATTATCTGATGGATGATGTCATCAAGGAACAGGATAATGCAAATTATGCCTACAAACTGTCACATGTTCCGACTAATGAAGCACTTCAAAGAACTTTCAGGCATGTTTCCTAAAGTCTTTATTTGCAGAGCTACAATTTTTGCCGGTCGCCATGTTCGACTGGTTAATGCCAGAATCTGAACTTCCTGCCGCTGGCATCAAGCTTTCCTTGCTCAACCCCTCCCTTCTCATGCAGTCACAGGTCACATTATCCAATTAGTGAGAAGGTCAAACGTTTACTTCCTCTTTCTTTCCCGGGCTTTTTCCCCGCTCAGTCTAAGCTAAGTATTAACCCAATAAATGCCAGACAGTTTTGCATATTGTCAAAGCAAGAATATACAGTATTTGCAGCATTGACATCCGGCCCCCCTTACAAGAAGGACAGATCCTGTAAGGAAACAAAAGCATATGTTAAGGGTTATGTTTCGGTTTGCTGGGGTGTTTCACATGAAACTTTTCGATCAATCTGTCAGCGTTCACTTCACTAGATTTCACCCAGGTGGCTTCAGACAATGGGTATCCCTTCCATTGTACCAAGTACTGTAATTTCCCTCTAAAGATTCTGGAGTCAAGAATACGTTTCACTTCATAGTGGGTCTGCTCTGCCACTACGAGGGGTCCAGGTGCCTTCTTTGGAGGAGGTCTCAAAGTGGAGCCCCGATAAGGCTTCAACAAACTACAATGGAAAACTGGGTGAATTTTCCCTAACAGTTTAGGGAGTTTTAGTTGTACTGTGACTGGGTTGATGACCTTTACTATGGGGAAAGGCCCCAAGAATTTTGGTCCCAATTTCTTGCTGGGCAATTTGAGGCGTAGATATTTAGTTGACAGATAGACCTTTTCCCCAACTTGGAATGTTCTTTGGGGAGCCCTCTTTTTATCAGCCTGCTTTTTATAGGTTTCAAAAGTCTTTTTTAAAGCAGTTTTTGTGTTTTTCCAAACTTCTTCCCATCCTCTCACCCATTGATCAAGTGTCTGTGAAGCGGAGGGCAACTGAGGATATTCAGGTATTGGGTTGAATTCTTTCCCTGTGGCTACTTTGAAAGGCGTGTAGCCGGTGCTGCTGTGCACGGAATTATTGTATGCCACCTCCGCAAAAGGGAGGAGATCAGTCCAGTTCGTCTGTTGGTAGGAAACGTAGCACCTAAGATATTGCTCCACCATTTTGTTAGCGGCTTCAGCGGCCCCATTGGTGGCTGGATGAAAAGCAGATGATAACCCTTGAGATGATCCAATCAATGTAAGGAAATTTCTCCAAAACTTCGCTGTGAATTGCACCCCCCTGTCTGAGATTATTCGCTTAGGGGCACCATGCAGCCGGTAGATATGTTTCAGGAACAATTTGGCCAGGCGTTGGGCGGATGGGAGTCCTTTGCAGGCGATGAAATGAGCTTGTTTCGAGAACAGGTCTATTACAGTCCAAATGACAGTATTTCCCTTACTTTCAGGTAGGTCCACTATAAAGTCCATAGCTATTTCTTCCCAGGGTTGAGAAGGGTCTGCCACGGGTTGCAGTAACCCAGGAGTTTTCCCCGGGATTCTTTTCATTGTAGCACATACTGTACAACTTTTTACATAGTTTTCCACATCCTTTTTCAGCCCCGGCCACCAGAATTGCCGGCGGGTGAGGTGTAGGGTTTTCAAATATCCGAAGTGTCCAGCCTGCTTTACATCGTGGCTGTGGTTGAGAGCATTTAGACGGAGCGCTTCTGGCAAATATAACTTCCCCCCTTTGTAAGCCAAGCCATCCCTGCATGTTAGGGACGCTTGATTATCTTTGAACCATTGGTCAGTGAGGAGCTCTCGTTTTATTTTCTTCACTCCAGGGTCATCCGGATTGGGGACCCTGCGAGGTGTAAGTTGAGTGACAGTTTGTGGATTGGGAATAATTGCCTCGTTAACCTGCTCTCGCTCACTTTTGTACTGGGGTAACCGGGATAGCGCATCAGCTAGAAAGTTCTTTCCTCCTGGTATGTACTTTAGAGTGAAGTTGAAGCGGTTAAAGTACTGTGCCCACCGTACTTGTTTTGGTGACAATTTGCGAGGAGTTTTCAGTGCCTCTAGGTTCTTGTGATCAGTCCATACCTCAAATGGCACCTTGCTCCCTTCTAGATAGTGTCGCCAGTTCAATAGCGCCCACCTAATTGCGAAGGCCTCTTTCTCCCAGATTGCCCATCTTCGCTCGCTCTCCGTGAATTTCTTAGAGGTGTAGGCACAGGGTTGCAGGATCCCATTTTTGTTCTTTTGAAGTAACACTGCTCCAACCGCCACATCACTGGCGTCGGCTTGAATCACAAAGGGTTCCCCTGGGCAGGGGTGCTTTAGAACCGGTTCAGCGGCAAATAGTCTCTTTAAATTCTCAAAAGCTGTTTGACAGCTCATTGTCCATGCTAGCGGTTGGCCCGGTCGTGGCTTCCCTCCTCCTTTGCCTGTCTTGAGTAGTTCTGTAAGAGGAAGGGCAATCTCGGCAAAAGAAGGGATGAATTGACGATAAAAGTTGGCAAAACCCAGAAAGCTTTGGAGCTGTTTGCGAGTCCTTGGGGGTTGCCATTCGATTATAGTTTTTACCTTGGCCGGATCCATTTCAATACCCTCATTGGAAATTCGGTAGCCAAGATAGTCTAATTGGGTTCGGTGAAATTCACATTTTGACAATTTGACATAAAGCTTGGCATTCAATAGTTTCTTTAACACTTCTCTCACCAGCTTTATGTGATCATTCATGTTTGTGCTGTATATCAGGATATCATCAAGATACACCAAAACCCCTTTGTACAAGTGATCATGTAGAACCTCATTAATCAACTGCATAAATACAGCTGGGGCCCCCTGTAGTCCAAATGGCATGACTTTGAACTGATAGCTCCCCATAGGGCAGTTGAAGGCAGTTTTCCACTCGTCTCCCTCTTTTATTCTCACCCGGTAGTATGCCTCTCTTAGGTCTAACTTAGTGAAGACACTCCCCTTAGCCAGGTGGGTCAATAAATCCTTTAGGAGGGGGAGGGGGTATTTATTTTCCACACTTACAGCATTGAGTCCCTTGTAGTCTACGCAGAGACGAAGAGACCCATCTTTTTTCTCTTTGAACAACACAGGGGCTCCCACGGAAGATTTGGCCCATTCAATAAACCCCCTCGCTAGGTTCTTGTTCACATATTGCTGCATCTCCTCCATTTCGAGGGGGGACATAGCATACATCCTCGGACGTGGGAGTTTGGCTCCGGGCACCAGTTCGATGGAGCAGTCATTGGGTCTGTGAGGGGGTAGGGCATCACATTCTTTTTCACTGAACACCTCCACCAGGTCCAAGTATTCTTTGGGGATGACTGGTTCACCTGGGGTCAGTGAGACGGCCATGTGCGCTCGCTCATTGGGTGGTCTAAGATGCCCGGTAACATCTGTTGAATCAATGGGGGGATCAGGCCCTATAGGTAGTCTCACAATTCTCATTCCTTTCTCCCACCAGATAAATGGCTTCCATTTGTCCAACCAGGCTAGTCCCAGGATCACTGCCTCGGTCATCTTTGGAGCCACCAGGAAACGAATAAACTCCCAGTGTGCACCTATTTCTAGGCGTAAGGGCTCCGTTAATTGTGTAATAAGAGTCCCTCCCATCAGGGAGCCATCGGCTTGCTCAAATCTCATCGGTTTGGAAAGCTGTTTTGCCCTTATGCCCATTTTCATGGCAAACGCCAGACTAACAATGCAGCGGGTACTTCCCGAATCAATTAGTACGTTTAAGTCTATTTGTGCCCCAGACGTAGGGATTACAAGTTTGGCGGGCAGTGAAAAAGGCAGGATTTGTTGACTCACCATTGGGTCGTTTTCTCCTTCATCGTTGCTATCAAAGAAGGGAAGAGCAGGGGCAGGTCCACCTGGAGTCTTGGCATTCTCCTGTGTGTGGGGTGTAACCTGGGCGACTGGTTCTTGCGTGAGTCGATTAGATTTTTCTCTTGGTAGCCGCTGAGCAGGTTTCTTTTGCATCGCCGGTCCTGGCTTGCTCTGCAGTCGAGGGTAGGGGACTGGACAGGTGGCCGCTCGGTGTCCTCCTTGTCCACACCGGAAACACTCGAAGGAAAGGCGTGCAGGTGGCCTGGGTCTCTCAGCCCTTGCAGTGGTTGAAGGCTTTCGTGGGGGTGATTGCTGTTCAGGTAGCTCTGGTTGCTGTTCGGGTTCCCGTGGGGGAGGCTTTTTATAGCGAGAGAGCTTAACATCCAGCTTCACGGCCGTCTGGTACCACTCCTGCAGCCGATCAGGTACTTCTCGATAGATGCAAGCCTGGGAGAGGTGATCATCTAATCCCTCAATGAAGTGATGGATGAGGGACTGCTCAGGCCACCCCTCTATTCGACCTGCCATCTTGCGGAACTCTCGCACGTACTCTAGGGCAGGCCTCCCTGCTTGTTTTATCTTGTGAATTTGTCCTGCTGCTTTGAGGCCGATGGATGGGTCTTCAAATCGTTCTCTCAGTCCTAAGAGAAAGAGATGGGGATCCTCCAATTCGAGGGCTTGCTCGCTATATAGATTGTTCAGCCATTCAGATGCTTCTCCCTCCAGGTTGGCCCCAATGACGTCAACCATGGCCCCTGGTTCCGGATAGAGATAGGCCCAGCGATTTAAATGAGAACGCACTTGGTTGAGGAAAAAAATCAGCTTCTCTGGGTCCCCATCGAATGTTGCATTGAAGGGTGGTGCAAACACAGGCTGCTGTGGCCCCCACTGGGGCTGGTTCCATGGCTGCTGGCCAGCGGGGTTGGATGGTACCCCCTGCTGCTGTAGGCCTCCCAATGGTGGCTGCGCAAGTGGGGGTTGTAGTGGTCTTCTCTGTTGTTGGACTGCAGGGGGTGGTGGTGCCCTCTGCTGCTGCTGATCATTCATCTGCTGGGGAAACCCATCTACCCTTTGCTGCAGATGCCTCAGACTGGAACTCACCCTCTCTTCAGGGTTGGGGTCTCTGGCTGGCAAAGGCAGGGTCTGACAGGCTTCCTGCTGGGCTCCCCATCGCTCTTGTGGCCACCCCAGTTGCTGTAGGCCCCAACCTGGCTGCAGATTTATGCCCCGGGGTTGCACGTTTGGGGGCTGTGGCCAACCTTCTTGCTGTGGCTGTTCTCCCCCTAGCTGCTGATTTCCTGGCTTCTGTACCACCCCAAGACATTGCAAGGCCTCTATTGGCTGTGGTAAGTTCAGAGGACATGGATCAGCCACTTGCTGGGGAACCCAATTTCCCCTTTGCTGCAGAGGATTCAAACTGGGATTCTCTCTCTTAGGGATGAAGGTTTCACTTTGTAGGGACTGTTTTCTGTTTCTCATTTCTAAGTTTTGAAATCTTTCCACTGACTCACCCATAACTGTGTTATCTGTCCATGCTGCTTTTGAAGTCTTCGCTCTCAGCTGGGAAATCTGCCAAATTTCTCTCTCCCCCAGCTTGCTGGCTGTCGCTTTCCTCCCCGGGGAAACTGTTGCAGCTACGGGGCTGGTTTCAGGCAATATTTCTTTCTCCATAATGAGATCTCCCCCGAAACTTTGCCAGTTCCTCTCAGGCATACAGGCAACTGTTGATAGATCAGGGCGTAGATCGTTTGAAAAAAGTGTGGATTCTGGCATGATGTCACATGTTCCGACTAATGAAGCACTTCAAAGAACTTTCAGGCATGTTTCCTAAAGTCTTTATTTGCAGAGCTACAATTTTTGCCGGTCGCCATGTTCGACTGGTTAATGCCAGAATCTGAACTTCCTGCCGCTGGCATCAAGCTTTCCTTGCTCAACCCCTCCCTTCTCATGCAGTCACAGGTCACATTATCCAATTAGTGAGAAGGTCAAACGTTTACTTCCTCTTTCTTTCCCGGGCTTTTTCCCCGCTCAGTCTAAGCTAAGTATTAACCCAATAAATGCCAGACAGTTTTGCATATTGTCAAAGCAAGAATATACAGTATTTGCAGCATTGACACAAACATTATTAGTTAATGTTGACTTGATTGTTCTTAGTATTGCTATCTTTATTTGCCTGTTGGGGAAGTCAGGAATAGATTGGTCACCTGTCTTCTCTTTATCCATATTACGAGAATATAATGGGTCCCAAGAGTGGTGGAAGATGCAAGTAGTCATCAACAAGGGGGGGAGTGAACAGAGGAACATTAGAATAGAATAGAGCTGAAAGAGACCTTGGAGGTCTTCTAATCCAGCTCCCTCCCCGCTTTAGCAGGAGAACTTAAACCATCTCAAACAAGTGACTGTCTAGCCTTTTCTTAAAACTCTCCAGTGATGGAGCGCCCACGATTTCTGGAGGCAAGCAGTTCCACTGGTTAATTGTCCTCACTGTCAGGAAGTTTCTCCTTAATTCCAGGTTGCTTCTCTCTTTGATCAGTTTCCAACCATTGTTTCTCGTCCTTCCCTCTGGTGCTTTGGTGAATAATGTGACCCCCTCTTCTTTGGGGCAGCCCTTCAGATACTGAAATACTGCTATCATGTCTCCTCTATTTCTTCTTTCTTTCTTCAAGTCCCGTAGCCATTTTTTGTATGTTTTAGTCTCCAGGCCTTTGATCATCTTAATTGCTCTTCTCTGATTTTTTTTCCAAACTCTCAACATCTTTTTTGTGATATGGTGACCAAAATTGGCTGCAGTATTCCAGGTGTGGTCTTACTAGGGTTTTATAAAGTGGTACTAATACCTTGCGTGATCTTGATTCTTTTTTTTTTTAAACAATTTTTATTAGTTTTCCATTTTACACCAACAAGGCTTAAGAACCAACGTGGAGATAGGGTTATCAATTAAAGACAATAACATTAGAAATATACAGCTCACACAATATTCCTTGAAATTCCCCCCCCCCCTCTCTATTTAGGATATTATAAGCAAATTAATACAGTTCTAAAAAGAAATTCATACATATAAATTCTGTTAATGAATAAAAAATTTCAACAACTCATTATCTATCCCATAAGATCCTGTTTTACGCTTTATTAATTTTTCAAACATTTAAACTTAAACTAACACATTTATATACTATTCAGGTACCCCAAGTTTCTCTTATTTAAACATATTATTTCCATAACTAAATTCTTACATCTCTAAACTATATTCTATTCTTATTCAATAATTCTCCAATTATTAATTTCATTTCTTCCATTATTTCAATCTTTTTCTCATTATGCTACCCCTATTATTAAAAACACATAAAAATACTAAGAAAGAAAAAGAAAAAATAACACAAAGGAAAGGGAATATAGATAAACCAAGGAGATGAAACAAAGAAAGAAAGAGGAAAGGAAAAGAAAAAAGGGAGAGAGAGAAAAAAAAGATCTATCATTCCAAGAAACATATTCTTACTGTATTTCAATATTAAAGTCTAAATCTTTTCATAATGACTTCCCTTTTGACAAAATCCACATCCAAATCAGTCCAAGTCGCTATAAATCCTTTACCACCCATCACTGTAATCTTAAATTCAATATTTATATCTTATTCTGTGTTTCTTTCTATTTCAAATGGGTTTCCATAATAGAGTCTCTAATTCCTCAAATAGATCTCCCATTATCTCTTGTCATATCATGTACACCAAAAGTGAGTCTCCCATTATCCATTTTATTAAGCTGATATAGGAATTGTAGCTGTTCTCAATAACTCGTAGCTGAATGTCGTTTTCCATCTTTTTTAAAGTTGCATAAAATTTAATTGGCATTATTTTCTTAGTAGGTTGTAGCTAAGATGATGTATAGTCCTTTTTGATCAAATATTGTTCTTTTTCTGTTAGTTTTTTCTCTGTCAAAAAGTCAGATGGTGTCTGCAAGTCAGCTTGTCCTTCTGGGGTAAAATCCTCCATCTCCTTATTGTAAATCATTTGCTCCTTAACATCAAGAGTCTTTTCCAATATAGGTTGATAATCCGAAAGGAAATTTGATTCATCCATCTCAGTGGGCTGAAAACAAGGTTGAAAAGAAATCTCTTAGATATAAGCCCCCTCTGCTGTTTCTTGGCTTTCAAAGTGCTTACTTACACCTTGTGCTTTATTTTGTCGTTGAAGTGAAATCTCTTTTGTGTAAGCAACTATCATCTCAGTGTTTTCCAGGATTTTGTCCAATATATACTTATAAGTGAAATTTAAACAAGTTTCTTCCATTTCTATCATATTTAAAGCCATTGTCCTTTTGGGGGAGACTATATTCAGAAGAAATCAGTCAATATCCGCCCCACCCAGCTATACAGCTTTTTTATCTTTTTCCTTTATAATAATTTGAAAGCCAAAGTCAGACTCCAAAAGAAAAAAAAATAACAATTGCAATGAGTAGTTTCACCTAAAGATTGAAATTTCTTGGGGCTCCCAAATATCCCAAAATAAAATCAACCAATAAAAAAATAAATAAATTTAGTTTCTTTTTATAAGCTTCTCTTCCCCCACCAAAAATGCCGCTTTAACAAAATAGGGAAATAGTCCCCCCAAAAAAAACCCTTTTCACAGGAAAAAAAGGAAAGTAAAGGTAAAAAAAAAAATCTCACTGAGTCTTCCATGGTGAGTCTATTTGCTTAGATCAGTGATTCTCAACCTTTCTAATGCCATGACCCCATAATACAGTTCTCCCTGTTGTGGTGACCCCCAAGTGAGTGTGGCCACCAATAAGAGGGAGTAGGACAGCTAGGGAAAAGGGGAAAAAATGGCGGACAGCATGGTTTGGCGACCCCCGTGAAATGGTCATTTGACCCCAAATGGGGTCCCGACCCACAGGTTGAGAACCACTGGCTTAGATGATCTTATGGCTTACAGTTGGCGCAGCTAAATGATTGGCCATTTTACTGACCGATCTTTTTTCCGTTGGCCCAAAGGAGATATTCGGACTACAGAAGATGCAGCCACCCCTCTGCAGTCATCCGAGAAGCCTCCTCAATGGTAGTCGCTCCTCCAGAGTGACTTTTAGACCCACTCAGGGGTCTGCCGGCAGAGAAAATTCGGCCGGCGAAGAGACCGTTCTCTTCGCTCGACCGCACCGCTGTGACCCAGAACCGGAAGCCATGTGATCTTGATTCTATGCTTCTGTTTATACAGCCCAGGATTGTATCAGCTTTTTTGGTGGCTGCTGCACACTGCTGGCTCATGGTTAAGTGATTGTTCACTAGGACTCCAAGGTCCCTCTCACAGTTTCTGTTTTTAAGCCAAGTCTGGATTTTTGCTTTGGGGATTTTAGTTTTGAGAAGGGAGATTTATTTTACAACTTGGAGATATTAAGATGCATTGAGCTTTCAGACCGTGTTGAGCATCTTCAAAGAAGGGACAGTACATTGAGCTTTTGCATTTTCAGCTTTACTCAGAGTGTGTACAGTTGGTTGTGGTGTTAGGCAAACAAACAGGCCTGCCAAACATTTCAAGGTTTTTCCAGCATCACAAGCTGGATGCTGTGTTAATGAAACAGAGGAGGAGATTTTCTTTGATTCTAGTTTAAAGCTAATTCCTAAAACTTTATTACATACACTGGGAAACCCCCAAAAAGAAGAAATGTGACTCAACTTTATTGTAATATTTGCTTTATTGTGGTGATCTGGAATCAAACCCACAATGTATTTCTGGCGTGTCTGTATATTATTTTGTTACAGTGGTATCGATACAAATACGGACAGAATATTATTAACACTCTGTTGTTTAGATAACTTAGACCTTTAAAGCCAAACTAGTTTACATCAGTACTGATTATGAACTATTTCTTTTTGCTGATAAGCATAAGGTTGTTTAAATTTTATATCTACAGCTAAATGTGGCATTAATAGACAACAAAATAATAAAAAGTTAATAATTCTACCTTAAGCTTGATACTTTATTCTAAGGTCTTAACTGTATTCCTACTTATAATTTATGCATGTAGAAAAGGAAAAAAGGAAACAAAAACAAATGAACAACAACGACAAAACCTCAAAAGACTCTGGTTTCTCACGTTGTTCTTTTTTGTGTCAACTACTAGCCTCTAGTATCTTTAAGCACTTAAGCCCTCTTGGAAACCATGCTGTAAATGTTTATATTTGCTATGTTCTGTAGTAAACCTTTCAAAAAGACTCTAATCAAGGAACTACTGTAGGAAGAATCCAGAGAAAGAAATATTTTGGGAAATATTAAAAAGGCAGAATATATTTCCCCAAAGCAATAATGGAGAAGATCTTTAAAAAAGTGGAAGCTTCCTCCCACCCCCTCAGCCCCGCCCATAGACAGAAACAGCTTTTAGAAATGCAAATTCAATAATCCTTTCAGGAAGATTGGAGCATTCCTGTTAGAAACTGAAGAAAGTAGTAAGACAAAGACTCTTAAAATCTATATACCCCCACCCAAACTCTAAGACAGGGCATAATAGGATTAACCCACCAATAGCAAAAGGGCACACTCAGACCCAGGTCAAAGTACATGACATGGGAAATGCAAAGCCTCAAACAGGAAGAACTCCAAACAAAAGTCAAGAAGGTATAAAAACCCACCACACTGCTCCATGTGGTCAGTTGTTTTTTCAGAGCCATCTTTCTGTCTGGCTCTCCTCCTCAATAAACTACAACCTTCTTTCTAAAGCAGTCTTCATGTTGTTTATTCCTGGCTTGGACTGGACCCTGATGAAGATTTTTTTTCAACATTACCAATTCAGAAAAACAATCAAACACTAAAAAGCAGCCTAATCAAGAAACTATCAAGAGGAAAATAACACTCCCATCAACCCCGACAGGGCAAGATATTGTATCTAAACAAAGACCAAATCCCACTCTCTTCTACCACTAATGATGTTACTTAGTTAAGTCAATGTCTGCCAACAAGCAATGAAGCTCAGAGAGCACCAAGGACCCAAACTTTTTCTCCAGATTTGTAGAATTGCTAAGGACTTTTTCTACCCACCTGTAGCTGCTTTTCTGCTTAACTAGCCATCTTTCCATCCTTTCTTATTAGCTTGGGGATCTAAGATTTTGCCTGTGACCTATTTTTCTCTTCTGTTGTATGGAATCTACTTGAAAACTAAATTTATTGCCCATTTCATTTTTAGTAACAGGTGAAAGCCTTAACATTCATTACCAAATTTGAAATGCTTTCCAACTGGTTCTATTTTACTTTTACTCATTGTTGTGTCATTTCATAAACTAGCTGCCTTTAGGAGATATCTGGAAGCAGCAGGTATGATTGGTACATCCCCTGTATTTGTAAAAATCGCATTTCTAGAAAGCAATACTGAGTCATTTATAAACGTTGAGCCATTCATTTCCTGCACCGCATTAGTTGTGTACTGATATAGACATTTCTTAAAATGCAATTCTATATATGTCAGATGAAAGAGGAAATATGTTGAAAGAGATTTGGTCCCATCTTTAGGATTACAGCCTCAAATTTGTCTTATTCATTGCTACTGAGAAAGAAGCACAAAGGCCTTGTGAGAGGATTTGACCTCTTCTATCTCCCTCCGGTAGCTTCACCTTCTTTGAAGACCTTTTGCAAACGGACCTTCATGCTCTCCTTGGACCGAGCTCCTTTTTTCCTCCCAGCTAGAAAATAGATCACTGGATTAATGCTGCTGTTTAGGCAGGAAAACAGAACAATGCATGTCTCCCAATACGGTATTTCTGGATCAATTTCGATACTAAAAAAATTATCAATCACCACGAAGAGATATAATGGAAAAGCAAGGATGAGGAAACAGAGCAGAGTGATTAAAATCATCAGTAAAAGCCGACCCTGATTCTTCCGATTCAACTTAAGACACACTTTGATGAAAAGGACCCCAGTGGAAAGTGTGATCAGCGGAAGGCAAACTATAGCAGTCACAAGGAAATGGAGTACAGACAGTCTGTCATTTACAATGACTTTTGTGAAAGTCATAATCTTCATAATTCCACTCAGGAGGAAAGAAGCGATCCACAGGAGGACACACACCGTGGAGGACAAACGTTTTGGCTGGGAACAGTGATGCCAGACTGGGAAGAGGACAGCCACACACCGGTCAATGCTGATGGCCGTCAGAAGGAAGTGACTGTTGAAATGCATCATTTGGAAGAAAAAGGCACAGATGATGTAGAAAACTGTGCTTCCTTCAAACTCAATAAATCCATATATATTATATATAACTACAGACATGAGGAACCCAAAGTCTGCAATGGCCAAATTAAGGATGAATGTGGTGAAATGGTTCCTCTTCACCTGGAAGCCAAGTAGCCAGATGATGTAGCCATTGCCCATAAATCCAATACAACAGGCCATTAAAGTAATGCCTACCAAAGCAATCCATCCTAAAACAGAAGGGGGCATCTCTTCTGTGTACTCAAACGAGTCAATGGTATTGTTATACCCATAATAGTTCTCTGTAGCATCCAGATCTCCCAGGCTGGAATTCATCATTAAGCTTTTGTAATCCTCTGATTATCTTTTTGAGTGGGAGCTCCTATTAGAAGACAATAAAGAAAAGGGAGTAAAGTCATTCCAGTCTCCCCAATCAGTGGTCCCCAACCTTTCCAGCTCACCAGACCAGTGGAGGCAGCGGCAGTGATTGGGGGAGAGGTGGATGGTTCTGCACTCATACACTCACCCACCACGTTCCCGGTCCGGTTCCTAATGGGACACAGACAGGCAACACATGAGGGACCAGGGATTGAGAGTCCCTGTCCTAAATAATAGTAATATTGTTGTCACATCCATTATCTAAGGGGCTGCCACAAAGAAGAGGGAGTCAAGCTATTCTCCAAGGCCCCCGAGGGCAGGTAAGAAGCAATGGATGGTAACTTATCAAAGAAAGAACTAACTTGGAAGCAGGAATTTCCTGACAGTTACAACAACAAACGGGTGGAACGGAAGCTGTGGGTGCTCCCTCACTGGAGGTTTTTTGAGAAGAGATTGGACATTCATTTATCTGGAATGGTACAAGATCTCCTGCTTGACTAGTGAGTTGGACTAGATGACCTCCAAAGTTTTTCCAACTCTGTTAGTCTGTTGTTTTACTTGCCCTGTGAGTAGCTTGAGAGATTTGGCTGCAGTAATGAGCCATCTCCTTGAACTGTTGGTGGCCACACCCAAGGGGAAAAAATACTCATGGGTTGCTCCATCCATGCTTCTCAACAAATCTCTTAAATAATATTTGGTATTGGATTGTATTGGATCTTTTCACTGTACTGAAATTCAGCAACGTCCTTTGTGGCCTCACCCAATGCAGAAAAAATACTCAAGTGTTGCTGCATCCATGCTTCTCAATAAATATCTTAAAATGTATTTGGTATTGGATTGGGAGGTTTCGCTGTCCTGAAGTTCAGCAGTGTCTTCTTCTGCCCCTTCACCACCGTTGCACTGTGACAGTCAAAATCCCCATGTGAGCCACAAAACAAAAATGGTCGAGGTGGTGCAGCAGTTAGAGTGTAGTACTGCAGGCCACTTTAGCTGAGTGCAGGCCACTTTAGCTGACTGCAGGCCACTTTAGCTGAGTGCAGGCCACTTTAGCTGACTGTGTTCAGCAGGTCAGCGGTTCAAATCCCACCGGCTCAAGGTTGACTCAGCCTTCCATCCTTCCGAGGTAGGTAAAATGAGGACCCAGATTGTTGGGGGCAATGTAAATATATATATACATTGCTTCCTGGTGTACACCGCTTAGAGAGTGCTTGCACTTAAAGCGGTATATAAGTCTCATAAACAAACAAACAAATAAATAAATAATATAAGGAAGCACTTTTCCCAATGCTTGTTCTTGTTATAGTGATACGGTGGCTGGAGCATAAGAGAAATAATGCGAGATAATCATAAGAAAATATATCTATGACCTGAAACTAGGAGTTAGGAGATGGTATGAAGGAAAAAATTCCTGCTAAGGGAGAAATGGGCAGTTTACACATTGGGTAGAGTTACAGATACTTCCTAAAAAGGGAAAATACACATACACACCCCATTTTGGTCTACTTAAGTAACGAAATAACAATAACAGAGTGGGAAGGGACCTTGGAGGTCTTCTAGTCCAACCCCCTGTTCAAGCAGAGAACCCTATATCGTTTCAGACACGTGGCTGTCCAATCTCTTCTTAAAAGCCTCCAGAGATGAAGCACCCACAACCTCTGAAGGCTAGCTTAATTGTTCTCATTGTAAGGCAGTTTCTCCTTAGTTCTAGGTTGCTTCTCTCCTTGATTAGTTTCCATCCGTTGCTTCTTTTCCTGCCTTCAGGCGCTTTGGAGAATAGCTTGACTCCCTCTTCTTTGTGAAATATTGAAACACTGCTATCATGTCACCCCTTGTGCTTGTTTTCACTCAAGGTTGCTTCTCTCCTTCATTACTTAAGTATAGAAGAGTTCCTGTGTCGTTGTGTCCAAAGTTTCTGGGATTAACCAGAACTTTCCCACTTGATATACAAATAAACAAGAATTTTTTTCATACAGAACTGAAGAGCCAAAACCGATGAAAAACAATTCTGATTTATCTTATTTTATTTCATCTTATTTATCTTATTCCCTTGATCTTGGGTTGTAGACAGTTTGTTTGCTTCTGACATACTGTCAGGATGCTTAAAAATAGGTAGGAAAATGAGTCAAAATCAGGAAACCTCAACTGAGACTGATATGACAGTCAACATATAAATATCAGGTATAGAAATACACAGCTGCTGAAGAAATGGCTATTACTCTATTTGCTTATCACTTGCTCTAATTAAACCTTCCAAAATTATAACCTACCTGAAAGGGAAGATCCAAACTCTTCAAAGTTGGTAAGTAGAAGATTATTGTGCCACAGTTGGGGGCTGAAGTGACTAGGAAAGGCAGAACCTACAAGTAAAATATCCAATGTAGTTCATCAACAGAAAGGAAGTCCATCCACCCTATCTTGATTTACAAGGTTCAAAGAATTGTCTGCGGATTCGGATCTACCTGGAAGTAGAGCTTGAGCAGAAATCTTTAAAGGTGTTTTTCTATAAAGCACAGGGTTGAGTGCCAGCATAGCAGGTGAGGATCAGCCTCCTGCAGAAAACATGGCGAGCTTTTGCTTCTGGCATGAAAAAGAAACTCTAAAAGATCCACACATATTTTGTGTCCGGTCTAATCAGAATCTAGCACCATGCGATATAAGATGTGGTTGTTTAAGATGATCGCCAACAGTCAGTGTAGAAGAGAGAGAATTTCTTTGAGCCAGCTAGGGCAAGAGAACCAAAAGCCATGTCAGACAGAGTTAAATTTTGAAGGACTGTTCAGCAAATGAAGCTTCTCCTTATAAAGAAAGCTTTTGGGGAACAGGGGAAATGGTTTGCCTTCATCTGTCACAGGGGAAATAGTTCTCCGGGTTATATTTCTTTTAAGATGCTCTGATTAAGTAGACTATTTGCGGATTGATGCAAGAAGACCAAAGAACAAAACTTCACTGACAGTTGGGTTTCTCAGCTGATAAAGGGGACTTTGGCAGAGATCCAGCTGATTACAGTCATTCAAGTGTACAGTCTGTTCTTTTCTTTTTGATACTATTTTCTGCTTTCGTCTCTTTGGTTATTAGAAATACGAGGATGGGGATAATGAAGGTTAACGACTTGGCCTGGGGATCCCTTTCTGACCATCTTTCAAAGGTTCTTTTCCAAAAGGCAAATGGATTTTTTTCTTTGAAAACGTTTTGCTTGTCAGCCAAGAAGCTTCTTCAATTCTTCTTCAGAACTGAGCTTGACAGCCGAGGCTCGCGGACACTCTCCTTATTCTACAGTTGGTGATTATCTTGCAAAAACAAGAACCAGATGGTCTTATCACTTGGGGCTCACATTGATTGTGCGAGATAAAGAATATATCTCCTTGTGTGAGACTTCCAACAAGATCTGCTTACCCATCCCAGAACAGAAAGAATCCAAACTCACAGAATCTTCAGAAGCAACCAGGCCTGGATCCAAACAAAGGCACGATGGAATATTTCATTGTGAACTATTCCAGAAAGCTGCAAAGTGTATTTATCAAGCTCCTGAACCATCTGCTGGCCAACTGGTGTTATAGTGTTTCAGTCACATTTCTTTCAGGAAGAACATAGCAGTGTTCCAGTATCTCAGGGGCTTCCCCAAAGAAGAGGGAGTCAAGCTATTCTCCAAAGCACCCGAAGGCAGGACAAGAAGCAATGGATGGAGACTAACCAAGAAGAGAAGCAACCTGGAATTAAGGAGAAATTTCCTGACAGTTAGAACAATTAACCAGTGGAACAACCTGCCTCCAGAAGCGGTGAATGCTCCAACACTGGAAGTTTTTAAGAAGAGACTGGACAACCATTTGTCTGAAATGGTATAGGGTTTCCTGCCTGAGCAGGGGGTTGGACTAGATGACCTCCAAGATCCCTTCCTACTTTATTATTATTATAACAGACACACAAAGGTTGAAAAAATTGCCACATTGTCTGGTCAACCTTTGCAATATAACTGTGAACATATATGGTACAGTAAAACCATGGAGAAACATCAATTCTTGCCTCCTACTAAAGTGGTACCTGGAAAAATATTAATGGTCTGACAAAGAATATGGGTAAAAAGCAGATGGCCCACCAAAGATTGTGTGTGTAAGGGAGGTTTGTTTTGCTTACAAGACAACTCTTAAATTTAGGATGGCCAGACATCCTGTTCCCAGCTCTGCACATGATATATTACTAACTGCTTGTCACATGGTGTATCTAAATTGCTTAACACTTGATATATTGCTGATTGCTAAAAACATTCCAATGTAAACGAGGAGCTATCGATTATAGATCTGTCTAGTAGTTTTTCTATGTTAGAATAAGGACCTATAGAATGTAATGTGACCTGAAAATAACCCCAGAAGGGTTATAAAAATGGTCATCAATGTACAATCGGGGTTCAGATTTCTACAGCCAGGATGGCTCTCTGAACCTGCGCGCAATAAACTTCCCTTTCCTGAAAGAGCTGATTCAAGTTTTTTTTTTAATTCTATAACACTACCACTCCCTCCTTCTCTCCCTTCCTTCCTTCCTTCCTTCCTTCCTTCCTTCCTTCCTTCCTTCCTTCCTGTCATTCATTCATTCATTCTAAATTTCTGTAGTCTCTTTGGTAAGGCTGCTGTCAACATAAGACACCGAGCAGAATTCTATCTAGATATTTCTGCTGGCTTTGTTCTCCATTGCTGTAGTCATTCCTTTCACATGGTGGTCCCTGACCAGAGTCTGAAGATAAGCTGAAAGCATCTCCTACATATATTTTCTCTACTTATTTGTTTGAAGCTTAGGGGACACGATGGCTCAGCAGTTACAGACCCTCAGCTTGTCAACTGGAAAGCTAATAGCCCAGTTTCAGACCCGAGTGCCATGCAAGTGCCACACTCATGCACTGGGAAACCAAAAAGAATGGTGTGACTCGACTTTATTGTGATACTTGCTTTATTGTGGTAGCCTGGAATCACCCCCATAATGTCTTCCTGGTATGCCTGCATATTATTTGGTTACAGTGGTCTTTATACAGTAGGAACTGGGGATTATTAACACTGTTGTTTAGATAGCTTAGACCTTAAAAGACAAAGAAAAAGTTTACATCAATATTAATTATAGACTACATGTTTTTGCCGATAGGCGTAAGTTTACCTTTTACATCTACAGTGAAAGGTGGCCTGAATAAACAATAGCAAAATAATCAAAAAAAGTGGTTAAATAATTACTGTTCTATCTTAAGCTTGATACTTTATTCTAAGATCTTAACTTTATTCCTATTTACAGTTTATGCATGTAGAAAAGACAAAAGGAAACAAGAACAAGTGAATAACAAACAAAAAACAAAAAAGGCTATTTTTTCAGGGGGGGATGTGTCTATTAATATGAAGTACCTATTAGCATGTGGCCCTCTTAGAAACCGTGTTGTAAATGTCAATAATAATAATAATAATAATAATAACAACAATAATAATACCTGCAACATAACACCTGCAACATAACAATTGTCGATAAGAAAGACAAAAAAGTCTGGATAGTGGACATGGCAGTGCCTGGAGACAGCAGAATAGACGAGAAAGAACTGGAGAAGATAACAAAATACAAAGACCTACAAATAGAAATAGAAAGACTGTGGCAAAAGCAAGCAAGGGTAGTACCAATAGTGATAGACTCCTTGGGCTTGCAATCCCAAAACAACTGGAGCACCACTTGAACACCATTGGCATTGACAAATTCGCTATTAGTCAATTGCAAAAGGCGGCCTTACTAGGAACTGCTTCCATCCTGCGACGATATCTGTAATACCATCAAACATCCATATCTGCCTATCCCAGGTCCTGGTAAGGACTCGATAGGTAGACCAAATGCCAAATCCAGTCTGAACATCTGGCTGACTGTGCGATGATCCATAATAATAATAATTATTATTATTATTAATAATAATAATAATAAAGTTGGAAGGAACCTTGGAAGTCATCTAGTCCAACCCCCTGCTCAGGCAGGAAACCCTATTTGCCATGCTATGTATTAAACCTTTCAAACAGATCCTAATCAAGGACTCACCAACTCAGAAAAACAACCAGACAGTAAACACAAGCCTAATTAGGGTACTATCACAGGGAAAACAACACCTCCACCAAAGCTGATAGGGCAAGCTATTGTATATAAACAAAGATCAAACCCCAGTCTCTTCTAACACTGATGACGTTATCTAGTCAGGTAACAAAATGTCTTCAAACAAGCAATCAAGCTCAGACAGCACCAAGGACCCAAAAAGAGAAGCCTTTCTCTGCAGATTTGTAGAATTGCTAAGGATGTTTTTGTACACACCTTTGACTGCTTCCCTGCTTAAGTAGCCATCTTTCCATCCTTTCTTACTGGGCTGGGGATTTAAGATTTTGCCTGTGACCCATTTTTCTCTTCTGTTGCTCCCAAGGCATAGACCATGCTTGAAAATGGTCTCTCTTCTTCTTCCTCTTTTTAGTGACAGATTAAAGCCTTAGCGTTCATTACTGAATGTGAACTGCTTTCTAAATTGGTTCTATTATAATTTTGCACAATGTCGCTTCATTTCATGAATTAATTGCTTTTAAGTGACATCTGGAAGCAGCGGGTGTGGTTGGTGCTTTCCCTGTATTTGTAAAAAGCAAATAAATTGAGTATTTTACCCACCCCAGGCAGTTCACTTCTTGCACACCATTAGCTGTGGACTGCTTTGGCCTTCTCTTAAAATGCAATCCCTTCTATATGTATTCAGATGAAAGTCTAGTTTAACAAAGAGAAGGATGAGGGGGGACATGATAGCAGTGTTCCAATATCTCAGGGGCTGCCCCAAAGAAGAAGGAGTCAAGCTATTCCCCAAAGCGCTTGAACGCAGGACAAGAAGCAACGGATGGAAACTAATCAAGGAGAGAAGCAACCTAGAACTAAGGAGAAACTTCCTGACAGTGAGAACAATTAACCAGTGGAACAACCTGTCTCCAAAAGCAGTGAATGCTCCAACACTGGAAGTTTTTAAGAAGAGACTGGACAGCCATCTGTTCGAAATGGTATAGGGTTTCCTGCCTGAGCAGGGAGTTGGACTAGATGATCGCCAACGTCCCTTCCAACTTTATCATCATCATCATCATTATTATTATTATGGATCATCGCACAGTAAGCCAGATGTTCAGACTGGATTTGGCATTTTGTCTACCTATCAAGTCCTTACCCAGGACCTGGGATAGGCAGATGTGGATGTTTGATGGTATTACAGATATCGTCGCAGGATGGAAGCAGTTCCTAGTAAGGCCGCCGTTTGCAATTGACTAATAGCGAATTTCTCAATGCCAATGGTGTTCAAGTGGTGCTCCAGTTGTTTTGCGATTGCACCCAAGGAGCCTATCACTATTGGTACTACCCTTGTTTGCTTTTGCCACAGTCTTTCTATTTCTATTTGTAGGTCTTTGTATTTTGTTATCTTCTCCAGTTCTTTCTCGTCTATTCTGCTGTCTCCAGGCACTGCCACTATCTTTTGTCTTTCTTATCGACAATTGTTAAGTCTGGGGTGTTATTTTGCAGGTGCTTGTCTGTTTGAATTCTGAAGTCCCAGAGCAGTTTAATTTTATCATTTTCTATGACTTTCTCTATTTTATGATCCCACCAGTTTTCGCTTACAGGCAAATGATATTTTTTGCAGATCTTCCAATGCACCATTGTTGCTACTTTGTCATTATTATTATTATTATTATTATTATTATTATTATTATTATTATTATTATTATTATTATTATTATTATTATTATTATTATTTGGTCCCAACATTACAACCTCCAGTAGCAATGTTGTTGCTCATTGCTACTCAGAGGAAGCCCAGAGGCCTTGTAAGATGGTTTGAGCTCTTCTATCTCTCTCTGGTAGCTTCACCTTCTTTGAAGACTTTTTGCAAAAGGACCTTCACGCTCTCCTTGGACTGAGCCCCCTTTTTCCTCCCAACTAGAAAATAGATCACTGGATTAATGCTGCTGTTTAGGTAGGAAAATAGCATAGTACAAAGAAGCCAATATTCGATTTTACCGTCAGCTGTGTCAGAAAATTTAACAATCACCACAATGACATTTAATGGAAAACCAAGGATAAGGTAACAGAGCAGAGTAATTAAAATCATGAGTAAAAGCCGACTCTTATTTTTCTGATTCGATTTAAGACACACTTTGATGAAAAGGATACCAGTGGAAAGCATGATCAACGGAAGGCAAACTATAGCCGCCACAAGGAAATAGACAATGAACAGATTGTAATTTCCAAAGCTTTTCACAATGTTCAGAATTCCACCCAGGAGGAAAGAAGAGATCCAGAGGAAAGCACAGACTCCAGAGGACAAATGTTTTGGCCGGGAACAGCGATGCCAGAGTGGGAAAAGGACAGCCATACACCGGTCAATGCTGATGGCGGTCAGAAGAAAGTTTGCATTTATGTACATCATGTGGGCAAAATAGAAACAGATCTGGAAGAAAATTCCGCTTTCTTCAAAATAGGTAAATTGCTGGATAAAACATATAACTATAGATGCGAGGTATCCAAAGTCTGCAATAGCCAAGTTAAAGATGAATGTGGTGAAACGGTTTCTCTTCATCTGGAAGCCAAGTAGCCAGATGATGTAGCCATTGCCCACAATTCCAATAAACCAGGCTATTAAAGTTATGCCAGTCAAAGCAATGCATCCTATTTCAGAAGGGGTAATCTCATATGAATCCGTGGTATTGTTATATCCAGAATTGTTCTCTGTAACATTCAGAGCTCCCAGGCTGGAATTCATCATTAAGCTTTTGTAATCCTCTGGAAATCCTTTTGAGTGGAAGATCCTATTAGATGATGAGAAAGAAAAATGGATTCAGTCATTCCTGTCTCCTAAATAATACCAATATTATAATAGTTTCCACTATCTAAGGGGCTTCCACAAAGAGGAGATGGTCAACCTATTCTCCAAAGCACCTGAAGGCAGGACAAGAAGCAACAGATGGAAACTAGTCAAGGAGAGAAGCAACCTAGAACTAAGGAGAAATTTCCTGACAGTGAGAACAATTAACCAGTGGAACAACCTGTCTCCAGAAGTTGTGAATGCTCCAACATTGGAAGTTTTTAAAAAGAGACTGGACAGCCATTTATCCAGAATGGCATAGGATTTCCTTCTTGATCAGAGGGTTGGACTAGATGACCTCAAAAGTTCTTCCAACTCTTTTATTCTGTTATTTTACTTTCCCTGTGAATAGCTCGAGTGATGTGGCTGTGATAATGAGCCAACTCCTTGAACTATTTATTGGCACACCCAAGGCAGGAAAAATATTCCTGTGTTGCTCCATCCGTGCTTCTCAACAAATATTTTTAAATGTATTTGGTATTGTATTGGATTGTTGTTGTTGTTAATTGCGAAGTCGTGTCCGACCCATCTCGATCCCATGGACAACGTTCCTCCAGGTCCTCCTGTCCTCCACCATCTTCTGGAGTCCATTTAAGTTCACACCTACTGCTTCAGTGACTCTATCCAGCCATCTCATTCTCTGTCGTCCCCTTCTTCTCTTGCCCTCCATCTTTCCCAGCATTAGGCCCTTCTCCAGTGAGTCCTTCCTTCTCATTAGGTAGCCAAAGTATTTGAGTTTCAACTTCAGGATCTGGCCTTCTATAGAGCAGTCAGGATTGATCTCTTCTAGGACTGACCAGTTTGACTGCCTTGCAGTCCAAGGGACTCGCAGGAGTCTTCTCCAGCACCATAGTTCAAAGGCCTCAATTCTTTGGCGCTCAGCCTTTCTTATGGTCCAACTTTCACAGCCATACATTGCAACTGGGAAAACCATGGCCTGGACTATACGCAATTTTGTTGGCAGGGTGATGTCTCTGCTTTTTAGTATGCTGTCTAGATTTGCCATAGCTTTCCTCCCCAGGAGCAAGCGTCTTTTAATTTCTTGGCTGCAGTAACTGTCAGGAAATTCCTGCTTCCAAGTTAGTTCTTTCTTTGATAAGTTACCATCCATTGCTTCTTACCTGCCCTCGGGGGTCTTGGAGAATAGCTTGACTCCCTCTTCTTATACTGCATCCAGTTTTGGTCACCACAATGTAAAAAAGATGTTGAGACTCTGGAAAGAGTCCAGAGAAGAGCAACAAAGATGATTAGGGGACTGGAGGCTAAAACATATAAGGAACAGTTGCTGGAATTGGGTATGTCTAGTTTAACAAAGAGAAGGACGAGGGGGGACATGATAGCAGTATTCCAATATCTCAGGGGCTGCCATAAAGAAGAGGGAATTAAGCTATTTTCCAAAGCACCTGAAGGCAGGACAAGAAGCAACGGGTGGAAACTAATCAAGGAGAGAAGCAACCTAGAACTAAGGAGAAACTTCCTGACAGTGAGAACAATTAATCAGTGGAACAGCCTGCCTCCAGAAGCAGTAAATGCTCCAACACTGGAAGTTTTTAAGAAGAGACTGGACAGCCACTTGTCCGAAATGGTGTAGGGTTTCCTGCCCGAGCAGGGGGTTGGACTAGATGACCTCCAAGGTCCCTTCCAACTTTACTACTACTATTATTATTATTCAAAATCCCCATGTGAGCTACGAAGCAAAAATTAGTAATTATGTAAAGAAGCATTTTTCCCAATGCTTGTTCTTGTTAGGGTGATGTAGTGTTTAGAGTATGACAGATATAATAAGAGATAATCATAAGAAATTTTAATTTATGACTTGAAACTAGGCGTTAGGAGAGGGGAAAAAATTCCTTCTAAGGGAGAAATGGGCAGCTTACCCATTTTGCAGAGCTACGGATACTTCCCAAAAAGGGGAAATACACATACACACCCCGTTTTAGTCTTCTTAAATAACAGAATAACAACATCAAAGTTGAAAGGGACCTTGGATATCTTCCAGCTCAACCTCCTGCTGAAGAAGCTTCTGTACCAGGAGACATTATACCATTTCAGATAAGTGACTGTCTAGTCCAGTATTTCCCAAACTTGACAATTTTAAGGCATGTGGACTTCAACTCCCAGAATTCCACAGCCAGCGTTGCTGGCTGTGGAATTCTGGGAGTTGAAGTCCTCATACCTTAAAATTGTCAAGTTGGGGAAACACTGGTCTAGTCTCTTCTAAAAACATCCAGTGTTGGAGCACCCACAACATCTAAAGGCAAGCTGTTCCACTGGTTAATTGTTCTCACAGTCAGGAAATTTCTCCTCAGTTTTAGGTTGGTTCCCTCCTTTGTTAGTTAAGTATAGAACATTTCCTGTAAGTTTGTGTGAAAACCTTTGGTGTTTAACTAGAACTTTACCAGCTGATACACAAAAAAATGGGATGAATTTTGGTACAGAACTGAAGAGCCAAAACTGATGAAAAACAATTATGGGTTAGCTAAAGGAACGTCTTATTCCCTTGATCTTGGGTTTCAGACGGTTTGTTTACTTCTGACATACTTATATTTTTCTGTCATGATGGCTAAAAATCAGTTGGAAAATGAGTCAAGGTCAGGAAACCTCAGCTGAGACTGATATGACAGTCAACATATAAATATCAGGTATAAAAATACACAGCTGTAGAAGAAATGGCTATTACTCTACCTGCGTATCACTAGCTCTAATTAAACCTTCCAAAATTATAACGTACCTGAAAGAGATGGTCCAAACTCTTCAAAGTTGGTGAATAGAAGATTATTGTGTCACCATTGTGGGTTGAAGAACATGAGGATGGCAGGACCTGCAGGCAAAATATTTCTAAGTCCTATTTAGATGAAGTTCATTAACAGAAGGGAAGTCCATCAACCCTATCTTGAAATACAAGATTCAAAGAATTGTCTGTGGATTCGGATATACCTGGAAGTGGAGCCTGAGCAGAAATCTTCAGAGATGTTTTTTGTATAAAGCACAGGGTTGAGTGTCACCATAAGCAAGTGAGGATCAATCTCCTGCAGAAAACTTGGAGAGCTTTTGCTTCTGTATGAAAAAGAAACTCTGAAAGATCCACAAATACTCTGTGTCCTGTCTAATTAGAATCTAGCACCATGTGACATCAAGATGTATCTAGCACCATGTGACACCCAGATGGGGTCCTTAGTTATTTAAGATGATCGCCAACAGTCAGCCTAGAAGAAAGAGAATTTCCTTGAGCTTACTAGGGCAAGGGAACCAAAAGCCATGTCAGATAGAGTTAAATTCTGAAGGACTGTTCAGAAAATGTAGCATCTCCTTATAAACAATTCTTTTTGGGAACAGGGGAAATGGTTCTCCAGATTATATTTCTTTTAAGATGTTCTGATTAGGTAGATTATTTGCTGACTGATGTGAGAAGACCAAAGAACAAAACTTCACTGACAGTTGGGTTTCTCAGCTGATAAAGGGGACTTTGGCCACTGGAGAAGAGACCCAGCTGATCACAGTCATTCAAGTGTACAGTCTGTCCTTTTCTTTTGATACTATTTTCTCCTTAACATTTATTTCCCCTCTTCAGTTATTGGAAATATGAGGATGGAGATAATGAAGCTTAACTTTTTTTAACATATTTTTAATTATTATTCTTATTTTAAAAATTCCATTTCTATATTGAACAGTGTGTTGTCTAGGTAAGATATAATAATCATTGCATCCATAATAATCTTATCACGATGCAATCATATACTAAGAAATAGAAATAAAAATATTAAAAAATAGTATTACCCACATTAACATTAGTTGTATAACAATCAAGTTATTTACTAATCCATTATAAGTCTTGTTTATGTACTCCACATGTTCTGATATCTCCAACTTTCTAACCTCTGTTTTTGTCAACTAACCATTGGTAAAATAACCCCCATGTCATATAATATTCCATTTCTTCTTTTTCTTTAATTTTCAACATTAACCTATCTATCCTTCTCTGCATATTCCAGTATTTTTTTAATTATGTTCTCTTCTGTAGGAGTTTCTTCATTTTTCCAAAATTGTGCATATACTATCCTAGCTGCTGTTAAAATATGTAAAACTAAATAAATATTGCCTTTATTGTAATTTCCTGGTAACATGCCCGGTAGGAATATCTCTTTTTTAAATCTATATGTTGTTTTATCATTGCTTCCAACCATATATGTAATAATAATAGTAGTAAAGTTGGAAGGGACCTTGGAGGTCATCTAGTCCAACCCCCTGCTCGGGCAGGAAACCCTACACCATTTCGGACAAGTGGCTGTCCAGTCTCTTCTTAAAAACTTCCAGTGTTGGAGCATTTACTGCTTCTGGAGGCAAGCTGTTCCACTGATTAATTGTTCTCACTGTCAGGAAGTTTCTCCTTAGTTCTAGGTTGCTTCTCTCCTTGATTAGTTTCCACCCGTTGCTTCTTGTCCTGTCTTCAGGTGCTTTGGAAAAGAGCTTAATTCCCTCTTCTTTATGGCAGCCCCTGAGATATTGGAATACTGCTATCATGTCCCCCCTTGTCCTTCTCTTCGTTAAACTAGACATACCCAATTCTAGCAACCGTTCCTTATATGTTTTAGCCTCCAGTCCCCTAATCATCTTTGTTGCTCTTCTCTGTACTCTTTCTAGAGTCTCAACATCTTTTTTGCATCGTGGTGACCAAAACTGGATGCAGTATTCCAAGTGTGGCCTTACCAAGGCATTGAAGAGTGGTATTAATACTTCACGTGATCTTGATTCTATCCCTCTGTTAATGCAGCCTAGCACTGTGTTGGCCTTTTTGGCAGCTGCAGCACACTGCTGGCTCATATTTAGGTGATTGTCTACTAGGACTCCGAGGTCCCTCTCACAGTTACTACTATTGAGCATGGTGCCACCTATGCTGTACTTGTGCATTTGGTTTTTCTTGCCTAAATGTAGAACCTTGCTTTTTTCACCATTGAATTTCATTTTGTTAGTTAGTGCCCAGTGTTCAAGTCTGTCCAGATCTTTCTGTAGCTTAAGCCTGTCTTCTGGAGTGTTGGCTATTCCTGCCAGCTTGGTGTCGTCTGCAAATTTGATGAGTTCCCCATCTATCCCTTCATCCAAATCGTTGATGAAGATGTTGAAGAGTACTGGGCCCAGAAATATGTATTTTACTCCAATATTTTTATTTTATTTTATTTTATTTTATTTTGCTTTGGGACATGTCCACCACATGTGATAGTACAAACTTTGTGTTTGATTACATTTCCAGCATTTAACAGATTTATCTTTGTACATCTTTGTACATAAAATGCTAGAACATTTTATAAAGATTTTCTTTATATGCTGTTGACATTGTAAGAAGCTTAATGTCTTTGTCTCTCTGACTATCTCCTAAAGATGCTTTTCCAAAAGGCAGCTGGACTCTCTTGGACTCTGTTTTTTTCTTTGAAAACATTTTGCTTCTCAGCCAACACACTTCTTCAGTTCCTTTTCAGAACTGAACTTGACAGCCAAGGCTCATAGCAGCCTCCTTATTCTACAGTTGGTGATTATCTTGCAAAAACAAGAACCAGATTGTCTTATCACTGATACTCACAGAGATTATGCAAAATAAAAAATATATCTCACTGTGTGAGACTTTTCTCAAGATCTGCCTACCCATCCTGGAACAGAAAGGATAAGAGAGAGAATGAGAGGGAGAGAGAGAGAGAATTGAAGAGAGAATGAAGAGAATGGGAAAGAGACAGAATGTGTGTGAGAGAGAAAGGGGCGTTGTCTTACCTGAACGCCTTTTCTCAGCATGATGATGGAGAATCCACGGATGGGTTGTCTTAATCTATCTGCTCCAATTAGACTAAGTCTGAAATTTAGTACCGCCCCCTCTGTACCAACTGCACCCCAGTTTTAGGCTAAGGCGATACTCAGACTTTAGTCCGACGCGTCTGAACAATATGGGAACCAGGCCAACTGACCTAATGGGAGGGAGTGAATTCTCCATCATCATGCTGAGAAAAGGCGTTCAGGTAAGACAACGCCCCTTTCTCCAGCATGATTGGATGGAGAACCCACGGATGGGACATACCAAAGCCCTGTGTCCCTAGGGTGGGGAATTAGATTGGGCCTGGGTCCCATCCAACGTTAATGCGTGTTCTAGAACCTTGCGGCCAAATGAAGCCGTAGAAGATGCATATATATCCCTCTTGTAGTGACAGACAAAGGAAGAGGGCGATGCCCATGTTGCTGCTCTACAAATTCCCTCTACGGAGGCCTGAGTAGACCAGGCAGCTGTAGTAGCTGCACCCCGGTGGAATGGGCCGTGATATGCCTGGGATCTCGCAGTGACTGAGACTGGTATGCCAGAGAAATACAAACTCTAATCCACCTGCGTATTGTGGTTGAAGAAACCTTCTGACCTAGTGATGAAGAGTGATGGGACACAAACAGAGCCTCTGTTCTGTGGAAAGATGAGGTTCTCTGTATATAACAATATAAGCCCTGCGCACATCCAATTTGTTCCACTGAACCTCTATGTCATTAGATAGGTTAGGACAGAAGTCCGGCAAAACTATTTCCTGAGATCTAGGATATAAGGACTTGACCTTAGGCACGAAGGAGGGGCCTAGCCTAAGGGTTACCCTGTCCTTATGGAACGTACACAGGTCCTTCCTCACTGAAGAGTAGCCAGTTCAGATATCCTTCTCGCTGAAGTTACAGCAACAAGAAATTCCACCTTCATCGATAACTGTTTAAACAAACCAGTGTCAATAGTTCAAAGGGTGCGAAACAAGAGCCTATAAACCTGATGAAGATCCCACGAGGGGTATCTATGTACAGTTGATGGTCTGACATTGTTAGCTCCTTTTAGGAAGGAGCGTATCATAGGGTAATGTGTTAAGGATTCATTGCCACAGGAAATAACTGTGGCAAGTGTTGCTACCTGCCTGCGGATGGTGCTTGTGGAAAGCCCTTTGTCTAGACCATCCCTCAGGAACTCCAAGATAACTGGCATTGAAACCGCCAAAAGGTCAATTTTTCGAACTGAACACCAATTACAGGAGTCTCTCCATGTGTCATCGTATATTCTATTCGTCGAGGGTCACCTGGATTGCTGAATCATAGCTATGACCCTTGACGAATATGAGTCTCAGCCTAAGGCCTGCCTCTCAAGTGCCAGACGGTTAACTGGAGTCATTGAGAGTCTGGATGGCGTAGTTCCCCCTGAATGTGGGAGATGCGATTTGCTGGGATCCTCCATGGAAATGATGCGGAGAGCTCCATCAGGTTGGCAACCAAGAGCGTCTCGGCCAATGCGGCGCAACCAGGAGGACCTCTGCTCGTTCGCGAAGGATCTTCCTGATCGTGGCGCATCTGTTCCCTCCGCTGATGGAGGTGGGAACCCGGAAAGGAATCTGGGAAGTTGTGAGTTGGTGGGGGAGGCAAAAGGTCTAAGGTTGGGGAACCAAACCTGTCCACGATCTCTCTGAACACCTTCGGATCCAGCTGCCATTCGGAATGGTCCATGGTTGCTCAGCTCAGTGAGTCCACCTGCTGGTTGGTCACTCCGGATATGTGCTCCGCCCTGATGGAGGCAAGATTCAGTTCCGCCCAGGACCCCAGCAATTTGGCCTCCTGCATGAGAGGCCTGGACCTTGTCCCCCCTTGTCTGTTGACGTGGGCCTTGGCTGTAATGTTGTCGGTTAAAATCAGGACATGTTGGCCCTGTACTATATTGGTGAATCCCTTTAGGGCCATATGTATGGCTCTGAGTTCCAGCCAGTTTATATTGTTCTTTAGGGCCTGTTTGGACCACCGACCTTGAGCCCAGTGCGTGTGGAGGTGTACCCCCCACCCAAACAGGCTTGCATCTGTGGTAATGGTAATCCTGTCTGGTTCTAATACTGCTCCCCGTGACAGCGCCGGGGAGTCCCACCATTTAAGGGAGTTCAAGTCTCTGAAATGGAAGGAGAAGCCATGTAATTCTCTGGCATGGAGGCGTGCCCATGGCAGAATTTGCACGCTGGACACCGTCTTCCCCAGTAGCTGTGATAGGGAGGCCAATGTGACTACTCTGGCCCTTTGGATCCGACATACAAGAGTCTGAATAGAGTTCCTTCGGTCCTGAAATAGGTAGACCGTACAATTGTCCGTGTCTATAACAGCGCCCAAATGGAGGAGCCGGGTTGTTGTATGACTTTTCTGGAAATTAACAGAAAACCCGTGCTCCTGAAAGACCTTGATGGCTAGGGCGAGGTCTGACTGAGCATTTCGGAATGATGATGACTGAATTAATATGTCATCTAAATAGCATTGAATTCTGATTGGAATTTGTCTAAGGTGGGCTGCGAGCACTGCCAGTACCTTGTAAATACCCTCGGTGTCGATGAGAGGCCAAATGGTAGGGCTCTGTACTGGTAGTGGGCATAGCTGAATCTGAGGAATTTGCAGTGGTTAGGAAACATGTCTCAGTTAGGTCTATTGAGGTAAGAAAGTCACCTTGCCTGATGCTGGCCAGGATTGATTAAAGTGGTTGCATCTTAAACTTCTTATACCTCAAGTAAGGTTTAGACCTTTCAAGTCTAAGATTGCCCTCCAGCCCCCCAAGTCTTAGGGATGATGAAGAGGTTTGAGTAAAACCTTCGTCCTTCTTGGTCTTGTGTACTGGTTCAATTGCTCATATTTGTAATAAATGAGCTATGGCCTCTGACATAAAGTCAGCCCTGGACCTGCTCATTGGGATAGGGCAAGAGCGGAATTTGTCAGGTGGTTGAGAACAAAATTCTAGTCTCAAACCTTGCATGACAGTGTCTAACACCCATGCATCTGTAGTGATGGCTGTCCAAGTGCTGGAATAAGGGGCCAACTGGCTTCCTATGGGAAGTGAGACTGTGAGATCACTTGCCTCGTTTAGAGGAACGGCCCCTCGGCCTTGAAGGGGCCGCTTGGCCTGGATCTGTGGTCTGCTTCTGCATGCTGAATGATCCTGCTGTCGTTCTTGTCTCTGAAAGGAATAGAGGGATGCCTGGGCCCAGTCCCAGGATGGAGCTGGTTGAAAGGCAGCCTCCTGTAACTGCTCTGTGACATGAGTTAACCAGAGTTTTATGTTTGTCCTTACCTTCAGTTAAGTATGGTTCTAGTGCCTTACCAAAGAGATGTCCACCTGTGTAAGGTTTAGAGGCCAGACGCCACTTGGTCTTGGTGTCTGCTCGCCAATTCCTGGGCCAAAGGAGCCTTCGTGCTGAGATGTCTGCAGCGATGGTCTGGCAGTGTATCTAGCCATGTGCAGAGAAGCGTCGGCTAGGTACTGGGATGTAGCCACTAACTTACCCAGATTTTGGTGAGCTCTGAGCTGGTCCGGAGGGATCCTGTCCTGGAGCTCACGTAACCCAAGGGCTGAAGCCCTGGCGAAGAAGGCCATGGACGTTGCCGCCTTTGTTGCCCAGGCTGATGCTAGATGGGAACACGCAATGCGGAGTCAATCTTTTTATCCTCCGCCCTAAGTGCCTCATTTATGTCCCCAGGGATGTTAGCATTGGGAAACAATGAGTTCAAGGCTCCTCAATGTCAGGAATCTCCAATAGGGAGGCCAGAGAACGGGCAACATTGAATAATGTTCCCTCTACTGCACCGGGGCTTAAGAAGGATCCTAAGTTCTCCCATTGTTCTTGAACTATATTCAGAAAAAGGGGAGGGCAGGGAATATTGTTCTGCCAGACTGAGGGCTCGGTGTATATGGCGTGGGGACCCTTGGACGTTGTAGGTGGGGTCTCCTGTTCTTGGGGGAGGTTTGCAGTAGTGCAGGCCCTGAGTAGCAGGGAATTAAAGAATGAATGGTCAAAGAGACCGACAGGAGGGGTGGGGTCAGAGGGAGTGATGCCCTCGTCCTCAAACAAAATCAGGCCAGATTGTTCAGCCCCTGTAGATTCCAAATCCGATGAGGGATCCTCCATCAAATCTGGAGATTGTGGATGATACGTGGCCTGGGGGGGTGGCTGTGGGGTGTTGGAGGCCATAAACTGAGCCACAGCCTGGGCTATCATGGACTGAAGGAGGTCCGGGTTCAAGGCCTGGTTCTCAGGAGGGCAAAGCCCTGCTGCAGTGGGGGTGAACGTGGCCTGGGTCCTGGGGTGTCCTGGTTGGTTATGCCCCTCCCTGGGTTCCTCTTGTGGTTAAATCTAATTAGGGAATTCCCCTGGGGGGAGACCAGGCCCCTGGGGCTGAGGCACAATGTGAGGAAAGGGGTTCAAAAATGGACCTTCCCATCGTGCCTGTCAGATCTGGGGAGGCCGCTCTCAGTCTTTGGGACTCCTCCTCCCTCTGTGGCTCCCTGCTTGGCCGGGCTCGCTTGGTGGTGTTCTTTCCACTTGCCTCTGTTTGGCGTTTCCTCTTGGCCGGCTCGCTGATTTTCTCTGCCATGATGAGTTGCTCTGGGCTCAACCTTGGCAAAACGCCCCCCCTTGGCGCTGTAACTCACCAAGGGAGCCTGCAGAGATGATTCAGCCCATGAGAGGGGTGGGCGGGGAATTAATGGGCACTGCGTCCCTTGGGAGCGAACAGGCCCTCCCCGGTTCAACGCTGTAGTCTCGAAGCCTCTGCCACCGGTGATGAACACTGCCTTCAGGAGAAACTCCAGGCAGTCTGGGCCTCAGTCACACACAAAATGGCCACCGTGAGTCAATTCAAAATGGCGGCCGCAGAGTTCGCGCCCCAAAAACGGCAGTTAGAAGAAGGCCTTGAGGCCTGAGGCCTAAGCTGCGATGAGCCCTCGTTCCGAGGAATCGCTTGGGCTCCTAACGCAGCAAATGGATTCCCAAAAAAAAAGGCCATTAGAAGAAGAAGGCCTTGAGGCCTGTGGCCTAAGCTGCAATGAGCCCTCGTTCTGAGGAATCGCTTGGGCTCCTAACGCAGCAAATGGATTCCCAAAAAAAAAGGCCATTAGAAGAAGAAGGCCTTGAGGCCTGTGGCCTAAGCTGCAATGAGCCCTCGTTCCGAGGAATCGCTTGGGCTCCTAACGCAGCGAATGGATTACAATTAGGTGAGCTGAGAGAGGCTGAGGCAGGCCGAGGCCTAGTAAGGCCTCCAGGCTCTGAAAATTGGATCGGTGCCAAAAACTTTCTCCTGCTGCTGGGGCAGTCTGCTGAGGCCGAGGGACCTAGAAAAGGCTCTCTCCAGGCCTGATGAGCCTCGTCGTCCCTTGCGGAGCCCCCCAGTCAATTGGCAAGCTTACCTCTGCCTCTAAGGCCTCCAGGCTCTGGTTAGAAGAATGGACCCTCTGATGCAGAGGAACGGCCCCTGGTAGGAGATTTCTCTTGCTTCTGGGAATCCAATTTTCAAGCTGATTGTGAAGCTGAAAGGCTCTCAAAGGGAGAAAGGGAAAGTTCCCCCCCCCCCAAAGGGAGGTTTTGTCAGCCTGTCAGCCTGCTAGGCTACAGGTTGGGATGAAATAAAATAGGAATACACAGTCTTCTGCTCCAGGAGCGAAGAAAAAATGCGTCTTAGAGCAAAGAGACTAAGTCTAAAACTGGGGTGCAGTTGGCACAGAGGGGGCGGTACTAAATTTCAGACTTAGTGTAATTGGAGCAGATAGATTAAGACAACCCATCCGTGGGTTCTCCATCCAATCATGCTGGAGAAAGAGAGAGAGAATGAGAGATTGAGAGAGAATGGGAGAGAAAGAGAGAGAATGGGAGAGAGAATATGTGTGAGAGAGAGTAAGAGAGAGAGAATGGGAAAGAGTAAGAGAGAGAAAGAGAGAGAGTGGGAGAGAGAGAAAGTTTGTGAGAGAGAGAATAAGAGAGAGAGAGTGTGTGGGAGAGAGAATGTGTGAGAGAGAGATTGAGAGAGAGAGAATGGGAAAGAGAATAAGAGAGAGAAAGAGAGAGTGGGAGAGAGAGAATGTGTGTAAGAGAGATTGAAAGAGAGAGAATGGGAAAGAAAATAAGAGAGAGAAAGAGAGAGAATGGGAGAGAGAGAATGTGTGTGACAGAGGGAATAAGAGAGAGAGAGTGGGAAAGAGAATAAGAGAGAGAAAGAGAGAGAGAGTGGGAGAGAGAGAATGTGTGCGAGAGAGATTGAGAGAGAGAGAATGGGAAAGAGAATAAGAGAATAAGAGAGAGAGAGAAACAACAACCAGATGGTCTTGTCACTTGGTGCTCACTTTGATTGTGTAAGATAAAGAATATATCTCATTGGGTGTGACTTTTAACAAGATCTGCCTACCCATCCCAGAACAGAAAGAATATTATTTTGCAGAAGATCTGCTTAATATGACCTGCTCCTCCCTTGTATGACAAATTTTGGACATTACAAGCAAAGCCTAGTATGGGTGAGACCTACTTATCCTAGTTGTTTTCTTTGGACCTTATAAAATTTTCTCATTTTCCCCAATGAGTGTACATGGTTGAGGATGGAGTTGACCCTGTATGATCTCCACTAGCCCCTCCCATTGAAGCAAAGGACAACAGAGTTTGGGGCTTAATGTGGGGAGCAGAGTACCTACTTCTGACCTTAGGATTTGAAAAAGAAGCTCTGTTGGTCACGTTTGGCCATCTTGGTTGAGTTTGACAGTCTGAGAAGCTTAACAAGCAGAGATGGTGGAATGCTGAATTCACCTTCCTCTTCTTTTCCAACATATTTCAGACCAAACGGGAGTAGCTGAGCAACTGAACGAGGAAGTGTGAGCTTTGCAGCCCTTCCATTGTGGATGACCATAGCAGTATGGTTATCCGATGGATGATGCTTACTCAGAGAGCTAATTTCAATAAACTTGGAGAGAGCTTGGGAAGTGGCATCCACACAGAGAGCCGGTTGTTCTCATATTTGAATCCCACCATTGGCTAAAACATATAAGGAACGGTTGCTGGAATTGGGAATGTCTAGTTTAATGAAGAGAAGGTCGAGGGAGGACCTGACAGGAATCTTCCAATATCTCAGGGGCTGCCACACAAAAGAGACAGTCAAGCTATTCTCCAAAGTGCCTGAAGGCAGGACAAGAAGCAACGGATGGAAACTAATCAAGGAGAGAAGCAACCTAGAATATAGGGAGAAACTTCCTGACCATTAGTACAATTAACCAGTGGAGCAACCTGCCTCCAGAAGCGGTGAATGCTCCAATGCTGGAAGTTTTCAAGAAGAGACTTGACAGCTGTTTGTGTGAAATGGTATAGGGTTCCTGCCTGAGCAGCGGGTTGGACTAGATGACCTCCAAGGTCCCTTCCAACTTTATTATTATTGTTGTTGTTATTATTATTATTATTATTATTATTATTATTATTATTATTATTATTAATCATTGCACAGTCAGCCAGATGTTCAGACTGGATTTGGCATTTTTGTCTACTTATCAAGTCCTTCCCAAGGACCTGGGATAGGCAGATGTGGATGTTTGATGGTATTATAGATATCGTCGCAGGATGGAATTGTTATTATTATTATTATTATTATTATTATTATTATTATTATTATTATTATCCAAATTTATCATCATTATTATTATTATTCCTTCCCTCTCTTTCTTTTCTTCCTTCCTTCCTTCCTTCCTTCCTTCCTTCCTTCCTTTCTTTCTTTCTTTCTTTCTTTCTTTCTTTCTTTCTTTCTTTCTTTCTTTCTTTCTTTCCTTCCTTCTTATTTGTATAGTTTATTTGATAAGATTGCTGTCCCCGCACAATTCTACCCAGATATTTATGCTGATTTTGTTCTCCATTGCTGTAATCAGTGCTTTCATATTATGGTCTATGACCTGGGCTTTAAGACAATCTGAAAACATCTCCTAGATATCTTCTCTGTACTTATTTGTTTAAAACAAATTAAAAATGATGAGCTTGTCAACTGGAAAGCTGATAGCCCAAGTTTGAGGCCTGAACACCATGCTACCTAGAGAGCTATCGTTCTTACCCCAACCTCTGGCTACCTAGCAGTCCAAAAGCATGCAAATGTGAGTAGATACTGTAAATTACTACAGTATTACTTCGTTGGGAAGGTAACAGTGTTTCATGCACTCAGATAGAGTCACACTGGCCACGTGACCATGAAAGTGTCTTTAGACAACTCTGCCTTCCTCATCTAAGAAACAGAGATGAGCACCATCCTCTAGAGCAGATATGTCAAACTCGGGACGTCACGTGATGTCGCGCGACGTGTCAAAGCATTTTCTCCATTGCTGGCAATGGGGTGGGTGCAGTTTCCTGGTGACGCATCCGGCCGTGGGTCAGCAGTTTGACACCCCTGTTCTAGAGTCAGACACAAGTGTAAGGGGGAAAACTTCATCCTTTACGTTTGAGTTTGAAGCCTGTACTTTCTCTAATCAGCAGCACCTGACATAAATAGGTGGTCCTTGGCTTGCTAAGATAATCAACAAGAAGCGATGTAGAAAGGGGAGGCTTAACATGACAATTCATCAGTGGAACAACCTGTGGCAAGGAAAGTCATAAAATGACTTGCAAATTAACAAATGTTTCACTTAACAAGAGAAATTTTGCGCTCAGTTGTGGTCATAAGTTGAGGACTACCTGTATCATCAGTTTGCTAATTTAGTAGAATGGTTCCTGGTACATAGTCTCTCTTTCTCTCTCTTATTCTCTTTCCCATTCTCTCTCTCTGACTCTCTCTCTCACACGCATTCTCTGTCTCACACTCTCTCTCTTTCTCTCTCTTACTCTCTCCCATTCTCTCTCTCTTATTCTCTCTCACACATATTCTCTCTCCCATTGTCTCTCTTTCTCTCCCATAGTGGAGGAAAAATTCTTGCTCCTCACGTCTTTCCCCAATCATCACGATGAACTCTTGTAACATTCTTATTGGAGGGAAATATATATATTTTATTTCTGTAGCAAGAGATACCCAGCATTAGAGGCAAGCTAAGATTATGTTTTTACAGAGGGTTTGAACCTGTGTTGTAAATGTCTATCAGGTTTCAGGAGCTTCCTCTTCCTTGAAGATTCTTTGAAAAATGACCTTGACATTCTCTCTGGACTGAAGTCGTTTCTTTCTCCCAACCAGAAAATAGATCACTGGGTTAACGCTGCAGTTTAGGGACGAACACAGATTAAAACAGGTATCAAATTCACCATGCTGAAGCCAGTACGTCAAGCGAAAAAAGTGAGTAATGAACACAAAGATATCTAAAGGAAGAGTTAGAATAAGGAAGCAGAGAAGTGTAATTAAGATCATCAGTAAAAGCCTTCGGCGTTTCATCTGCTTAGATTTAAAACCCATTTTGGTGAATACGATCACAGTCGAGATGGTGATCAAAGGAACGCAAAGCACCACAGTCACCACCAAATCAAGACTGAAATGTCTGTATTTAAATACATGTTGCGTAATGTTCAACATCCCAATCAGGAGAGAAGAAAAGATCCAGAGGAAAGCGCAGATGGCAGAGGACAAAGATTTTGGCCGGGAACAGCGATGCCAGATTGGGAAGAGGACAGCCACACACCGGTCAATGCTGATGGCCGTAAGAAGGAACATACCGCTGAGATACATAATGTGGAGGAGAGAGAAAAATATGTACCAAGGAATCTTTGAGGATATAAAACCCGTAACAGTATCAATGTAATATATAGACATACATAGAAGGAGTCCAAAGTCGGCAATGGCTAAATTAAGAATCAACACAGTGAAAGGGTTTCTCTTAATCTGGAAGCCCAAAAGCCAGATGACAATCCCGTTTAACGGGATTCCAATGAAGCAAATGATTAACATGACAGTGGTTATGATACATTTAGAATAGTCAGAAGTGTTTCTGCAGTCGTGGGAACAATTGGCAGTCACGGTCATTTCCGTAGCATTCATGTTTGGCAGGCTGATATTCATCAGGGGATTTCTGTAATGCGCCACGAGTCTTTTCTTTTAAAAGGGAAGTTTCTATTAGAAGAAAAGAAAGAAGTTGGGGATTTAATAATTCCTCCGTAATTGCCATAGATTCATCTCTATCTTATCTTCGAACTGACTAATTTAGGACATAATAATAATAATAATAATAATAATAATAATAATAATAATAATAATAATAATAATAATAATAATAATAAAAACAGCAACAACAACATAATAATAATAACAACAATATAATAATAATTATATAATGATAATGATGATGATGATCATCATCATCATCATCATCAAGTTGGAAGGGACCTTGGAGGTCTTCTAGTCCAAACCCCTGCTCAGGCAGGAAATCCTATACCATTTCAGACAAATGGCCATCCAGTCTCTTCTTAAAAACTTCCAGTGTTGGAGCATTCACCGCTTCTGGAGGCAGGTTGTTCCACTGGTTAATTGTTCTAACTGTCAGGAAGTTTCTCCTTAGTTCTAGGTTGCTTCTCTCTTTGGTTAGTTTCCACCCGTTGCTCCTTGTCCTACCTTCAGGTGCTTTGGAGAATAGCTTGACTCCCTCTTTTTTGGGGCAGCCCCTGAGATATTGGAAGACTGCTGTCATGTCACCCCTGGCCCATATGATCCCCTTTTGCAACCTTCTGTTGAGCAAAGTCAATGAGGAAGCCAAATTCACTTAACAATAGTGTTACTAACTTAACAAGTGCAATGATTCAGTTAACAACTGTGGCAAGGAAAGTCGTAAAGTGGGGCCAACTCACTTAACACACTTTTCAGTTAGCCACATAAATTTGGGGCTCAATTGTGGTCATATCCTGAGGACTATCTTTAGATGAAGAGTGCCTCTTCTATAAACAATGAAATGTGCCTTACTGTACAGAAATTCATACCAAATCAGTTGTCGCCTGGGTCAACAAGAACACTAGAAGCTGGAGCTCCTGGAATCTGGTTTCCAGTAGGCTAAAGGATTCAGGAGCAACCAGGACCAACAGCTGCAGGATTAAGGGAAGAGATTTTTTTTTACTAGTCACAAATATGAAAACAAGTAATCATGCAATAAAGTTGTTGTTAGATGCAATAGGTGCTTTGGGTGCAATCCCAAAACATCTGGTGCACCACTTGAACACCATCAGCCTTGACAAGCTTTATTCGGAAAAGCTTAATCCTGCCAGAAGACCTTTAACTCCATCAAACAACAACTTCTGCCTATCACAGGTCCTTGATAAGGATTTGATAGGTGGATAAAAATGCCAAATCTAGTCTAAACATCTGGCTGACTGAGCAACCTACTATCATTTATTGAACTTGTATGCTAGCCTTATACCCAATGACTACGTGCAGCTCACAACACTGAAAAATATATTACAATAAAATTGATTCACAGCAACAGCAAAGGGGGAGGCATATGCCTCTCTCTGCACATATCCTATAAACATCTGCTTGGCCAATGTTAGAAGCAAATTTGTAAACTAATATTAAACTTGATTAATCCAACAGGGGTCTTAGCATGTGGAATTATGCCTCCTTTACCTATGCAGGAACACATTGCTCTTTGGATTGAGTTTTGATTCGCTTAAAACTGGCATGTAGAATTTATGATCTTCCAGATGTTCTCAATATTGAGAATAGTATAGAGCTGGAAGGGACCCTGGAGGTCTTCTAGTTCAGCCCCCTGCTCATGCAGGAGAACCTACACCATCTCAGACAGGTGAATGTCTAGTCTCTTCTTAAAAATATCCAGTGATGGAGCTCCCACGATTTCTGAAGGCAAGCTGTTCCATTGGTTGATTGTCCTCCCTGTTAGGAAGTTTCTCCTTAATTCCAGGTTGCTTCTCTCTTTGATCAGTTTCCCACCATTGTTTCTCGCCCTTCCCTCTGATGCTTTGGTGAACAACCTGCCCCCCTCTTCTTTGTGGCAGCCCCTCAGATATTGGAACACTGCTATCATGTCTCCCTTATTTCTTCTTTTCTTTAGACTAGCCAAACCCAAGTCCCACAGCCGTTCTTCATATGTTTTAGCCTCCAAGCCTTTGACCATCTTAGTTCATCTTCTCTGATATTGCCAGTCATGATGACACAAGTTGAACTTATGAGTTCCGGAGCACTGATTCTCTGCCTTAAGAGTACAACCAACCAGAAAGATTGATTTCTGTGTTGTGCAAACAGAGTTTGCACACAGGGAGTTCTTTAAGGAATCCTAGACACTGATTTCACTGGCTGTTTGGTCAGCTAAAAGATCTTTATATTTAATTGAACACATTCAAATGCAGAATCATCTGCTCATAAAGAGAAATAACACATCCCAATGATTTATTGGGACTTCCTTGGCAGCTACAGAGAGATGTTTTCAAAGCTCCTGCCCAGATTTGGTCTTTACTCTAAGGTTCAACCAGGGGTTTCCCCATAGCTATTTCTAAATATTATTCCTTGAACAAAATCTTTTAGCGTCCAGCTAATAGTCAGGAGAAGCTGTGTGAATTCAACCTGTAGGAATGTTTTTGGTTTCTATGTATCAGGTGAACTCAGAAATGGGAGCACTGCATTTGGCAGAGCAAGCATGTCAGGTGAACCACATGGGATGCTGTTGTGCCATGCAGCTCTACTTCTGGGGCATTTGGCATCACACTAACACACCTGGCTTTGTCTCTGCATCTACCTGAAGTGAGCAGCAAACAACAAAGGACAGCAAACATCAGCAGTGTCCCGAGCATCATTTGTGCAGGTGCCTTGCATTTTCCAGACAGGATCCGTGAACAAAGAGTACACATCACTGTGGCTGTCCTCTGCATGTTGCGTTCAGCTGAATTAAATTCTGGGTGAAAGAGCCTCATGCTCAAATCCTAAAGCCAAAGACAACTCAATTCTTGAAAAACTCTGAAAAATGAGATTATAAAAGTCCAATCTAACACATTACACAGAGAAAGAAAAACAAGAGACTGCAGGTGATAGTTGCATAAAGAACTGTGAAAAACTGAGAGGGAAAAAAGGCATAGTTGCATAAAGAACTGTGAAAAACTGAGAGGGAAAAAAGGACAAGTATAAAAAATGGAAAGAGGGGGCATATAACTAAAACAGAATACCAGCAAATAGCCTGAATCTACAAGGATAAAATCAGGAAAGTTAAGGATCAGAAGGAACTAAGATTTGCAAGAAATGCCAGAAATAATTTTTAAGTTTCTTTCAACATTCTTTCAAAGGACTGTGGCTATGTAAACAGTTGTCCCAAAAGAGTAAACACAAACTTCAGAAGCAATCAAGCCTGGATCAAAACAAAGAAATGATGGAATGTATGAAAGGAAAATATGCCAGAAACCTGCAAAGTAAAGAGACGAAGGAGCTGAAATCCCTTTGTCCTTTCATAGTGATATTAATGAAGCTCATGAACACCTGCTGCACAAGTGGTGTTATGGTTTTTAAATCATATTTATTGTCATGAAGATCCTAGATTTTAGAAAGAGCCGGCATAATCATACTCCACTCAGAATCAAGGATGCAGCTGTAGAGGGGGGTCAACGGCATTAAGTATCTGGGGGTGCAGATAACTAACAAACTGAATTGGTCTCTCCACACATCATCCTTAGTGAAGCTTGCAAGCCAGCATTTGCATTTCCTGCATCGGATGAGGAGAGCACATCTTTATCCTTCTGTCCTGGCCACTTTTTACAGAGGCACGACTGAGAGCATTTTAACGAACTGTATCACTGTCTGGTTTGGTGGCAGCAGTGCTTCAGATAGAAAGTCCATACAGAGAGTGGTAAGGACAGCCGAGAAGACCATAGGAAGCTCACTCCCCGGTATTCAGGATGCTGCTTATAAGCGCTATCTGCTTAGAGCTCAAAGCATCACTAGAGACCCCACACACCCACTTTATGGTCTGTTTCTGTTGCTCCCTTCTGGAAGGAGGTTTCAAAGTATTTCTAGCAGGACTACCCGATTCTGTAATAGCTTCATTCCCTCTGCCATCTATATGGTAAACTCTCAAGATTCTTTTTTCTCACCATGCACCTGTAAACATAACGCGAACTAGACTGTTGTTTCTCTATGTCATATAATATATGTGGGTATATGCATAATTTATTTATTTATTTATGTCACATTTATGTAGTGTATATTGGAGGTGGTGACCCTTTGAGAACAACGTAACAAAATTTCATTTTAATGTATGCCGATTAGTGTACATTCAAAATGACAATAAAGTTATTATTCTATTCTGTTCTGTTCTGTTCTGTTCTGTTGCTACATTGTCTAGTCAGCTTTTTCAATATGGGCTGTCATGGAGAAACATCAACTGTTGACTCCTATCTATCTTTCTCCCCTTCCTTCTTTCCTTCCTTCCCTCCCTCCCTCCCTCCTTCCTTCCTTCCTTCCTTCCTTCTCTTACCCACTCATCTCTTTCTTCCCTCCTCCCTATCATCCATCCATCCATCAATAATTCCATTGTTCCATCCACCCACCTGCCCATCCACTAATCTCCTTCCTTCCTTCCTTCCTTCCTTCCTTCCTTCCTTCCTTCCTTCCTTCCTTCCTTCCTTCCTTCCCCTTCCTATCTCTCTGTCTTTCTCACTCTCTTTCTTTTTTCTTTCCCAATTTTTATAGTATATTCGATAAGATTGCTGTCAGCATAAGACACTGAGCAAAATTCCAGATACTTATGCTGGTTTTCTTTTCCATCGCTTGTAGTCATCGCTTTAACACAGTGGTCATAATCACACACACATGCATTAAGATTTACTGGACTCAGAGATGAGAAGACTGGTGTCAACCATGCTGGAAAAAAGTGCTGCTGAACTGAGTTCCGTTATTGACCAGAGGATCCTGCGGGATCAGTTAATCCTATCCTGATGGTCCCCAAGTCCTACCTTGAACTCAAATACTTTCCAAATAACATTTAGCAAAACTGAACATACTGTACCTGGCAGTGATGTGAAGAATCAGAACAGAACAGAAAGAAACAGAAGCAGGTCTCTCTTTTTTTGGAATCTAAGGATGAGATCTTTTTCAATGAATCCCGCTGGTCTACATTTGATGGAGTTAGTTCCTTCTTCATAGAAAGAGGAACTGAGCTGGATCAAGCAGCAAACTTTCTTAGAAAGAACAAAAGAACTTGTGTAATATGTGTCTCTGAAATTTGCAACTTAACGTGTTATTGCACACAAGATGCAAAGGAAATGCTTGAAGATACGATCACATCAAAAGGCGATAGAAGTTTTAAGGTCATGAACTGAGATTTGGTGATTTACGGTACGATAAATGAAAAGTAGCATTTGAGAATCTGTTTATACCTAGAGTTTGGAATAGATAGAAAACAAGGTTCCAGTATTCGAGTATTTGAGGGGCTGCCACAAAGAAGAGGGGGTCACGTTATTCGCCAAAGCACCAGAAGGAAGGACGAGAAACAATGGTTGGAAACTGTGAAGTATTCTATGAAGCCAAATAGATAAATCACACCAAGGGTGGAGATAAAATCCATTTTATTCTTTCCTGAGTAGGTCACTTGGGGAATCCCAAATCAAATGGCCAGGAACAAAGGTTTTCCAGCATTTTTATGCTCATGCTTGCAAAAAAAAAAAAAAAAAGCATCACATGATTTTAGAGGTTATCAAAGCAAACACATCTCCCTAGCTGGCCTTTTTTTATCCGCAAAGCAAGCATTTTTTTGTGTGTGTGTTTGAGTTCTGGTATATCTCACAAAGGCAGGAAAAGCAAACTTAGATCAGTCACATCTCACATCTATCAACTGCCTGTGTTTCCTGTAGCACCATAACTGTGGCACCTTAAATGATAAGACAAGAAAGCTCTAGGAGCCCAATCTATCACTTTAGCTTTGCATGTGAACATTTTTCTCGGAAGGCGCACGGAAGGCCATTCAAAATACTAAAATGGCTGAAAAGAACAAAATGGCTGAATATTGACCTATGGGGGCCATGGCCCAGTTGAAGCTTCCAAGCACTCTTCAAGGGCAGTCCCATGTAAAGGGCATTGCAGTAATCCAGCCTGGAGGTCCTGTGGGCATGAGTGACCATGAGCAGAGCCTCTTGGTCCAAGAATATATGCAACAGGTGCACAACCTTAAGCTGTGCAAGGACGTTCCTAGCCTACAAGTAGATAGGTGTATGGATATAGGCCCTCCCAGGAGGCCAGTAAAAGAGACAGGTGTGGGGGTCTTGCATGCAAGGTGGGAGCGGAAATGAGTGTGGGCTCCAGTCAGTACTGAGAGCTAGTACTAAGGTGCTTCAGGAGTATCCTGCTATGTTTCCTGTAGCACCCACAGATGGTCTCTTGAAGATCAGAGCAACATGAGAGCTTTATGAGCCTAATTATATCACTTTAGCTTTGCATTGTGCACCTTTTCCTCAAAAAGAGTGGGGAAAGTCATTCAAAATATTAAAATGGCTAAAAAGTACAAAAACAGCTACACTATGCCTCATCAGTTTCATGGTGCAGGACCCACTTAGATTTTGAAGAAGCTGCTTCAACTGAACCACTGGAATTTCAGCCTCAAGAGATACCCAGGCAGAAATCACCAGAGGCTGATCAAAAACAGGCACCATCAGAACAGCTGTAGCAATCAGATGGTGAAATAGGTACTCCAAGCCCTTGGAGTCAGGGAGTAGAGTTGGAGAGAAGGGCAAAGAGATTCAATGAGGCTCTGTTGAAGAAAAAGTCTTCATCATGATTCAGTCCAAGCCTGGAATAAACAACATGGCGACTGCTTTAGAAAGAAAGTTGCAGTTTATTGAAGATGAAAGCCAGACAGGAAGATGGCTCTGGAACAAAAGAGAGACAGCACATGTAGGGAGTGGGTTTTTATACCCTCTGGAGCCTTTTGTTTGGAGTTGTTCCTGTGGCATGAACTTTGACCTGAATCAACGTGTGCCTTTTGGTATCTGTGGGTTAATCCTATTATGTCCTATCTTAGCATTTGGGTGGGGTATGTAGATTTTAGGTGTCTTTGTCTTCTTAACCTTCTAGCTGACGGCCTCCAACCTTCGTGAATGGTTTACACCTGCATTTTTACAGAGCTGGTTTCTGCTTGGGGGAGGGAGACTTGGGGCTATTAAGAAAAAGCTGGGCATGTTTTTCTGCCTCTTTAAGATCCTTTGAGGAAATATAATATTTTGCCCTTTTATTATTTCCTTCTCTGGGGACTGACTTCCAGCAGCTCCTTACCAAACAAGGGAGTAACTCTATCTGCAGTCTGATTAAAGAGGAAGTCCTGACTCCTGTTTCTCTGTTGGAAAATACCTCAAAACTGTGAATTTGTTCCTTAAACTCGAGTACAGCTTCAAGAGTAATCCCAAAATCTACTTTATTCACATTCCAGAGCCCTAGCTTTGATCCTTCCGCACACCATAGCAAATTCTTGAGCAGAGGAAATTCTTGAGAGATATCAGATTGGGATCCTTAAAAAGCCAGGATTGTTTGTTTGTTATCCTAGGTTTATTTGCTTGCTTTGTTTTGATCAGAACAAACACAAGAGGGAAAACCTATCTTCATATCTTGTGTCTAAAGCTCCTCTTCTCTGGAATAAGATATTCAGTTCAAATGGATACAGGGTTGAAGAAATCAGTGTTACAATGGAGAGCTTCTTAGGTATCCATGATGACAGGTGAGGCAGGAGGAGAAGTGACAAAGTGTGCATTTCAGGGCACAGTGGAATCCTTGTGACTTGCATGGGGAGGAAGTAAGACTGTCCAGGGTTTTACTGTTACATGTAAATGCATTTTTGTCCTCTTCTCTTTTTCAGGGCTTTTGATGGACCTCTATGAATATAGAGTACAGGAGAAAGAGTACAGAGAAGAGCAACAAAGATAATCAAGGGATTGGAGGCCAGAACATATGAAGAATAGTTGCTGGAATTGGGTATGTCTAGTCTAATGAAGAGAAGGACGAGGAGCGACAGGATAGCAGTGTTCCAATATCTCAGGGGCTGCCCCAAAGAAGAGGGAGTCAAGCTACTCTCTTGTCCTGAAGGCAGGACAAGAAGCCATAGATGGAAACTGATCAAGGAGAGAAGCTACTGAGAACTAAGGAGAAACTTTCTGACAATTAGAACAATTAATCAATGGAACAACCTGCTTCCAGAAGTTGTGAATGCTCCAACACTGGAAGTTTTTAAGAAGAGACTGGACAACCATTTGTCTGAAATGGTATGGGGTTTCCTGACTGGGCTAGAAGACCTCCAAGGTCCCTTCCAACTCTATATTATTATCATTATCATCATTATCATTAACAATAATAATGATGATGATGGTGGTGGTGATGATGATGATAATGTCATCTTTTCTACCTTTGCCCAGTTTCTCTTTCATTTCCTCTTTTCCCCTCTCTCCAACTTGTTTTCTTAGATACTAAGACTCAACAGCAATGTGACATGTTGATTTGATGCACAGTGTACTCATTTAGAGCACATGATGCACAACTGCAACCCTTGAAGGAAATGTGCCTCTTATTGACGCCGCGTGCAGGGGGGAAATTCAGCTACTTTACCTAATTCTAAACATGTCTGAAGTGAGCACTTTTTTCCGCTCCAAACAGTTTTGCAAATGCAATGTGAAGTGTTGCAAAGACACAGGACACATGGATGCAGACACAGCACCACCCAGCCTGGGCTGACCTAACCAGGTCTAGGACAATCGTAATTATTGCATCTGTCAGCTCTACAACCCTTCCATCATGGGTGACAATAACACTATGATTACCTGATGGATGATGTCACCAAGGATCAGGATAGTCCGAATTATGCCTAGATACCTCATTGATTAAGAGATTTGATTTTTCCTATCATGGCCATCTTTATCTGCCTATTGGGGTGGTGGGAATGGGCTGGTTAGCTTATTATCAGCATTTTAAGAACGAGCCAGGTGGGAGATTGGATGGGGGACTTTTTAGTTTTTAATTAGTGGGTCCTGATTCCAGACTAGGGCCATATAAACAGTTTTCTCCAAAAAGAATAGATTCAAACTCACAGAATCTTCAGAAGCAACCAGACCTGGATCAAAGCAAAGAGATGATGGAATGTTTTCTTCTGAAATATTCCAGAAACTGCAAAGTGAAAAGATCAAAAAACAGAAGACCCCTTATCCTTTCCCAATTATATTTATGAAGCTCATGAACCGTCTGCTGGCCAATTGATGTTATAGCGTTTAAATCATATTTCTTTCGTGAAGAACATACACCCATTGTTATCCAAATTGCTACATTGTCATTGTCTATTAAAGACTACATTGTCTTTCTTTCTTTCTTTCTTTCTTTCTTTCTTTCTTTCTTTCTTTCTTTCATGATAATGACGATAATAAAGTTGGAAGGGACCTTGGAGATCATCTAGTTCAACCCCCTGCCCAGGCAGGAAACCCTATACCATATCAGACAAATGGCTGTCCAATCTCTTTTTGAAAACTTCCAGTGTTTGAGCATTCATGGCTTCTGGAGGCAGGTTGTTCCACTGGTTAATTGTTCTAACTGTCAGGTAATTTCTCCTTAGATCTAGGTTGCTTCTCTCCTTGATCAGTTTCCATCCATTGTTTCTTGTCCTGCCTTCAGGTGCTTTGGAGAAGAACTTGACTGATTCTTCTTTGGGGCAGCCCCTGAGATATTGGAACACTGTTATCATGACTCCATCGAGATGCAAGGACGACACAGACTTCCTAAACAAACTGGTAGATTTGAGGCATCAAACAGCACTCCTGCTAGGAAAGCTGTGCCCCATCAAAGTGCTAAGCTTTGATGTCACCTCTGGCCAGATAACATCCCTGGATGTGTCCTTAGGGAATACACAGATGAGCTGGCTTGTGTTCTCACAGACATTTTCAATCTCTCATTGCAGCAGGCAGTGGTCCCATCATGTTTTAAGATGGCCATCATCTTGCCAGTGCCAAAAAAGTCCACAATTACAGGCCTCAATGACTACTGACATCCACCATTATGAAACGCTTTGAGAAGCTGATAAAGGACATTATTGTATCTAGCCTCCCACTAATGCAGCCTAGCATTATTTGATAATTTGATACGATTGCTGTCACCTTAAGACACTCAGCAAAATTCTGTCCATTGCCTACTTTTGGTCTCCACACTTGAGAACAAGCTGAAAGCATCTTCTAGACATCTTTTCTCTGTTTATTTCCTTGAAGCATGCAAAACTCTGTACTTTGCCTAATCAGGATGTAGCACCACCAGATATCAAGATATGATCCTTGGCTTTTTAAGATAATCACCAAGAGACAAGATAGAAAGAGAAGGCTTGACATGAACCAGGGCAAGTTAGTAAGAAAAGTGGTTTTTTTTAATATATCTATATGACTTCTCTTATCTGAGAAATGAATTTCACAGCCCAAATATTTCATCTCAGTACTAAAACTTGACCCCAAATCCTGTTTGTTTGTTTAAACAGTTATTAAATTCATGTAGAGCAGACATGTCAAACGTGCAACGTCACGTGACATCACGCAACGTATCGGGACGGTTTTGCCATTGCTGGCAATGGGGTGGGCGTGGCTTCCGGATGACACGTCCAGCCCATGGGCCAGCAGTTTGACACCCCTGATGTAGAGAAAGGTAGAGTAATGGGTAAGGAAGGGAAGGCCATCAGAAAAAAGCTAAAAATTCGTCCATCTCTTCTATTCCATCTATGCTTTAAACTGCCTGTCCTCCTGTAGGTTTCATTTTTTTTTCCTCCAGCTGTCCCATTTATTACTATCCAGTTGGATTATATGGATTTCTTCCAATCTGTAAAAAGGAAGAATTCTACCACACTGGCTCTATTCTAGCAAAGTCTCTGCTGACATGCAGCCAATCTGCAATTATCAATTGATTGCCTTACATCAGAGATCTTCATACTTGGCCCTTTTATGACTTGTGGACTTCAATTCCCAGAATTCCTCAACCAGGCACACTGGCTGAGGCATTCTGGGAGTTGAAGTCCACAAGTCAAGGGTTCTTCAAACTTGGCCCTTTTATGACTTGGGGACTTCAATGCCCAGAATTCCTCAACCAGGCATGCTGGCTGAGGAATTCTGGTAGTTGAAGTCCACAAGTCATAAAAGGGCCAAGTTTGAAGACCTCTGCCTTACATTCTACAAACAATACCTCATGAATATGAAAGAAACAACATAAGAATTGCTAGATATGTTCTTATCCTATTGCCTGTCATCTCTGTATTTATGCAAAACATTCTCAAGTTCACTTTTGCCACATATTCACTACAGATGTCAAAAAACTGAACTAGAGAATGTTTTGCACGAATACAGAGTTAAAGGTTAGTTGCTTAATCCAATATATATGAAGCATTTAATGCAAGAGCAAGAAAATCAAATGTTAAGTCAGGAAGAGTTCATTTTAAGGCATTGCTCAAAAAATATAGTGTCTCCTTATGAATACAGCTTTTTGGAAATGAGATTTTTTTTTCTTCAGAGTAGATTTCTTTTCAGAAACTCTGGTTAGGTAGACCAGTTGCCAATTGAAGTGAGAAGACTAAACAGCAAAAACTGACTGACAGTTGAATTTCTCAGCTGATAAATGCGGCGTAAACCATTGAGGAAGAGACTCTGTGTCATGGTTCCGACAGATGAAATTCTTCAAAGAACTTTGAGACATTGTTTACCTTAAAGAATCTTTATTCGAGCAGAATAGCATCGGCAGATACATAAGCAAAGCCAAAATCTGGATTCCCCTCCCCTTAGCACATAGTATCAAACACAATTCCCACCTCTAATTAACAGTCATAAATCACATTCTCCAATTAGTTTGAAATGCAGGCTTTCCCTCCTGTTCTCCAACCTGCCATTTCTTATCATCTCTTATTTCAAAAGCCCTGAGTTCACACACTATTACAACATTGTTATGTCTAACTAACTCCCATCAGATTCCTCCTCCTCCCCCAGAATCATCTAATTCTAAGAGTAAAGCATAAGAAAGAAAGAAAAAGGCTGCATCGCCAAATGTTGTCAAAGCAAGAACATCCAATGTTAGCAGCGTTGACACCTGGCTGATCTCAGTCTGAAGCATGAAACTTGCTGTGATCTGGATTTAGAATTTAAACAAAAGTGTACCACGTATAAATGGAACGGAGAAGTACCACAGTATTTTACCAATAGTGTAAACTCAGTTTGTTTGTCTCCGAGATTCAGAGTGAAAGATGGAACATATTTGGTCTGTCCGGCTGCAGAGGAAGAACAATATTGCCTCCAAATGTTGCAAAAGTGTCCCTGATATGAATCCTGAGACAGGTGATTGCCTAAGTCACGGGTGTCAAACTCGCGATGTCACATGACGTGTCACGACTTTTTCCCTGTTGCCGGCAATGGGGTCAGTGCAGTTTTGGTGTGATGCATCCGGCCCGTGGGTCATCAGTTTGACACCCCTGGCCTAAGTGGTTCTCTAATCTGTTTGTAGGTTTCTCCCTCAGAATGGAAATACAGGTAGTCCTCAACCTATGATAATTCATTTAGCGACTATTCAAATTATAACAGTGCCATTGGAATTTTGGCCATTGCAGCATCCCTGCAGTTCACATGACTGCAATCTAGCACACTGTTCACACTTATGTCGTGATCCTCATTTGCAACCTTCCCTGCCAATTACCCCAGAAAGCCAATGGGGAAGCTGTCAGGGAAGATCACAGATTATCAGGTTAAGTCCCTCCCACCCATGCACTTTCCCCCAGCCCTTCTGCTCTGGCATCATGGCAGCCACTCTGACATACCTGGGCACACTCCCTAACCCTCCCTTATATTTCAAAGTAACAGCCCATTGTGTTATATAGTCAGTGATTTCATTATTTACTCAGAAGTAAGAAAATGACCTCAAGTGAACTATAATTGAGTTAAAGGTCTTGGAAGGAGAAGATTAGAGAAGAGAGTGGTCTTCAACTTGAAGGGCTTCAGAAGGAAGACAAAGTGGATTTGACTGGATAGTATGAGGATTCTTTCCTAGCCTGAAGACTGGAGTAGAAGACCTCAAGGTCCCCTATGAATCCTTTGATTATAGGATTCCATGATTTTACGGGATTCAGGTAGCCTGGGAGCGATTCACAGCAAGTCAGAACTTCATAAATATACACACATATATTGATGGAAATGGGAAAAATAAAATCTATTGCTAGAACACTATGGGGACTTTTTCATGGACTTTCCCAGTCTTGAAAGTCATATAGTATGCAACCCCACAACTTCAGTCTTCAAAAGGTGCCTCCCCAAATCATTCATATCATCATTTAGACAAAGGGAAAGACATCATAAGTATCTAGAATAATAGAATTGGAAGGGACTTTGGAAGTCTTCTAGTCCAACCCCCTACTCAGGCAAGAAACCCTATACCAGTGGTTCTCAACCTGTGGGTCGGGACCCCATTTGGGGTCGAACGACCATTTCACGAGGGTTGCCAAACAACGCAGTCCGCCATTTTTTCCCCCTTTTCCTTAGCTGTGCTACTCCCTTTTATTCTATTGGCTTTTGAAAGCCAATAGAATAGACTCTCTTGAATAGTCTAATTCTATTGGCTTTCAAAAGCCAATAGGAATTGTCCAGGCTGTCTCTGCCCTGCTGAGCCCGCCAAAAGTCCCATTCTGCAAACGGTACTGCACCAGTTGAGTAGTCCTCGACGTACGACCGGTTGAGTAGTCCTCGACTTACGACCGGTTGGGGGTCGCGGCATTAAAAAGGTTGAGAACCACTGCCCTATACCATTTTAGACAAATGGTTGTCCAATCTTTTCTTGAAAACTTCCAGTATTGGAGCATTGACAACTTCCGGAGGCAATTGTTCTGTCAGGAAATTTTTCCTTAGTTCTAGGTTGCTTCTCTCCTTGATTAGAATGAATAGAATAGAGCTGGAAGGGACCTTGAAGGTCTTCTAATCCAGTCCCCTAATCAAGCAGGAGGACCTATACCATCTCAGACAAGTGACTGTCTAGCCTCTTCTTAAAAATCTCCAATGATGGAGCACCCACGATTTCTGGAGGCAGGCTGTTCCACTGGTTAATTGTCCTCACTGTCAGGCAGTTTCTCCTTAATTAAGGTACTTCCCTGGTGCTCCAGGATTTGTGGAAGGTGTGGTGAAATGGTTCTGAAATAACATCTACCAGTTCTTTCAGAACTCTGAGATGTAATCTGTCGGGTCCCAGTGATTTATATTCATCAAGGTTGGATAGGTGTTCTCTTACCATTTTGTTGCTTATTTTAATTTTTGTTTCTAGTTCATCTTCTGTAGTGGTGTTTTTGGTATCTTGGACTATAGTTTCTTTTTGTGTGAAGACTGATGCAAAGTATGAGTTAAGCAGCTCTGCTTTCTCCCTGTTGACTGTAATTCCCTTGCCATCTTCTCTCTTTAGTGGACCTACAATTTCTTTGACTTTTTTCTTGTTGTTAATATGCTGGAAGAAACTTTTTTTATTATTATCCTTGATTTCTGTTGCAAGTCTTTGTTCGTTCTGAGCCATTGCTTTCCTGACTTCATCTTTGCATGTTCTGGCAGTCTGCTGATAATTGGCCTTAGTTGTGTGCCCCTCTTTCCATTTTTCTGTATTTGTCCTTTTTTGTCTTTCAGTTTGTCAGAGAGATCTTGGTGCAGCCATACTGATTTCTTTTTGAATTTTTTTCTTTTCTTTTTCAGTGGTGTTGTGCTGGTATGGGCTTTTATAATAGCATTTTCCAGAGTTTTCCACGCTTCTTGGGTTGTTTTCCCCTTTAGGATTTTCATCCTGGGGATCTTTCCTAGGTTCTCTCTGAGTTTGTAGAGGGGTCAAAGAGGCCATCTATGTCAAAACTGAACAGCCCTCTCTCAACAGAGGGGGAGGGGCACAACATCATCTATTTCCAGTCTACAACACAGTCCTTTCAGCAGTTCCAAGAAGGCTCCACACCCATTTGTACTACTCAGGTGACCCTGACAACACAGATAAACCTCCAGATAGCCTCAACGACTCTCTAAAAGGATGCAAATGACCAGCTCTCTGCAAGGAGTATAAATCCTTCCATTTTCTCTACCATCCAGTCAAAGCTGAAGAAGCTTCTTGGATGAGAAACAAAACATCTTCAAAGATAAACAAGAAAGTCCAGTTGCCTCCTGAAAAAGCACCTTTGGGACAACCAGAACCTGGATGACTGAGAATCTCCATAGACATATTCAATAGCACTCATTTGTGTGGGTCCCCTGCACAAATGACGCATCATGTGACAATGAATTTGAAATTGAAATATTCCATCACTATTGCCATAGAGGGAATATAAGGAGGGAAAAATCTCCCTGGAGTTATCAAGTGTTTTTCTCTGTTACCAAATTGGGCTTTCTCACATCTCATTTTGGTAGAAATGACAGAAAGTGAAGACCAGATCTCTCTTTTTTTGTAAAGTAAAGGTTTTCCCTTCAGGAGCTCATGGGGGGTTAGATTTGTCTTGTAAATGACTTACCACATTATAAGCAACTTTTCCATCATCTGCATCTTGAACTTGGTTACTGGCTGAGGTAAACAGTCCCTGGCTGAGGTAAACAGTCAAAAGAATGAGCCAGGTGGGAGGCTGAGTAGGGGACTATTTAATTTTAATTTCTGATAACTGAATCCAGTATTGGGCTGTGTAAAAAGGCTTCGAAAAAAGAGTAGACACAAAACCACACAATCTTCGGAACAACCAAGCCTGGATCGAAACAAACACATAATAGAATGTTTCATAGTGAAATATTCCAGAAAACTGTGAAGTAAAGATGCTAGGAGTTGAAGTCCTAGTGTCCCTTCACAATTACATTTATGAAGCTTCTGAGCCATCTGCTGGCCAACTGGTGTTATAGTTTTTAAATCGTATTTATATCACAAAGAACATACACACGGAATTTTTATATTGTCTACTCAACCTTTACAATGGGCTATACACCTGTTTGGTAGAGTAAATCCTTGGAAAAACATCAGTTCTTCTTATTGAAAATTTTTATTTTTTCCATTTAAACATTATAAAAATACAATACAATTTTAAAATAAGATAAATTCATAACCATTGGTGCGACCCACCCATTCCCCCCAGGCTGCGTCCACCCTTTCTTAAAACATTCCCTACTTCCCTCCTCTTTCTCTCCTCCCCTCCTACTCTTTTCCCCTCCCCCTCTCCTCTCAATACCCTACTTCAGTGGTTCTCAACCTTTCTAATGCCGCGACCCATAATACAGTTCCCCATGTTGTGGTGACCCCCCAACCACTTATACATCACCGGGTGCCAGGGGCGTGGCCAAAGAAAAGGGGAAAAAAATGGCGGACAGCCTTGTTTGGTGACCCCCGTGAAATGGTCGTTTGACCCCAAATGGGGTCCCGACCCACAGGTTGAGAACCACTGCCCTACTTTTCCTCTCTACACCTTCTCTCCTCCTATCCCTATCAAACCCATGAACGCAGCATAAGGGGAGTGCCCGGGCCGCACTCCTATAAACAACCATTATCTATACTACACTTACCCCCCCTCTTACCCTCCCTCCCCCCCCAGCCCCCCTCCCTTCACTTCCCAGAGCAGAATACAGGGTTAATAATAAAAAAATTTAATAATAAAAAAAAGAAAAGAAAAAAAAAGAAAAAAGAAAAGAAAGAAGAAAATATCATAATTAACCTTTAACTCCATAACCTATAAGACAATTCTCTATAATATTTGTTATAATATTCATTCATAAAATAAATGAAACTTTTTAATTCCATACTTTTTCTGAATATAATCTATCCATCTTCTCCATACAATGATGTATCTTTCTTGTGTATGATCCTTTAAATAAGCAGAAATTTTTGCCATTTCTCCAAAACTAGATACTTTAAGTGTCCATTCTTCTAAAGTAGGCAAAGAATCTTTCTTCCAGTATAAACCTACTAACAACCTTGCTGCATGGAAAAACATCAGTTCTTGACTCCAGAAAATTTCTCCTTAGTTGTACGTTGCTTCTCTCCTTGATTAGTTCCCATCTATTGTTTCTTTTTCTGCCTTCAGGTGCTTTGGAAAATAAGTTGACCCCCTCTTCTTTGTGGCAACCTCTCAAACACTGGAATACCGCTATCCTGTCACCTCTAGTGCTTTTCTCTAGATTATCCATATCCAGTTCCTGCAACTGTTCTTCATATGTTTTAGCTTCCCATCCCTTAATTGTCTTTGTTGCTCTTTTCTGAACTTTTTCCAGAGTCTCAACATCTTGTTTCTCTTTTATTCATTTCCAAATGTTTCACACCCCAAGCGTAAAATATCTTCTGTTACTATCCTAGGTCAACGTTGGAGAAATGTTGATAATGGATGTGGTTTGCTTATGGAGAAGCTACACAACTTGTTTAATGTGTGAAGGTGTGCCTGACTTTAGGAGGAATGTCACTAATGTTATAGATGAAAGAAAGGAAACCAGCATGAATGCAAAATTAGAAAGCATGGTGTGCCTGGCAAAGCCCTCAGTTGCACTCTTGAGGTGATGATGAACAGAAACTGGATAATGCGACTTAATGCCAGACGGAGGGCGTGCAGAGATGTTTGATCTTCAGCAGGTCATTGAATAATGTATGAAGATGAGAAATACAATTCATTGCAGGTTCATCGATTTAGAAAAAGTGTAATGACAAAGTCAATGGCCTTGAATTACGGGATTTTTTCAAAGTGTGATTGTGGAATGAGATAAGAGCTGTGTATGATGAAAGAAACACAGGAGTAGGAATATATGAAATGCTTAGTAAGTGACACGGCATTGAGCAGGGAGTAAGACAAGAATATCTAGTAATTTCTTGATTGTTGAATTCCCTTAGGGATAAATGTATAAAGAATTCTTGTATTGATGATAAAGGTCCCGTAGTTAAAGCTGTCTTGGTCGCCACAATATAAAAAAATGTTGAGACTCTAGAAAGAGTGCAGAGAAGAGCAGCAAAGATGATCAGGGGGCTGGAGGCTAAAACATATCAAGAACGATTGCAGGAACTGGGTATGTCTAATCTAGTGAAAAGAAGGGCTAGGAGTGACATGACATGATAGTCTTCCAATATTTGAGGGCTGCCACAAGGAAGAGGGAGTCAAGTATTCTGTGGAGCTGCTGAAGAAGCAACGGATAGAAACTAAGCAAGGAGAGAAGCAACCTAGAACTGAGAAATTTCCTTAGAGAACAATTAATCAGTGGAACGACTTGCCTCCAGAAGTTCTGGGTGCTCCAACACTGAAAGTTTTTAAGAAGAGACTGGACAACCATTTGTCTGAAATGGTTTTGGGTTTCCTGCCTGAGCAGGGGGTTGGACTAGAAGACCTCCAACGTCCCTTCTGACTCTGTTATTCTAGATATTTATGATGTCTTTTCCTTGCCTAAAGGATGATATGATTAATCAGTGGAACGACTTGCCTCCAGAAGGTATGGGTGCTCCACCAATGTAGGTTTTTAAGAAGAGATTGGATAACCATTTGTCTGAAATGGTAGAGTGTTTCCTGCCTGAGCAGAGGATTAGACTAGACCAGTGGTTCTCAACCTGTGGGTTGGGACCCCATTTGGGGTCGAACGACCATTTCACAGGGGTCGCCAAACAACGCAGTCCGCCATTTTTTCCCCCTTTTTCTTAGCTGTGCTACTCCCTTTTATTCGATTGGCTTTTGAAAGCCAATAGAATAGACTCTCTTGAATAGAGTCTAATTCTATTGGCTTTCAAAAGCCAATAGGAATTGTCCAGGCTGTCTCTGCCCTGCTGAGCCCACCAAAAGTCCCATTCTGCAAACGGTGCTGCACCAGTTGAGTAGTCCTCGACTTACAACCGGTTGAGTAGTCCTCGACTTACGACCGGTTGGGGGTCACGGCATTAAAAAGGTTGAGAACCACTGGACTAGAACATCTCCAAGGTCCCATCCAACTGTTATTCTGCTAAGATGTGAATATATGTGTATTTTGTATGACAGTGATACTGTATAGTTGAGTGAAAACTCCAGCTGTTGGTAGGAAACACCAGATAGATAACATGCTGCATCAAGGAAGAAGCTTCTAATATTCATGTATCAAAGGCCAAGGCAGCTGTGTTCGACAGGGTAAGCTGAGTGAATCACAATTGAAAGAAGTCAGCTAATTAGTATTCCATACCAGAATGCTGAGAAAGTAGATGGAGGGATGTTAATACATATAAATCTCGGTAGGAGAAAGAGCAGGTGGCATGTGGATTGTTATGGGGAATGATTGATTTGGCCTTCTCAGTGTCTGCACCTGCCCTATGGACCAGCGTCCATGGGAGATTAAGAGTGTCACATGTTCCGACTAATGAAGCACTTCAAAGAACTTTCAGGCATGTTTCCTAAAGTCTTTATTTGCAGAGCTACAATTTTTGTCGGTCGCCATGTTCGACTGGTTAATGCCAGAATCTGAACTTCCTGCCGCTGGCATCAAGCTTTCCTTGCTCAACCCCTCCCTTCTCATGCAGTCACAGGTCACATTATCCAATTAGTGAGAAGGTCAAACGTTTACTTCCTCTTTCTTTCCCGGGCTTTTTCCCCCGCCCAGTCTAAGCTAAGTATTAACCCAATAAATGCCAGACAGTTTTGCATATTGTCAAAGCAAGAATATACAGTATTTGCAGCATTGACAAAGAGGGCCCAACCCTCTTATACTTTTGCAAGGCATTGAAGACCTGGATGTTCCTCTGAGTATTTGGGTCAGGGAAGAGGTGACTTATTTTCCAAAGTAGCAGAGGGCAAGACAAGAAACAACAGATGGAAACTAATCAAGGAGAAAAGCAACATAGAAGTAAGGAGAAATTTCCTGACAGAACAATTAACCGGTGGAACAACTTGCCTCCAAAAGTTATGGGTGCCCTATCAATGGAGGTTTTTAAGAGGAGATTGGACAATCATTTATCTGAAATGGTATAGATCTACAATGTCCCTTCCAACTCTGTCATTCTGTTTTATTCTGCTAGTATGGATGTAATTATTTATCCTCAGCACCAAGGATATTTGAGTGGTTTGTTTGTAAGCTACCAAGAGTCACTTGTGTGAGATGGGCAGAAATGTAAATGACATAAACAAATAAAAGTGAAAATGTGTATAAAATATGCTTCTGCTCCCTTTTTATATGGAAATGTGAACTGGGTGTCAGAAGACATGCAACATTGAGCCGAGGTGGTGCAGCAGTTAGAGTGCAGTACTCCAGGCCACTTTAGCTGACTGTGTTCAGCAGGTCAGCGGTTCAAATCCCACCGGCTCAAGGTTGACTCAGCCGTCCATCCTTCTGGGGTAAGTAAAATGAGGACCCAGATTGTTGGGGGCAATGTAAATATATATATATACATTGCTTACTGGTGTACACCACTTAGAGAGTGCTTGCACTTAAAGCGGTATATAAGTCTCATAAATAAATAAAATTGAATGAGGAAAAAAGATAAGAAAAAAGTAGGCAGTAAAGCACGATTATTTACCTAGGCCTTGTGGTAGAATGGATGGGGCTCTCCATTTATAATGCTTCATATTTGCCGTTGTTGGACTGCCTTCTTGTGATTATTTTGCAGTTCTTTTTATACTTCTTTGCTGAATCTTTTGTAGAAGATTAGAACCCACAGGTATGTGGTGATGTCAAGTCCAAAATCAAGAAGGGCACGTGGTGAGTCTTCCAAGCTGAGATCTTTATTGTTTCAGACCTATAGACCAGTGGTTCTCAACCTGTGGGTCAGGACCCCATTTGGGGTCGAACAAACCATTTCACGGGGGTCACCAAACTACGCAGTCCGCCATTTTTTCCCCTTTTCCTTAGCTGTGCTACTCCCTTTTATTCTATTGGCTTTTGAAAGCCAATAGAATAGATTCTCTTGAATAGAGTCTAATTCTATTGGCTTTCAACTTACGATCGGTTGGGGGGTCGCGGCATTAAAAGGTTGAGAACCACTGCTATAGATCAAATCTTACCAGACCAAGGACTCTACCATCTGTATCTACAGGTCCATATCTATCTATAGAAGATCTTATCTTTTGTGTGAACTATTAGAGAGGGAATGTCTTCATACTTTTCCTCCCACGCATCCTATCTGGATTGAGTTGCTTCTTAGTCCTCTGAAATTTTCTCTGTTCCCTGTTGAAGCACCACTTAGGAGCCAAGCTTTGATCGAAACATCATGGTTGCCATCTTCACACTTTTTTATTACATACCAGGGACACCCCTACATGGTAGTTGAAATCTTCTACCCTTAAGATGGAAGCATTGGGTGATCTCAGAGGCTAAACCATGCCAATCTTGGTTAAAACTCGCATGGGGGCTCTCCAGAAAACCCAGGATTTTAGATGTTGAACTTGGAGAATTTGAAAAGATTTAAGGAATTGGTGATGGCAAACTATCTCCCTATTATTGCCAAGAAAGTTACATGGGAAATTACGTTGTCAGTGAAATTACCAACTTCATGCTCAATTCTAGGAAGACTTCATTTTGGCTCCCCTTTTGGTGCCTGAGGAACATTTCTTAAAACAATAGGGTACAATTATAATAATATACTTTTTAATTACGGAAATGAGTACCCCAGCAGCTCGTGGTGTCCTTTCTTTAAAGAAAAAGCCATTTGCATTTAAATATAACCATACCCAGGACAGTTCGGTACTAGAGAACAGTTGACTCTGGAGATTTGCAGACTGGCAAACGAGAAGAAAATGGGGCAAATTCAAAGGACTGCTAATAGCAGGGATTAGTGCATCTCATTGAAAAGGCCTACATTTTACTGGAGGAAATAAAATGAAACCCTGTGGATATCTTCATTGGAAGAACAAAGCCCCAAATCCACATTGCTTAATAGCAACACTTCCATTTCAACAGAGTCAAAGCTTTTATTAGACAGTGCTAGAGGTTTAGTCCATGTTTTGCCTAGCCCAGCGGGGATGCTTCTGTCCTGATTCGCCATGATCTCTCAGCAGCTTTCGTTGCAATCGGTCATGGCATCTTTCTGGATCCCCTAGAGGGCAGGGGGATCTGGGAAAAACCAAGTGTACAGGTATAGTATAGGGGGTACCTTGCTCAATAGTAGTAACTGTGAGAGGGATCTCAGAGTCCTGGTGGACAATCGCTTAGATATGAGCCAGCCGTGTGCTGCAGCTGCCAAAAAAATCAAAACAGTGCTGGGCTGCATTAACAGAGGGATAGAATCAATATCACGCAAAGTATTAATACCACTTTATAAGGCCTTGGTAAGGCCACCCTTGGAATACTGCATCCAGTTTTGGTCACCACAATGTAAAACAGATGTTGAGACTCTAGAAAGAGTACAGAGAAGAGCAACAAAGATGATTAGGGGACTGGAGGCTAAAACATATAAGGAACGGTTGCTGGAATTGGGGATGTCTAGTTTAATGAAGAGAAGGACAAGGGGGGACATGATAGCAGTGTTCCAATATCTCAGGGGCTACAACAAAGAAGAGGGAGTCCAGCTATTCTCCAAAGCACCTGAAGGCAGGACTAGAAGCAATGGATGGAAACTAATCAAGGAGAGAAGCAACCTAGAACTAAGGAGAAACTTCCTGACAGTTAGAACAATTAATCAGTGGAACAGCCTGCCTCCAGAAGCAGTAAAAGCTCCAACACTGGAAGTTTTTAAGAAGAGACTGGACAACCATTTGTCCGAAATGGTATAGGGTTTCTTGCCTGAGCAGGGGGTTGGGCTAGATGACCTCTAAGGTCCCTTCCAACTTTTTATTACTATTATTATTATTATTACTATTATTACTATTACTATTTTATTACTTTTTGGATTGAGACATCCTCCAGGTGGTCACTGAGGGAGTCATTATCTCTTGTGGTGGACCATTACAATGGATTCTACATGGGGTTGCTCTTGACGACCACTCAGAAACCACGTGTCAGGCCCCAAAGAAATGCATCCTCATTTATTTTAGCTTTGTAGCTTTCTTTGTTGCCTGCCATTCTGTTGGGAGGGGGCAGCCTTTGGGGGTGCTTTGCACTGTCTGCTTTGTTGCCTTGTTGCCCTTGCCCCAGGGGAGGGAACGTCTCACCCTTAACTGAGACACAGTTTGTGCCTGGAGCCAGAAGAAATCAAAAGTGAGAAGGGCTTTGAAGAGCCCGCTGATAAGATCAGTTACCAAAACACGATGCCATCTGTGGGTTGGCTGGGATTCAACTGAACACTGGGACACTGGGGGGAGGAGGCATATAAACAGAGGCATAGAATCAAGATCACACGAAGTAATATTACCACTTTATAAAGCCCTAGTAAGACCACAGCTGGAATACTGCAGCCAATTTTGGTCACCATATCACAAAAATGATGTTGAGAGTTTGGAAAAAATTCAGGGAAGAGCAACTAAGATGATCCAAGGCCTGGAGACTAAAACATATGAAGAACGGCTGCAGGACTTGGGTTTGGCCAGTCTAAAGAAAAGAAGAAATAGGGGAGACATGTTAACAGTGTTCCAGTATTTGAGGGGCTGCCACAAAGAAGAGGGGGCCAGGTTGTTCACCAAAGCACCAGAGGGAAGGACGAGAAACAATGGTTGGAAACTGACCAAAGAGAGAAGCAACCTGGAATTGAGGAGAAACTTCCTGATAGTGAAAACAATCAACCAATGGAACAGCTTACCCTCAGAAATCGTGGGTGCTCCATCACTGGAGGTTTTTAAGAGGAGACTGGACATTCACCTGTCTGAGATGGTATAGGTTCTCCTCCTTGATCAGGGGGCTGGACTAGAAGACCTCCAAGGTCCCTTCCAGCTCTATTCTATGCTATTCTATTCTATTCTATTCTATTCTATTCCTTTCCCTTTACAGCTTTCTATATACTCAACTGTTTATACGTTAGTTGAAAGTTTTCTTCCAAGTTATACCTTATTGTTTTCCAATTATTTTGGTGGCCTCCTGAAAAAGCACCTCTGGGATATTATTTTGCTTCCTTTTGTTTTGAATATTTGCCCTGTCCAGAACGTTACACCATTGGGCAACTCTCTAAATTCAACAAATAAATACTTTATATTATTTTAAAAGCCTGCATTGCCTGGGGAAACCTATGCAATAGAAAACATTAAGAACATTTCTATTAAGAAAACTGTTGCTATTTTTCAAGGAATGTGCATTATGAGCAACGGGACATTAGGGAAACGGAGTAGGCTGAGAGACCAGGCAAAGTGATTAACAATGCAGGGTCTAAATTGGCAGAGGTATTTGTGCTTGAAATCAAAGAACAAAGTTGTATTGCACTGCAGTTCAGAATCAAGGTATTATTGGGCAGAAGGGACCAATCAAAGAGAAAGATCAACAGTTCCAAAGTAACTATTATGGGTTGAACTCAAAGAACTTCTAAGTCTGAGCTCTTACCAAGGGTTGTTCTGCGCTATATCTTACTATACCTCATTTAATTCCAATTTCAAGAGGCAGGCTGTAATGGAGTAAGAGTCTATCAGCTCAATAGACCACCGTGCTTAAGAGAAAGAATAGAATAGGAATAGAATAGAATAGAATAGAATAGAATAGAATAGAATAGAATAGAATAGAATAGAATAGAATAGAATAGAATAGAGCTGGAAGGGACCTTGGAGGTCTTTAGGTCCATCCCCCCTGCTTAAGCAGGAGGACCTATACAATCTCAGACAAGTGACTGGCTCACCTCTTCTTAAAAACCTCCAGTGATGGAGCGCCCACGATTTCTGGAGGCAAGCAGTTCCACTGGTTATTTGTCCTCACTGTCAGGAAGTTTCTCCTTAATTCCAGGTTGCTTCTCTCTTTGATCAGTTTCCAACCATTGTTTCTCGTCCTTCCCTCTGGTGCTTTGGTGAATAACGTGACCCCCTCTTCTTTGTGAAACCCCCTCAAATACTGGATTACTGCTATCATGTCTCCCCTATTTCTTCTTTTCTTTAGACTGGCCAAACCCAAGTCCCACAGCCGTTCTTCGTATGTTTTAGTCTCCAGGCCTTTGATCATCTTAGTTGCTCTTCTCTGAATTTTTTTCCAAACTCTCAACATCTTTTTGTGATAAGGTGACCAGAACTGGCTGAAGTACTCCAAGTGTGGCCTTACTAGGGCTTTATAAAGTGGTACTAATGCTTCACGTGATCTTGATTCTGTGCCTCTGTTTATACAACCCAGGATTGTATTGGCTTTTTTGGCTGCTGCTGCACACTGCTGGCTCATGGTTAAATGATCGTCCACTAGGACTCCAAGGTCCCTCTCACGGTCACTGTTTTTAAGCCAAGTCTCACCCAGTGGCCTTCTAGATTCAGGAAGGGGTGCGCAATGGCTCAGTGGTTAAGGTGCTGAGTTTGTCAGTTGGAAAACTGACAGCCCGGGGTTCAAGACCCGAGTGCTGCATGATGGGATGAGCTCCCATTACTTGCCTCAGCTCCTGCCCAGCTAGCAGTTCGAAAGCATGCAAATGCAAGTAGATAAATAAGCACAACTTCAGTGGGAAACTAATAGCATTCCATGCCCCTTGGCCTATAGTAATACTACTACTACTACTACTACTACTATAGTACTAATAATAGTAATATTAGTAGTAGTAGTAGTAGTAGTAGTAATAATAATAATAATAATAATAATAATAATAATAAACCTGTAATACCATCAAACATCCACATCTGCCTATCCCAGGTCCTGGGTAAGGACTTGATAGGTAGACAAAATGCCAAATCCAGTCTGAACATTTGGCTGACTGTGCGATGATCCATAATAATAATAATAATAATAATAATAATAATAATAATAATAATAATAATAATAATAATAATAATAATAATAATAATAATAAAGTTGGAAGGGATCTTGGAGGTCATCAAGTCCAACCCCCTGCTCAGGCAGGAAACCCTACACCATTTCGGACAAATGGCTGTCCAGTCTCTTCTTAAAAACTTCCAGTGTTGGAGCATTTACTGCTTCTGGAGGCAAGTTGTTCCACTGGTTAATTGTTCTAACTGTCAGGAAGTTTCTCCTTAGTTCTAGGTTGCTTCTCTCCTTGGTTAGTTTCCATCTGTTGCTTCTTGTCCTGCCTTCAGGCACTTTGGAGAATAGCTTGACTTCCTCTTCTTTGGGGCAGCCCCTGAGATACTGGAACACTGCTATCATGTCCCCCCTTGACGTTCTCTTCATTAAACTAGACATCCCCAATTCCAACAACCGTTCCTTATATATTTTAACCTCCAGGTCCCCTATCATCTTTGTTGCTCTTCTCAGCACTCTTTCTAGAGTCCCAACATCTTTTATACATCGTGGTGACCAAAACTGAATGCAGGATTCCAAATGTGGTCTTACCAAGGCATTGAAGAGTGGTATCATGCTGGCCACAAGACCAGCAGGGTGTCTTCAGATAATGCTGGCTCCCTGGGCTAAGAAACAGAGATGAGCATTGCCCCTAGAGCAGTGGTCACCAATCTTTTGGGAACCAGGGACCAGTTCCATGGAGAGAGGTTTTTCCGTGGACTGGTGGCGGTCTGGTTTCTCATGCTGCCTGCATCCCATTTTGTTTTCACCTAGGTAAGCATAACCAGCCTTTCTATCTTCCTGTTGTAAGGATCCGGCAGGTTTTCGTACTTAAATAGAAGAATATATTCATCCTAACCGTTTTTCTAAGACTTACATGGCATGAAATTAATTATGCACAGCTGAAATTGCTCGTGAAAAGGAAGGATAAAAGACGAGGAGGAATATTTCTTTTTTATCTTGTTTTCCGCAATGTTAATTTGAAACTCGTTATGACTTCAGTTACTTATAATTAAATGATTTCTTTTTTTAAAAAAAAATAGTCACTTCAGTTAATTCCCACAGAGCTGATAAGTAGACAGAAGGACATATAATGGCATTTCTGCCTGTACTGGAGTAGTTAGAGTCAGAGATTTGGTTGATTATTTCAATTAGTGCATGGGAGGAAAACTTAGCCCTGCTTAAAACAGGCTCACAGAGTCTATTGGCTGGTTTGTCATCACTCACAAGACACATGGAGATTCTAGTGCTTGTTGGGAGTTGTTTTTAAATCACAATTAATAACAACAACAACAACAACAACAACAACAAAGTTGGAAGAGAGCTTGGAGATCATCTAGTCCAACCTCCTGTTCAGGCAGGAAACCCTATACCATTTCAGACAAATGGCTGTCCAGTCTCTTCTTAAAAACTTCCAGTATTGGAGCATTCACCGCTTCTGGAGACAGGTTGTTCCACTGGTTAATTGTTCTAACTATCAGGAGGTTTCTTCTTAGTTCCAGGTTGCTTCTCTCTTTGATCAGTTTCCATCTGTTGCTTCTTGTCCTGCCTTCAGGTGCTTTGGAGAATAGCTTGACTCCCTCTTCTTTGTGGCAACCCCTGAGATACTGGAACACTGCTCGTCCTTCATGTCACCCCTCGTCCTTCTCTTCATTAGACTAGACATACCCAATTCCAGCAACCATTCCTTATATGTTTTAGCATCCAGTCCCCTGATCATCTTTGTTGCTCTTCTCTGTACTCTTTCTAGAGTCCCAATATCTTTTATACATCATGGTGACCAAAACTGGATGCAGTATTCCAAGTGTGGCCTTACAAAGGCATTGTAAAGTGGTATTAACACTTCACATGATTTTGATTCTATCCCTCTATTAATGCAACCTAGCACTGTGTTGGCTTTTTTGGCAGTTGCAACACACAGCTGGCTCAGTTAGGAAAACTTTTGGTGACCAAATTAGCTCTGAACACCTAAAGAGAACTGAGGGCTATATATAATTGATATGACATCTTTCACATGGATAAGGCTGAATTTAGGGAAGATAATTTTTCTTAACCTTGATATGCCCCTTTGGGCAATTCACAAATTAAATGCAGTCAGTGGGATGCATTTAATGCTTGTCTTTCTTCTGTTTGGCCATAGTACCTAGGATTATGGGAACTGTTTTCCCCATACATTTAGAGAACGATTGAGAAATTTTAAAAGTAAGGTCAATGTTGCAACGGCACTGACAAAAGTGATTTATGACCATTGTCACATCCCCATGGTCACGTCATCAAAGTTCACATGCTTGAGAACTATCTTATATTTATGACAGTTTCAGTGTCCTGGGGGGGGGGACATGTTGTGATTCCTAGCCAGCCAGTGGATCCGGCAGCTGAGTCTGAGTAATCAGAGGAGGAGGAGGGGCTTGGAGTGACATCAGAGTCAGAGAAAGGCTCTGAGGACTCCAAGACTTACAGTCTGACAAGAACCCTGGCACCTCTACTCGCACTCAGGCTGAAACACAGCTGGGCTGGGAGCCTGAGTTGGACAGTGATGAATCACAGCTGGGGCAAATCCCGGATGCACGAAAGCACAGGCAAGAGAAGTGAGTAGGATAGCGGAATGCAATGGGGTGGCTCCAAAGGCAAAGGAGAAGGCTTTAGGAAGCCACGCCTTGGCTGCATAATAAAAGGGAAGGTGTGGGAGGTGCTGGTTGCAAAGGCAACCGTTCATGTTGAGGATCGAGTTTCTGTGGACTGTGTTTTGTTTGCCTTGGACATGGACTCAGATCTGTGAATAATAAAAGGGGATTGGTTTTTTCCTGTGGTTCCAGCCTGCTTGTTGGAAGAGGGGTTTCTTCTTGTGAGCTTAACCAGGACTCACGTAGGCTGGGACAGAACAGGTCATGTGATCATCTTTTAAGACCTTCTGTCAAGCAAAGTCAACCGGGAAGCCAGATTCACTGAACAATCATATAACTAATTTAATCAATGCAGTGATTCACTTAACAACTGTCTCACAGTGACAGATATTTTGGTCTCACTTGTGGTGGTAAGTCGTATTGTCCTTCAGGTTATTAAGTTTTCAACATTAAAGTCTTACTTATTTAATTTTTTATTTAAAAAATGCACAGGCCACCCATCTTATCCATACCGCTTGGTTGTCCTGTTACCAGATAGACAGGCAACCAATTCTGCAGTGCAGAAATGGATAATACTCTACTCTAGTACAGAGAGAGAGAGAGGGAGAGGGAGAGAGAGAGAATATATATATATATATATATATATATATATATATATATATATATATATATATATATATATATATATATATATATATGTTTTCTGAGGTTTTCGCGGGTATTTGTATGTAGGTCTTTGGTTGTTCGGGTTTTCTCCCACGTAAAATTGGAAGTGTCTTGGCGACGTTTCGACGAAGTCCCATTCGTCATCTTCAGGCTGGTGCTTTCAGCTTCGTGCCTCGAGCAGCAGTGTGTGGTCTTGGCTGTTTCTTCCTTTTAACTGCCAGTGGAGGTATGAACTGATTGGGTGGGAGCTTGGCTGTGTTCTGATTGGGTGGAGGTGTGTTCTGATTGGTTAGGGGCTTGGCTGTGCTCTGATTGGCTGGGGGGTTGGCTGTGCTCTGATTGGCTGGGGGAGTGTTCTGTTTGGTTGTGCTCAGGTTAGTCTGAGTTGCAGAGGGATTCAAGATTTTGGGCTGCCCTGCCATTCCTTGGCTTCGTGTTCGTGGTCGTGCTTCCTCTTCATGGAGGGTGTCAGTTTGCTTCATGTATGGATTGGGGGGGTTTAAAGTGGCTAATGATGCAGCTGTGGTCTGGCTTCTGGTTTGTGGTCGTGCCTCATAGTCAGTGTGGCTTTGGGTTTGTTTTTTGCGTGGATGTTTGGTGGTGACATCCTGTGTGGTTTTTGTGAGTGTGGGTCTGGTATCATTTTTTGTGTTAGGGAGTCGTTTGTCAATGAGGGCGGGTTTCCAAATGGCTGGTAGGCGGGAGGTATCATCTCGCTTGTTCATGCTGTGTGGGCGTTTTTCTATCTCGATGGCTTCTCTGATTATTCTGTTATTAAAATGTTCACTTTTGGCAATGGTTCTGGTATTTTTAAAGTCAATTTCATGTCCCGTAGCTTTAAGGTGTTGGACCAGGGAAGATGTTGGTTCCTCTTTTTTGACTGAGTTCTTATGTTCTTCAATGCGTGCACTTATTCTTCTGTTGGTTTGTCCGATGTATGTGGTGGGACAAGTGGTGCATGGGATTTCGTATACTCCTTGATTTTCTAATTCAATTTTATCTTTGGGGTTTCTAAGGATGGTGGATATTTTTCTGTTTGTGCAGAATGCTGTTTTGATGTTGTGTTTATGGAGGATCTTACTGATTCTGTCTGTGATGCCTTTTATGTATGGGAGGATGGCTTTGCCGTTTTCTTGTTCTTTGTCTTGGATTTTAGTGGGGGTTTCTTTTTGGATTAGGTTTGTAATCTTATTTCTATGGAATCCATTGGATGTTAGTACATTGGTGAGAGTGTGTAGTTCGGGTTTTAGGTGTTGTTCGTCAGCTAAGCGTTTTGTTCTGGAGATGAGTGTCTTGGCTACAGAGTTGATCTGTGCTGGGTGGTGGTGTGAGAGAGCGTGCAGATAGCGGTTTGTGTGTGTTTTCTTCTGGTAGATGGTGTGTCCTAGGGAGCCATTGGATTTCTTGTAGACTAAGACATCCAGGAAGGGATCTCGAGATAGAAAAACGCCCACACAGCATGAACAAGCGAGATGATACCTCCCGCCTACCAGCCATTTGGAAACCCGCCCTTATTGACAAACGACTCCCTAACACAAAAAATGACACCAGACCCACACTCACAAAAACCACACAGGATGTCACCACCACACATCCACGCAAAAAACAAACCCAAAGCCACACCGATGACGAGGCATGACCACAAACCAGAAACCAGACCACAGCTGCATCATTAGCCACTTTAAACCCCTCCAATCCATACATGAAGCAAACTGACACCCTCCATGAAGAGGAGGCACGACCACGAACGCGAAGCCAGAAAATAGCAAGGCAGCCCAAAATCTTAAACCCCTCTGCAACTCAGACTAACCTGAGCACAACCAAACAGAACACTCCCCCAGCCAATCAGAGCACAGCCAAGCCCCTAACCATTCAGAACACACCTCCACCCAATCAGAACACAGACAAGCTCCCACCCAATCAGTTCATACCCCCACTGGCAGTTAAAAGGAAGAAACAGCTAAGACCACACATTGCTGCTCAAAGCACGAAGCTGAAAGCACCAGCCTGAAGATGACGAATGGGACTTCGTCGAAACGTCGCCAAGACACTTCCAATTTTACGTGGACTCACTGAAGGAAAATTTAACAAATACAAAAATTAAATTAATTTCAAAAGAAATTATTTTATTATAAAATAATAAATAATAATAAAATAAAGAAAGTGAACCCAGAAATACAAGAGTTACAATAATTTTGACAAATACATGGTCACCAATAATAAAAGTAACTGAATGAAATGATTAATACAGTGTTGAATTTTCCATGGCAAGTTCTCCTAGACCAGGGGTTCTCAGCCTTGGCAACTTTAAGACTTGTGGACTTCAACTCCCAGAATTCCTCAGCCAGCTTTGCTGTCCTAGACCCTGTGTGTGTGTGTGTGTGTGGAGAGAGAGAGAGAGACAGACAGACAGACAGACATAAAATTGTTTTCCTTTCTATAGACAGGCCTTGCTAGACATACAGCATATACATATACTATACATCTCTCTCTCTCTCTCTTCTCTCTCTCTCTCTCTCTCTCTGTGTGTGTGTGTGTCTGTCTGTCTGTCTGTCTGTCTGTCTCTGTCTGTTTCTCTGTCTCTGTCTCTGTCTGTCTGTCTGTCTGTCTGTCTCTCTCTCTCTCTGTGTCTCTGTCTGTCTGTCTGTCTGTCTGTCTGTCTCTCTCTGTCTCTGTCTGTCTGTCTGTCTGTCTGTCTGTCTCTCTCTCTCTCTCTCTGTCTCTGTCTGTCTGTCTGTCTGTCTGTCTGTCTGTCTCTGTCTCTGTCTCTGTCTCTGTCTCTCTCTCTCTCTCTCTCTCATTCTCTCTCTCGTGTGTAGCCAGAATGGAAATATGGAAAGGTACAACAGCAGGGAACTCTCCAATGGGAAGATCTAGTATCCTGCATATGATCTAGTATCCTGCATTCTAATATCTTTATCAATACCCTGGAATTTTAAGGACATGCCTATGTGTGAATAACAAAAATTAGTGGTATTCTTTCCTGGTTAAGACATTTAAAGACTTGCTCCTGTCAATTTTCATTAACAGAGAGGGCAGGAGGGTATTGTTTTTTGAGGACAATATATTTTTAACCAAACATTTTTATTGCATTAACTCCCAAATTGTTTGACACTGATTTATTATCCATATTTTATTCTGCCTCACTGGTGCAGATATGAATACTTTTAGCATCCATAAATATATTTTTGAATGCTTTTTGTAAATATGCCAACAAAATTGAAGTTTTCAAAGGAGGAATTTTGCAAGAGGTTAAACCTCTTGTCTTCTGGGTAAAAGTTTTTCAGACTGCACTCTGATTGACCTGATTAAGATCTGATTGAGATTTGTCTATCACAGGGGTGTCAAACGCACAATATCACGTAACGTGTCACAACATATAACATGTCATTCCTGATTCTTTGGAGCCTGACTTATATGTGTGCACTGGCTGCTCACACATTGCATTTATATAGTGTCTGGTTCTGTGTTACTTCATAACCGGCCATCAACACTCTTGTGGTTGTTGTTAGTTGCGAAGTCATGTCCGACCCATCGCGACCCCATGGACAATGTTCCTCCAGGCCTTCCTGTCCTCTACCATCTTCTGGAGTCCATTTAAGCTCACACCTACTGCTTCAGGGACTCCATCCAGCCACCTCCTTCTCTGTCGTCCCATTCTTCTACTGCCCTCCATCTTTCCCAGCATTAGGCTCTTCTCCAGTGAGTCCTTCCTTCTCATTAGATGGCCAAAGTACTTGAGTTTCAACTTCAGGATCTGGCCTTCTAAAGAGCAGTCAGGGTTGATCTCCTCTAGGACTGACCGGTTTGATCCCTTGCAGTCCAGGGGACACGCAGGAGTCTTCTCCAGCACCTCAAAGGCCTCCGCTCTTTGGCACTCAGCCTTTCTTATGGTCCAACTTTCACAGCCATACATTGCAACTGGGAAAACCATAGCCTTTACTACACGTACTTTTGTTGGCAGGGTGATGTCTCTGCTTTTTAGTATGCTGTCTAGATTTGCCATAGCTTTCCTTCTCAGGAGCAAGCATCTTTAATAAATACAATGTGAAGAACAGCCCAGTGCACACATTTTGGAGAGAGAGAGAGAGAGAGAGAGAGAGAAATTCCCTGAGGATGGAAGCTTGGAAGAATAAACCTTTGGTCAGTGTGACCAACTCAGATTGGATCCTGCAAAAATTTCCTTACTGGGGAAGGTACTCAAAAAAAAAAATATGCATGCTTTATTTTAAGCCACCAGTTGTTGAGCATAGTAGTCTACCAACTGTAGTAAATAAATATAAATTTAAATCTGCATAATAGACTATGTGCAAGGTTTGTAATGATTGTTGCAATGGAACAGGGTGGTTTTTTTTTGTTTTTTTTTTTTGTCATCCTGTATAAACTCTGCAAGTCTGAAAAGTTAATTTTAGCCGGCAAAATTTATGCAGTTTTGCAGATATTTTCAAGGATGGAAGAAGCATGTTTCTTCCTGCCTCTTAGGAATAAATCATTTTTTCCCCTTGGTGGGTAAATAATTTTGATAAATGTTCAAAAATCAACATCCTGCCTAAAAGGCCTGGACTACCAGTAGAATACTATCAATATCACGACCACACATAAACACTTTTCTCTTGCCTTCGTACATTTTCTCACATCAAAGCTATTTTTAAATCCAGGGTTTACATGTGATTAAAAACCTATGTAATTAGTAACCAAGGCAACAGGGATAGTTTTCATAACAAGCCCCTCCTTTTCCAAGGGCAGCCCTTAAGAAAACTGCTAACGGCACATAGCATGCAATTTTAAATCAAAGTGCGAGAAAACGAGGGCAAGTTAATATTACCAAGGCAATTATGGAAGGCTGGTTGGGGAAGATGGGAAATAAACTCTTCAGACCTTCTCTATGCAGTTCAGTCTATTCTTATTTGAACAAAGGATCCAGTTAAACAAAGAATTCCAGTGCAAAATTTGTAAAGTGCAGGAATTTCTTTTTATGAACATAGGAGACAGTCTAATTTAGTTCAATGTGTCTCAACATCAGTGACTTTAAGATGTGCGGCCTGCAACTCCCAGAATTCCACTCCTTTAAGATGTGTGGACTTCAACTCCCAGAATTCCACTCCTTTAAGATGTGTGGCCTTCAATTCCCAGTACTCAACTCCTTTAAGATGTGTGGACTTCAATTCTCAGAATTCAATTCTTTTAAGATGTGTAGACCTCAACTCCCAGAATTCCACTCCTTTAAGATGTGTGGACATCAATTCCCAGAATTCAACTCCTTTAAGTTGTGTGGCCTTCAATTCCCAAAATTCAACTCCTTTAAGATGTGTGGACTTCAACTCCCAGAATTCCACTCCTTTAAGTTGTGTGACCTTCAATTCCCAGTACTCAACTCCTTTAAGATGTGTGGACTTCAATTCCCGGAATTCAACTCTTTTAAGATGTATAGACCTGAACTCCCAATACTCAAATCCTTTTAAGAAGTAGACTTCAATTCCCAGAATTCAACTTAAGATGTATGGACTTCGACTCCAGAATGCTGACAGGGTGATACTAGGAGAGAGTTGAAGTCCATACATCTTAAAATTGCTGAGGTTGAGAAACACAGATGTAATTGGTCTATTGATCCAGTTTGCTCAAAATTAGCTACAAAACCACCACCAACAGGTGCTACTGTTCTTCCTATAGGCATCATCTCTGCCTTCTGACAATATGCTTAACTGAGTAGTAAAAGTCTCATAAAGGTCATTGCACTCAGTTTGTTTCCACCTTGTTTCTGTGGCTTAACTCTTTCCTTGCTTTCCTGGATCATAAGATAAAAGGGGAGGTAGTAATTTGGGGAGAAGGTTCCTACTATGGGGATTAATCTGACAGGAAATGCAGGAATACAGAACATGAGAATGGATATAGATCTGGTTGGAGACCTGGTGCTGGTATGTGTGAATATTGTCTGACATAGACAATATACATACATACCCACACCCCCTCTCCAACCCTCTCCACACCTCCTACACACTGTCATGTAACACCTCACACCCAGTGGTGGGATTCAAACATGTGAACAACCAGTTCTCTGTGTGGATGACGCTTCCTGAAGTCCGTTCTGGGCCTGGGCAACAAAAAATTACCTACTGGTTCTGCTGAAATGGTGTGGATTGGCTGAATCCCACCTCTGTTCAACCCTGCAGACTCTCAACTCATGCCACAACCTGTGCAACAACTCCCATTCACCAAGCACCTCTTGTACACCACTGTGCACTCTCCCCAACTCATGTGGCATGTCTTGCACATTCATTTGCACCCTTGCACACTCTGCCTGACCCATTTGGCACATCTTGTAGGTATGCATGGGTGCATGAAAGTGTGTTGGTCAAAAAGGCCTCTTGGGGGTACATCGCAGGTCGGAAAGGAGGCATGAGGTGAGTAAGTATGTGGGATTGTGCAAGAGGTGCCAAGCAGGTCAGAGAACACAATACGACACAAGTCAGGAAGATTGAGCAAGAGTGCACAAGAGGTGCCACAAGCTGGGAAGAACACATAGGCATGCAGTGTGCAAGTCAGAAATGGTGCACAGGGATATCACATGTATCTGGAAGGATTGAAAGCACTGAAGTTGGCTTAAGTATTTTGGGAGCTAAAGTCCACATATCTTAAAGCTGCCAATTTTGAGAAACATTATATTAGACCCATTTACCTATTCAACCCCTAGAAATTGTCGCAATTCTTTCCATATTGCAGCTGGCTCTCCATCGGTATTAAATTGCAGGGGGGGGGAGAGAATCTCTTTCATAGAACATAAAAATGTGAACATTGAAATATGTATGTAACTTGGTGTCCTGATGGCTTAATGCCAGCAAAGCTTCTATCCCAAAACAAGATGGAGGCTTTAAATTGTCATATCATTTATAGCTGACACATCACCTACTTACAGGACCGCAAACTGACGCATAGTTCCCAGAGACCGGTGAGGTCCCACAGATTGGGCCTCCTTCAGGTCCCGTCGGCCAGACAATGTCAGCTGGCGGGCCCTCGGGGAAGGGCCTTTTCTGTGGTGGCTCCGACCTGGTGGAATCAACTTCCCCCCGAGATTCGAACTACTCCCACCTTGCCGGCCTTTAAGAAAGCCTTTAAAACTCTCCTGTTCCGGCAGGCCTGGGGTTGATGTCCCCGGGGGGGGGGGGATACAATTGGACATGCTGTATGATTGTACTTATTTTACTGTTTTATTGTTATATTATTGTTTTAATTTTGTACGCCACCCTGAGTCCCTCGGGATTGGGCGGCATATAAATTTTAGAAATAAATAAATAAATCTGGAAAGTGATGCTTAGATCTCAGTTTTATGTAAACAAAATTTGGAACCCTTGAATATACATGAGTTTTCCACAATTATATATATACTAGACGCAGTAGAGCACTACATATACTTTAGCCAATGGATCTCAATGGAAGGTGGTACAATAAAGAAAATTGAATGGCGTCTTAAATGTGGTTGGCAGGCAATCGCAACGCTAAGCATAATTTTTGAGAACAACCTTCCCCTATGTCCAAAGAGAAAAGTTTTTGATCAGTGTGTGCTACCTGCTGTAACATATGCCGTTGAAATATGGACATTAACCTCACAATCAGTACAAAAGCTATGAGTGGGGCAAAGAGCCATGGAAAGATACATGCTCAGCATAACAAGGCAAAATTTAGAAAGACCTGCACATGGATTAGAGAACAAACTAAAATATATGATGCCATCAAAAGAGTAAAAGAATTGAAATGGAAATGTGCTGGTCAAATAACAAGAAGAACTGAAGGCAGGTGGACCAAGGCAGTTATAGAATGGATCCCACTTGATAAAAAGTGTCCACGAAAGAGACCTAAAACAAGATGGATCAACAACATCAGCAAGTATTGAGGGCCCAACTGGCAAAAGAAAGCTCAGGACCATCTAGGTTGGAAACATGCAGAAGAGGCCTTCATACTGCAATGGATAGACAATGGGTAGAATGATGATATGCAATATATTTTAATAGTATTCTTGTGTCTTATCTAGAGATTTTTGGATTGAGGAGGGAAGGGGAGAGGCTGGTAGAAAGCCATGAGCGTCATTTGATTTGGCTTTTGATCTGTCCTGTTTCTCTCCCAAAGCTTGCATGGTTCACGCTACTTGTCCTCAAGGTTGGAAAGAGCCAACACCATGTATTGCTGAAGTTCCTTGCGTTCCGCTAAGTTATGTTGCAACTTCTCCAACAACTCAAAGTACCTGAAGAGGGAGTCACGTGGCCAAAGCACCTGTTCATCCTCATCAGCAGCGTAGAGTCCTGGTAAGTTCTTGTGGATGTAAGTCTCCCAGTCCAAAATTCCAGGAAACATTTCTTCAGAGCTGAAATCTGGATAGTCTGCAGTTTGAATGAATGTGGGGTCCATGGTGAACCTTTCTCTGAATGTAATGTCTTTGTCCATAGCTGTTCGAATCTGGCTAAATCTCTTTTCCATGATCTCCATTTTGAATTTGTCAGCTTGCGTCTGAGCCTCTATCTGTCTCACCTCTTCACTTAGGTCACTTCGGATGTTCTGGAAATTGGTGACCATAATGGCAACAAAGAGATTCCTAAAAATGAATGCCCCAATCAGAAGCCATAGGCAGATATATATACCACTGATCACCTTGTTTATCTCTGGGACCTTCCATGAATCTTGCAACAAAGCGTACCAGTGATCCATGGTGAAGAGAATGAAGATGGTTACTAGAGCATTGGGCATGTCCATGAAAAACATATTGTAAGTCAGGTCCATCCTGTCTGAATGGGTGTAACTCTCAAAAAAGAAGATGCCTGACACAGCAAAGACGAAGACAAGGAAGGCAAGGAGAACCAAAATGAAGGCCATAGCTTTCAGGGCTTTGGCAATAGCCATGATGAGGAGGCGGACTTGTCGGACTCTAGGAAAGAGCTTTAGGCAACGGAGCACACGGCATAACCGCAGAAGTCGGAGGCTCATCACATTGCGGTTCTGGTCCAACCCGTATATTATTTCTGGTATAAGGGAGATAATGGTCACTGTGAAATCGAAGATATTCCAGGGATTTTCCCAGTATCTCTGAAAGCTCACAAACCAATGCAGCCCAATCTCGGCCAGAAATATATATAAAATGACCCAAATAATCACCTCCAGGACTATGCTTATTTGCACAAAGGCCTCTTTGCTCTTCCCCATTATCTCTGATGAGACCATGAGGGCGACCATGTTCAAGAAGATAAGAAAGATGATAAAGCCCTTGAATGTTGGGCTGTTCAAAACTGAAGACACCCACATCTTAAAAGGGGGCCAGCGGCTGCAACGCACTTCAATACGATTGCGCCAGCGTTTCTCTTGGGTCACCATGATATTCCGGGTGGGCACGACATTGAAGCGAACCAACTGGTGATGATCCATGAGCATCATTTTCTTTCGCTTCTTGGGATCCACAAAATCTTGTATGTTATACCGTGGCACTGCATGGCTCAGCCCCTCAAAGTGATCTATCAGGTAAAATGTATAGATCAGCTTAGAGCGAATAGCATCTGCGCGGGGATTCACCTGGAAGTTTACATCAGGTTTCTCTTTGGGAATTTTCTTAGAAATGCCAGAGGGCTGCATGGCATCTGTTTGCTGCTCCTCGTTCAGAGAGAAAAATCTAGAAGTTGCTCAGTTTTTCAGTAATGATCTCACAATTGAGAAGAATGACTCCAACGTTCTATCAGCACAGGAAAAACTGCCTTGATATCAATAGGACCTGTTAATTCCTACAATCCATAGACAAGATGTTTCTCCCCACTCATCCATGGAAGCCTAGACTACAGGAGACAGGAATTAGTATCTAATGAGCTTAGATACTAATATTTTAAGCTGGAGGGATTTTCAACTGACAAAGAGTTATGCTAGAGACATACGTTGGAAGAACATGGCAGGTGGACTAAGACAGTCATAGAATGGACTCCACTTAATAAACAAGTATCCACAAAAGAGAATTGAAACAAGATAGAGCGACGATATGAGCAAGTATTGCAGGCTAAACTGGCAAAAGAATTCCTGAGCCAGCCATGCTGAGGGGAAAGGGAGAGGTTTCCAAGCTGAGCCATGCTGGCTCAGGAATTCTGGGAGTTGAAGTCCACAAGTCATAAAAGAGCCAAGGTTGCCTGCCCCTCTTCTAGGACATATGCAATCTAGATTGTTAATTTCCAAACAATGTGCCATGAATGCAAGCTTTGCCTCTATGACTCTAAAGCAGTCTCTCACAGAAAATGCTCTCTGGATTAACTCTACATGATACAGTGGTTTGTTCTACTCTACTTATTAACTACGATGGGAAAGGGAAGATAATTGAGCCCTGCCTTTGCATGAATCACTGTCCTGGTAGTGTTTTCTTTCATTGATCAGTAGTAAAGACATAACTGCTATTAAGTCATTGGCTATTGTTTCTTTGTGCTGCCAAGTTCTCTGCTCCTAAGTACTTGATAAGCTGGTGTTAAATCAGCATTTTTTCACATTGCATTGAGCAAGGTCATATATTCAGTTTTGCAGCTGCTAAGATTGTTGGATGAGCAGGTACAAAAACAGCCAGGGAAGTGATTGAAGCCTGGGAAAGTCACAGGAGTGACTTGTCAGTCCACAGGAGTGCTGATTTACCACCAGCTTATCAGGTACTCAGGAGCCAAGGAGTTGGAAGCACAAGGAAACAACAGCTAGTGACCTGATAGCCAGCCATCAACACCCCAATCAACAAATAAAAAGCCACACATAATCAGGTACCACAAAACAAAATGAAATTCAAAATGGTGAAAAAAGTAAGATTTTACATTTAGGCAAGGAAAATCAAATGCACAGATATAGTATAGGTGGTACCTTGCTCAATAGTAGCAACTGTGAGAGGGATCTCAGAATCCTAGTGGACAATCACTTAGATATGAGCCAGCCGTGTGCTGCAGCTGCCAAAAAAGCCAACACAGTGCTGGGCTGCATTAACAGAGGGATAGAATCAAGATCACATGAAGTGTTAATACCACTTTACAATGCCTTGGTAAGGCCACACTTGGAATACTGCATCCAGTTTTGGTCACCACGATGTAAAAAAGATGTTGAGACTCTAGAAAGAGTACAGAGAAGAGCAACAAAGATGATTAGAGGACTGGAGGCTAAAACACATAACGAACGGTTGCTGGAATTGGGTATGTCTAGTTTAATGAAGAGAAAGACGAGGAAGAACATGATTGCAGTGTTCCAGTATCTCAGGGGCTGCCCCAAAGAAGAGGAAGTCAAGCTATTCTCCAAAGCGCCTGAAGGCAGGACAAGAAGCAACGGATGGAAACTAATGAAGGAGAGAAGCAACCTAGAAATAAGGAGAAACCTCCTGACAATGAGAACAATGTATCAGTGGAACAACCTGCCTCCAGAAGTGGTGAATGCTCCAACACTGGAAGTTTTTAAGAAGAGACTGGACAGCCATTTGTCTGAAATGGTATATAGGATTTCCTGCCTGAGCAGGGGGTTGGACTAGATGACCTCCAAGGTCCCTTCCAACTATTATTACTATTGTTGTTGTTGTTGTTATAAATATTATGCATAAAATAACCCAAAGCACAAAAGCTAAATCTCTGGTCCCAATGACCAAACCCAAATCCGATCCTGCATTTTCACATATTGAATGAGAAACATAAGACGTGCTTCCATTGGGTTTTTCCTATATTCTTCTTTTAAAAATGGTAATATTTTTGGGGTGATACTGGATACAGTTGCAGCTCAGAGGCAGCAGAGGGAGTAGAAACATTGCATACAAGCACACTGACAGTGTTGGACTTCCCAGCGCTGACTTGTGAATCTCAGAAAGAAAGGGAGGGGTGGGGGTGGACAAGAAGTTTTTACTATTACAGATGCTCCTGGCTTTGAATCTTGCTTAAAAGCTTTTTCATTTCAAATCCCATTACGTTTCTATGAAGCCCATTAGTTAATTAAGTGAAGCTACCGAAGTCTTGGATTGTCTGAATCTGCCCTTACTCTTGGCCAGCTGTCACTGGGAATTTACCTCCACCACGTAGCCACACTCATGGAATGTGGAAAACAAATGCAAAACCAAGGTAACTTGGAATTCAGAAAACTAATTGCTCATGAGACCAAGCCAAATCTCCATCTTTCTGCGCAGTATATTAAATCACAAGGATTTCTTGTTTCTCTCTAGAAGACCCAGTGACACCAGCAAACTTAAGAGCAGAATTTATTGACAGCTCATCGGGATGGTTTCCTCCATGCTTATAAAATTAGTCTTGGGGCGGGGGCAGTAATTTTTATTCTGTTTGAGAGGGGCAGTAGCTTGCAATGTCTTCCTTTCCTTTCTTTTCTTTTTTTTTCCAAAGAAGGAGAAATTGCGTGATATTTTCAGGGCAGTGTGAAGTCTAATCTGGATAGGTTGGGAAACTTTGATGAAACAAACCACATGTCCTTCAAGAAGGATGTGAGATATTTTAGCAAGGAAAAATGTAGGGCACATATACAAAATTCATGAAGAACTTGGTCACTGACAACAAGCTGAACAGTTGCCAGCAGTGTGAGTGTAATTTCTTTGAGGCAGTTCAGACAGAGGAACCAAAGTTATGAATGAATCAGAATCAGAATAGAGCTGGAAGTGACCTTGGGGGTCTAGTCCAGCCTCCTGCTCAAGCAAGAGACCCTATACTCATTTCAGACTAAGTGACTGTCCAGTCTTTTCTTAAAAATTTCCAGTGATGAAGCATCCACAACTTTTGAAGGCAAGCTGTTCCATTGGTTGATTGTCCTCACTGATAGGAAGTTTCTCCTTAATGCCAGGTTGCTTCTCTCCTTGATTAGTTTCCATCCATTGTTTCTTGTCTTGTCCATCCATTGTTTCTGGTGCTTTGGAAAATAAGTTGACACACACACCCTCTTCTTTGTGGCAGCTCCACAAATACTGGAATACTAGTATCATGTCACCCCTAGTCTTTCTTTTCTCTAGACTAGCCAATTCCTGCAATCATTATTTGTATGTTTTTGTCTTCAGGTCTTTAACAATCTTAGTTGCTCTTCTTTGCATTTTTTTTCCAACATCTCAACATCTTTTTTTGTAATGTGATGACCAAAAGTGGATGCAGTATAAACCCTCTTCCTAAAGGTTTATAAAGTGGTATTAATATTTCACGTGATTTTGATTCTATGCCTCTGTTTATACAATCAAGGATTGTATTAGATTTTTTGGCTGCTGCCGCACATGGCTGGCTCAGGTTTAAGTGATTGTCCACTAGGACTCCAAGGTCCCTCTCACAGTTACTGTTTTTGAGCCAGGTTTCACCTAATCAGTACTTGTACCTTTAGTTTTTCCTGTCTAGGTGTAAAACCTATGGTTTGAATACTAGTTTTATTATAAGGATGTAGTAACAGAATATAGTCAAACTTTGGTTTTCCCAGTAATAATATATATCTATGAGATCTGGACTATAAGGAAGACGGAGTCCCAGAGAATTGGTGCTTTCAAATTATGGTGCTGGGGAAAACTCTTGACAGTGCCTTGGATTGCAAGGAGATCAAATCAGTCAATCCTAAAGGAAATCAACCCTGACTGTCCTTTGGAAGGACAGATGCTGAAGCTGAAGCTTCAATACTTTGGCCACCTAATGAGAAGAAAGGATCCTTGGAAAAGACCCTGATGTTGGGAAAGATGGAAAGCAAAAGGAGACAACAGAGGATGAGATAGTTAGATGGTGTCATCAACACAGTAAACATGAATTTGAGCAAACTCCAGGAGACAGTAGAGGACGGGGGGGAGGGGCTGATGTACTATCATCCATAGGGTCACCAAAAGTCGGACATGGCTTACCAACTGAACAACAACAATAAAGTAACAGAAACTTTGCAAGTATGAATGTTCCTGTCCTCAAAAAGAATTTTTCCTTTCTCTAGAGAGATTTCTCCTTGATTTCCTGCTGGGGCACGAGGTTTATTTATTATTTATTATTTATTTATTTATGAGACTTATATACCGCTTTAAGTGCAAGCACTCTCTAAGCGGTGTACACCAGTAAGCAATGTATATATATATTTACATTGCCCCCAACAATCTGGGTCCTCATTTTACCTACCTCGGAAGGATGGAAGGCTGAATCAACCTTGAGCCAGTGAGATTTGAACCGCTGACTTGCTGAACACAGTCAGCTAAAGTGGCCTGCAGTACTGCACTCTAACTGCTGCGCCACCTCGGCTCTTGAACTAGGTTGAACTAGAAGACCTCCAAGGCCCCTTCCAATGATGATCATGATAATATAATAGTAGTAAAGTTGGAAGGGACCTTGGAGGTCATCTAGTCCAACCCCCTGCTCAGGCAGGAAACCCTACACCATTTCGGACAAATGGCTGTCCAGTCTCTTCTTAAAAACTTCCAGTGTTGGAGCATTCACCTCTTCTGGAGGCAGGTTGTTCCACTGGTTAATTGTTCTAACTGTCAGGAAGTTTCTCCTTAGTTCTAGGTTGCTTCTCTCCTTGATTAGTTTCCATCTGTTGCTTCTTGTCCTGCCTTCAGGCGCTTTGGAGAATAGCTTGACTCTCTCTTCTTTGTGGCAGCCCCTGAGATATTGGAACAGTGCTATCATGTCCCCCCTTGTCCTTCTCTTCGTTAAACTAGAGATACCCAATTCCAGCAACTGTTCTTCGTATGTTTTAACCTCCAGTCCCCTAATCATCTTTATTGCTCTTCTCTGTACTCTTTCTAGAGTCTCAACATCTTTTTTACATCGTGGTGACCAAAACTGGATGCAGTATTCCAAGTGTGGCCTTACCAAGGCATTGTAGAGTGGTATTAATACTTCACGTGATCTTGATTCTATCCCTCTGTTAATGCAGCCTAGCACTGTGTTGGCCTTTTTGGCAGCTGCAGCACACGGCTGGCTCATATTTAGGTGATTGTCTACTAGGACTCCGAGGTCCCTCTCACAGTTACTACTATTGAGCATGGTGCCACCTATGATGATGATGATGATGATGATGATGATGATGATGATGATTGTCAAGTCACTTTCATGGTTCACAAATAGGGGGGAGAATTTTGAAACATCGTTAGTGCCCATTTCCAAAATGAATCATTTGAAAGATGATGGGGTCTCCTCCAACGGATGGTTTCAAGCAAAAGCTAGACTATCATGGATGCTTTAATGTGGGATCCTGGACTGAGCAGGGAATTGGACTTGGCATCCTAAATAGCCCCTTCCATTTCTATGATTCTGTCATTTATACCGAAAAAATACAATCTTTTTCTCCAGCAGCTTGCAGCCTCCTTCACCTCCCCATCGTCCAGTGAATCGCAATGAAAGATATTATGGCTTCTCATCTCTTCCTGAAGACTTCAACTGAACAGAACCCATCATTTCTTTGGATAATTGGTTCCACTGTTGGTCCATATTTATTTTCTAATCTTCAACCAGAGTCTGCCTTCCTGTCACTGAAATCCATTATTTTAGATTTTTTACTCTTGGAATACTTGAAAACAACTCTTGAACTTCTTTTGTATCCTTCAGGGAATTCAAAAATAGTATCATAGCTGATCTCATTCCCCCTCCCCATACAAACACACACACACATTCAATTATCTCAAAGCTGCACAATCACAGTTCCTTCAATCTCTTCTCCTTAGTTACTACTCTCTCGATCATCCTTGTTGTCCTCCTCTGAACCAACTTTCTTGAATTCGTGATGATTTAAAAAAACAAATGTTCACAGCAGACTCCATAATTTATTCCCCTGAGATCTTATTGAATGGATAAAACTTGTACTTTTTTGGTAGGCTTGGAATTTTTACCAAATTAGAAATGGTGCATCCAAAGGATGACATGGTAGAGTAAACAAGGATGCGTGGTTGAATTTGTGGAGCAGGAATGTTCCTCTAATCTCTTTACTGTAACTGTTATTTAACTGAAAACTTTTCAATGGGTTGTTTAGAAGTGTGCAGATTCTGATAGAGAAAATATTAGAATTAGGGGAATAACAGAATAAGAGAATAGCGAAGTTGGAAGGAAACTTGGAGGTCTTCTAATCCAAGCCCTTACATAAGCAGGAGATAATATACCATTCCAAACAAGTGACTATCCAGTCTCTTCTTAAAAGTCTCCAGTGATGCCACAACTTCTGAAGGCAAGTCATTCCACTGGTTAATTGTTAGGAAGTTTCTCCTAATTTCTAGGTTGGTTCTTTCCCTTTTCAGTGTCCATCCATTGTTTCTTGTCCTGCCCTCTGGTGCTTTGGAAAATAGGTTGACCCCCCTCTTCTTTGTGCAGACCCTCAACTATTGGAAGACTGCTATCATGTCACCCCTAGTCCTTCTTTTCACTAAACTAGACATCCCCAATTCCTGCAACTATTCTTCATGTGTTTTATCCTCCAGTTGCCTCATCATCTTTGTTGCTCTTTTCTGTATTCTTTCCAGAGTCTCAACATCTTTTTTATAATGTGGTGACCAAAACTGGATGCAGTGTTCCCAGCATGGTCTTACTAAGGCTTTATAAAGCGGTACTAATACTTCGTGTGATCTTGATTCTATCCCTCTGTTAATGCATCCTAGGATTGTGTTGGCTTTTTTGGCTGCTGCCTCATATTTAATTTGGTGGCCAGAAAATTTTTTTGATATCAGGCTTTCTGCACTCAATTTGCTGTCATCCTCAACGTGCTTATTGTTGCTTCCCATCAAACCATTGTAAAAATAAGCCACAATATTAGAGTTACTATACCCTTTTCTTTTCATATTCTACTGTTGGTGCCACTTAGTGATGTCAACTCTTGATGACCCATTGATAGATTTGGTTGAGGATGATCTGTCTGTAGGCTGGCCCTTCAAGTTTTCTTTTTATATATATACTAGCTGTACCCAGCCATGCGTTGCTGTGGCTCAGTCTGTTTTAAATGGAAAAGAAAGAAAAGAGTTTGTAATATGTTTAATTTCACAGTGCTTGTGGGTATACAATATTTTTTGTTGTTCCATTGTCTGTGTAGATATAGAGATTGTCTGGTTTGCCGGCGCTGTTTTTCAAAAAAAAGCATGTTTTACCTGTCACAGGTGTGACATCTATACAATAGTAGGTATATAAAAGCATGTGCGTATTCGAATGCAACGTTGTGTCAAAAATTCAAAGCAATCGGTGAAGAACTTTCAGAGATTTAAGATTTTGAACAAACAAACATTTACATTTTTATTTATATAAGATATAAAAGTTTTATTAATTTTTAAGAATTACAGTCTTTAGTGCTTAGTAAACAACATGCAGTCTGGGTTCAAATATTTAACCTTAATTTCTTCAATATAAATCTGTTCAATACTACACAATCCAGTATTTTTTCCCTGATCCTCCTTTCTTCTCCATATTTTTTTTCCATTTTCCCCTCATTACACCATTAAAATTTTCGATACTGTTAATGTATAGAGTTAAATATAAGCATCTTCATCATATTTTAGTAATATCATACAAATAATAATATCAATTCATAAATCAATAATGTCAATTCATTAATCAATATCCTGTTTTTCATGCTCTTGTTGAAGTTTGATTTCCCATCAGTATTTGAAATATCTTTATTGGTTATGATTTTCTCAATATTAATTACATTTATATAGCTAAAATTTTTATTCATATCAATCCTCCTCTTATTTTCATATTTTCCATATCAAAAAAGGAGGGGGGAAATACGATCTTAATTCTAAATCATATCTTTCATTATAAAAGTCTAATTATATCTAAGGGTCATCCATTCTTTTAATCTTATTCAAACAACAAGTATTTAAACATAGAATGTCTCCTCTAAAAGGTCAAATCTTGTTTTTTAAATCTAACTCTTTCTTTCTTTGCCAAGTAGCTTTCCAAGCCAGGGCAATTAGATCGCCCAGGAATTTTCTTTCTATTTTTGTAAAAATTGCTTGGCATGAGTAAGACAATTTAGGTAGGGTATTCTGGGGGTGGTGGGGATTCCACCCATTTATATTTCTTAAACAACTCCCAGGTCCTTTCTCCCTCCATTTCTCTTTTCATTCCCTGTCTCCCAAGTTGTGACATTTCCCCTAACAGCTCTATATTCCATTTTTAAAGATCTTCTTCCTTGCTATCAGATATATGTTGCAGACCTAAGTCTTCCAGTATTTTGTTTGTATATAGTCGTTTATATTTCCCTTCTTTTATCTCTTCCATCTCTAAATCCATTTCCTCTGTTTCGTCTTCTGATTTCTGGATTATTTGTTCATACTTTGTAGTCGTTATCTGGGAACTTTCTAGTTGTAGCTTTAATTTGGAGATTTGCTCTTTTATATTGTCTATATTGTTTTTAGTCTCATTATGATTTCTTTTCATGTCCCTTTTGCATTCAAAAATTGTTTGGTGAATTAGTTGCGGCATAGAATATATTTCTTTCTGAAAGGTGTTTGGTGTTTCTTGAGACATCATTCTGGGAGATCCTGTAGTATCACCAGTTTCAGTAAGAGTAGATCCAACTTTGCTCTAGTTTTCTGGTCTTTATATGTATCCTTTATAATCCAATAGATTCCAAAGTATAGGCTCAGTCCTGAAAGCAATATTTTATAGTGATCTTTTGTCTCAAGTATCCAAAAACTGTTAACCAGGCAAGGTTGTAATCCACAATGTTCGAAGTGTTCAAAATGTTCAACCTCTTTGAAAACAGCTCTCTCCCAGCCAGGCATAATCCAAGGTCATTTTTTTCTTTCTCTCCTACTAGCTCTTAAAGTTAAAAGTCCAAGCTTAGTATGTATTTATACTCCAAGAAGGTCAGGGTGATAAACATGCCAAAATATTTTTCTTTATTGCCAGCTGTTCTCCCGAGTTAGGAATCACCAAGCAGCCAGGAAGCAAATTATAGTGCTATACACAAATCCACCACTAAATGTCATTCAAAGTCCATTTTCCACTCTTAAAACAAAGGATTGATTTCTTATATTTCACCTCAATGCTTTTTTTTTCCAAAGAGAAAATCTTAACAGTTACCTCAGTTCTCAGATTTATCAAAACTGTAGCTTTATGTTACTTCCACTTCAGTAGTGTATGTTTCTGTCCCCCATAAAATTAAAACGCCACTTCCGTTTACATTCGGAAGTTTTTAGCTTCTTGGGAGCCTTTCCCAGGAAATTCAGTTGTAAAATAGTAAAGAAAGGATCAATATTTTCACTCAGTTCCAAACATGCTGTTTATAATGTATTAATTGGTGCTTTTTTCTTCTTCAGTTGTCAGCAGCTAATGGCCAGCCAGAAGAATGTAGCCAGTCTTTCCCCTGTTGGTTTGGAGGGTTTGGAGGACTGCCATCTCTCCATGATCGACAAGGCACCCCTCCTCTTCATCGCCTCTTCTGGGTGATTTTAAGTCCTTTTTACGGCCCCCAGCAGCGCAAAATCAGGTGCAGAAGGCAGAGCCCTGCCTTCCTGTGTCCCATCTTGCCACGACGCAAACCAGAAGTCTGGCCCTTCAGATTTTCTAATGGAGTTCCCATCCATTCTATAGGATCAGTGAACAAACATAAGTCTTTAACTTCTAAAAATATAAGAGTAAAGAGGATGGATCAGACTTATTTCCCTATTGCCTACCAGTTGGGTAGATCCAAAGAAATACATGTCAGTCATTTTATGAGCTATAGTTAAGCTTGGTCCAATCTGTTCTATGGGTTTTGCTTGAAAATCCTTCAGATTGCTTCTATCTGCAAGCTAGCAGTTTGCTAAGGTAACTTCTGAATTCATTTGACTTATTGCACATTATGTGGATGGGTTTTACAGATAGTGGGCCCTTTGGAGAATTTTGTCCATATTATGGACTCTCTCTTAAAATGGTTATAGTAGTAGACATGATCAGTCACAAAACATTAATTTTCCCATTAGCTTACCTTTGTCTCTTTTTCTGGATAAATGGGCCATTTTTCCCAAGAAAAGTGGGAATTTTTAGAAAATTCACCATTTCTGTTTTTATAAGAAAGCACATGAGAGCTATGTGGAGCTCAACTGTATTTCTTTTTTTTATTTAAAAGTTTTATAAATTTATTACGATATAAACCTCCCACCCCTTCCCTCCTCCCCCACTTCCCAGAGCTGATTAGAGGATAAAAAATAAAATAAACAAACATAATCTAACTAACGTTAATCAACTATACTATCAATCAAAACCATAACACACTTTAACTCCTTCTCCCAACAAATATTAACAAATTAAGTCAAAAATAATAAAATAATTAAAACTAATAATAATTATCTAAAATCTACTCAAAAGCAAGATAATACTTTTAAATCTCATATTTCTTCTGAATGTAATCAATCCATATTCTCCAAACCATAATATATTTTTCTTGTGAACGATCCTTCAAATAGACGGAGATTTTCGCCATGTCTGCTAAATTAGACACTTTAAGTATCCATTCTTCCAGAGTAGGCAATAAGTTTTTCTTCCAATATTGCCCGGAGCTCAACTGTATTTCTAATAATACTTCTGTGTCGGTGTTTTGCTGTGCTGCATGCAAGCTTCTCATTAATTAATTAGAATTAATTCATTTAATTAATTCTTCATTAAAAGTATCTAAACATAGTTCAAATCAGGAGGGGGCAATATGTTCCATGCCTAGTTGAAAACAAACAAACAAAGTGTGTTGTCTTTTATGTAATTACAGACTTCTAAGCATGCCCAGAAGCTTGTAATTGATTAGGTCAAAATGACCTTGCTACTTTGCTCCATCTATTAGAAGTAAGCTATTGCTTCACTTTGAGGGCCTCCTTAGACTGGAATTCTCATGAAGCAAATCACCCTTTCTAGTTCTGTGTGACCTTTCTCTTTTCTAGAACTGCAAATACCGTGAAAAAAAAATCTGTAAGCACAAAAGGGACATTTTAAAAAATAAAGAAACATGGACAAATTTCTTATTTGTTTGCTTCATTCTGATATTGATAAAGTGGTAAGGACAATGTCAACAATCTGAGTACCCTTTTCTCGTTGTCAGAAAGCTGATGCTGATGTTACCCATTCAGTCATGTCCAACTCTTGGCGATTCTATGGACCAGGTATCTCCACATCTTCCAATCTTGCACTACTTCTTTAGAGTTGTTCTATGCTCTGGCTGGTGTCAGCTTTCATGGTGTCCAGCCACCGTGTTCTTTGATGGTCTGTTTTCCTTTTTACCCATTAACTCTTCCCAACATAACTGATTTCTCCAATGAGTTCCCCTGCATGACATGGCCAAAATAAGTGAGACATAGTTTTGTGATTTTGCTTTCCAGTGACACCACAGTTTTTTATATATTTGGATAAAATGCCATTTAGGTCTTCAATGGTAGGTTGTTTTATTTAGAGACAGAGTTTTTAATCTGTGGGATTATTCAGTGAGGGTGCACATCAATGGATGGAAACTCATCAAGGAAAGAACTAACCTAGAACTGAGGAGAAATTTCCTGACAGAATAATTAATCAGTGGAAGGACTTGTTTCCAGAAGTTGTGGGTGCTCCATCACTGGAGGTTTTAAAAAAGAAATTAAAAAACCATTTGTTTGATAGGGGTTCCTGCCTGAGCAGGTGCTGGATCTGAAGGCCATCAAGTCCCTTCCAATTCTATTATTTTGTTATTCTTCCAAAAGCTGCATAAAACTACCTAATTAGATTTCAACTCACTTTTTAACGCTAGAGCAGAATCTTAAAACATTCGCCAGTGCTGCTGGCTGCCCTTTTCTTCATTTCTGTTTTGTACTTTTTGGTGTTTTGTATAAAAAATGAGGCAGTTGAATTTTATCTTTCTCCAAAATGGGAATATCCGTTGTTTTTTCATTGCATCTTCATTCCCTTTATCCCAATGAATCTCCGCAAAAGTGCACTTGTAGAAAGATATTAATTTGAAGATCTTCAGTGTGCTTCTTCTACAGCATGCTGCTTCAGGGATGGATGACATAATTGTCTTGTTAGTTTTGATGTGAGCTGCCTAGGATTATTGTATACAAAATAGGAAGCCATGTAAGTTTTATAAATATATAATACATTTCCTTTCCAGAATAGTATTTCTCATACAATCCATGGCTTAGCAACCTTTCTTCCCCTTTTCATTATTAACATCACTTTGTTTGATGGTAAGCTACTGGCTCCTTTTGATTGTTGGGTTTAATAGCTGGAGCAGTGAAGGATTGTACAATGAGTATGAACACACAGTTATAGCTAATTGGTTGAAGAGAGCTGACTACTACATGAGGCAACCTAAGTTGTGATTGGTTGCTGTCAGTGTAAAAGGGGAGTTTCCTTGTTTCCCGCCTTTTTCCTCTCTGTGTGCTCTGTAAGAATTTACCTCATGATGCTCCTGTTTGCCTGATTTTCTAGTTTGCTGTGTGTATAGTTGTAAAATATATTTATTTATTTAAAACTATATGTTCATGTCAGCGTCTCTGACTCCATTTGGACACTGGCTGTGCAATTCCCTGACACATTTTCTTTCCAGAATAATGCCTCACATACAATTCATGGTTTAGCAACCTTTCTTCCCTTTTTCATTATTAACTTCAGTTTGTTTGCCATTAAGCTACTGACTTTTTTTTTTTTTTTTTTGGTGGTGGTGGTGGTGGTTTGGGTTGGGTTTTTAAACTCTTTATAAATATGATCACTGTATTTCTACCATATTTCTGCTCCAAAAGTGGAGCAATCCATTTATCCCTACATTAGGAAGAAATCTGAAATAATGTTCCAAGATTACCTTCTGAGCCTGGTGGATTAGCAGGATTCTGAAATTTGATTCTCTCATCATATATCTAATACAAATAATTAGATTTTAAGAGCAGGTAATCTGCTGCTCTCTGGATAGTTTGAATTATGTTGTTGTTGTTCGTCCATTGATTTTGATGAAGACCTTGACATCTTGTGGGTTATGGGCCATCAACGATGTGTCTGTAGGTGGCTAATAAGACCGATGTTAGCACGGAATGTTCTGCCACATACTGAACAAAGAAATGTAGACACTGTTATTTCAGCATTTACAGCTCTGGCTTGGTGGAGTGCTCCCTTCTCTTGAGCCAAGATTGTCCTTCTGTGTTCATATGTCTGGCAACCCTGGTATACCAAGGTGTGCCATGTCAGTCAATCATGTGCCAGAAGTTCCCAAGAGATGGTGTTAATATCCAGGGACATAAGAGAGGCTTTCAACGTGTCTTTGTATCACTTCTTTTGTCCCCCATGTGATCGCTTTCCTTGAGACAGCTCACCATAGAAGAGTTGTTTAGGGATGTGATGATCTGGCATCCTTACAACATGGCCTGCCCAGCGCATCTGGGCTTTCATCAACAGAGTGTAAACTGGTGATAGGCCTGCTCTGGAGAGGACATCTATGTCTGGTATCTTATCCTGCCACCGGATCCTCAGAATTCTATGAAGGCAAGTCATGTGGAAGTAGTTCAGTTGCCTAACGTGCCTCCTGTACACTGTCCAGGTTCCACTAGCATACAACAGGGTAGTTAGCACTGCTGCCTGGTAAACTTTAAGCTTAGTAGCAAGACTTATTCCACGGTGGTCCCACACATTAGTCCTCAATCTGCCAAATGCAGAACTTGCCTTGGCAATTCTACAGTTGACCTCGATGTCAATTGTCACTGCACAGGAGAGGGTACTACCAAGATACGTAAATTGGTCCCCTGCTTGCAGTTTTTGTCCCTTTACTGTGATGGTAGGCTCTTGATATTGGGCTTTTGGAACTGGCTGGTACATCACTTCAGTTTTCTTCATGTTGATGAAGAGGCCACAGTTGTCACAAGCGGCTGCAATTTTGTCCATGCTGGCTTGCATTTCCTGCTCTGATCCTGCATTAAGGACACAGCCATCAGCAAAGAGGAGATCTCATAGCACAGTCTCCTTTACCTTGGTGACAGCCTGAAGTCTTCGCAGGTTGAACAGTTTCCCATCGGTTCTGTACCTCAGATTAACTCTCACTGAACTGTTCTGAAAGGCGTCTGACAGCATGGCTGAGAACATCATGCTGAACAGGGTTGGTGCCAGCACGCAGCCTTGCTTAACGCCGTTAGTAACAGGGAAGGCCTCTGAGGCTCCACCGTTACTCAGAACACAAGCCGCCATGCCATCATGGAACTGTCGTACCATCAGAATAAATCTGTCAGGGCACCCAAACTTCGACATCCTTCACGACTAACTGTGTCAAAAGCCTTGGTGAGGTCCACGAAGGTGGTGTCCACCACCTTTGAATTATAGTGGTAACTTGGTCCTCAATTACTTTGAAACTCATCGAATTTGGTACTCAACATGAAAATTTTGTCCTGGTACAAATTTTTGTCCTGGTACTCAACACACAAGCTAGAACTTGTTGGTTTCAGCTGCCTACATTAGTCCTTATAGGAAAAAAATATTTGATATTCATAGTTGTTGGTACTCATCGTGTTTCCTGGAACCAATTAACAATGAGTATTGAGGTACCACTGTACATCTTCCATAAATGTCTAATGCCAGCATGTCTAGTGGGCAAGAATTCTAGACCTTACAACCTAAAACTTTTGGAAGACATCGCTGCCTAATGACATACCACATCAGCTTTCACAAAACATAGAACATAGTATCCTAGGGCTGGAAGGAACCTTGGAGGTCTTCTAGTCCAGTCCCCTGCTCAAGGCAGGAGCCTTATTCCATCCCACCCTAAATTGTCTAGTCTATTTTTGAAAACCAAGCTATTCCATCGATTAAATGTTCTCACTGTCGGAATATTTATCCTTACTTCTGTGTTGGGTTTTTCTTTAGCCTTCCAAGGTTATACATTCCTCCTGCAAAAAGAACAAATCCAGGATGAAAGGGCCAAAACTTCTTTTGCATAAACTAACCTCTCAGGAAAAGGGTTACATCCAGTGGTGGGATTCAGCTAGCTCACACCAGTTCTGCAGAACCGATAGCTACTTTTTGTTGACCAGGCCCAGAATGGACTTCCGGAAGTGGCGTCCACACAGAGAACCGGTTATTCCCATATTTGAATCCCACCACTGGTTATGTTAGAACATTTCTCTTTAAGGTGCTATTTTTCAACAGGCTTGCAATGGGAAGCAAGCAATATCTTAGAACATAAAAAACAGAATAACAGAGTTAATAATAATAATGATGATGATAAAGTTGTAAGGGACCTCGGAGGTCTTCTAGTCCAACCCCTTGGTCAAGCAGGAAACCCTATACCATTTCAAATAAATGATTGTCCAGTCTCTTTTTGAAAGCCTCCAGTGATGGAGCACCCACAACTTCTGAAGGCAAGCTGTTCCACTGATTGGTTGCTCTTCCCATTAGGAAGTTTCTCCTTAGTTCTAGGTTGCTTCTCTCTTTGATTGGTTTCCATCCATTGTTTCTTGTCTTGCCTTTTGAAAAATAGTTTGACCCCCTTGTCTTTATAGGAGCTCCTCAAATATTGGAACGCTGTTATCATGTCATCCCAATCCTTCTTTTCACTAGACTAGACATAGCCGATTCCTGCAACCGTTCTTTATATGCTTTAGCCTCCAGCCCCCTAATCATTTTTGTTGCTCTTCTCTGCACTCTTTCCAGAGTCTCAACATCTTTCTTATATTGGGGCGACTAGAAACGTAACAAAATCCTGTCTTGCTTTCTGCATGGATCATGGTATCTTTGAATTCTATGTGATTTCTTATTTGTTCCTCCAAACAAGTATTTATGTTCTAAAGGAATGGACTTAGAGCTTTAACAAATCTTTTCAGATCCACACTGTGCTATAAATAGACCCTGGTTACTAATAAACAGTCAAACACAGCCAGAAAACTCTTGATTTCTCCTTGAAGGGAAAGGGGGAACGTGATGTTCGTTGTTGGCAAAGCCAGAATTTACATTTTTTTTTTAAATTCTTCTGTGTTTATTTTTTGTCCTTTCTTCTAAGTTGTCCTCCTCCCACCCCAACCGCACACAAACACTTTAATTTCTTCTTTGGCCTATCTGCCAACTGGAGCCAAATGAATAATTTAGAAAGATAAAAAATAACTGATAGCGGGGGAGGGGGAGCCAGTGATCCATTGAATCTGCTCTTTGAGTTTTGTTGTCTGCCTTTGTTTTCTTTTTAATTTATTATTTAAAATTAATTTTTATTTATTTTATTTTTATTACTTTTTTATTATTATTACTGTTTACAGATAGTCCTCGACTTCAATAGTTTATTTACTGACTGTTCAAAGTTACAATGGCACTAAAAAAAAAGTGACTTACAACATTTGAAGCATCCCCATGATCATGCAATCAAAATTCAGATAAGGTAAGGTAAGGTAAGGTAAGGTAAGATAAGATAAGATAAGATAAGATAAGATAAGATAAGATAAGATAAGATAAGATAAGATAAGATAAGATAAGATAAGATAAGATAAGATAAGATAAGATATAGGATGGGCTGGGCTGGGCTGGGCTGGGCTGGGCTGGGCTGGGCTGGGCTGGGATGGGATGGGCTGGGATGGGACGGGACAGGAGAAGATAAGATAAGATAAGATAACCTTTATTGTCATTTTTTACTATGGGCACAACGACACACATCAAAAATGAAATTTAGTTGCCCGCTCTCAAAGTGAACACATACATGACACACACCTAAACATACTATATACAACATATGTATAGACCTACACCTCTACATACTGTATAATATAACATATTAATATTAAATACTGTCCATCTTGAATACATAACAGAAGGAGGAAGCTTGAGAGTTCACAAGGTTTATACTCTATGGAACAAAACTGTGACTGGATTTTACTCCATTTAACAACTGATAAGATAAGATAAGATAAGATAAGATAAGATAAGATAAGATAAGATAAGATAAGATAAGATAAGATAAGATAAGCTTTATTGTCATTTTTTTACTGTAGGCACAATGGCATACATCAAAAAATAAAATTTAGTTGCCCACTCTCAAAGTGAAACACATACATGACACACACCTAAACATACTATATACAACATATGTATAGACCCATACCCCTACATATATGTAACAAATAAATATTAAACACTGTCCATCTTGAATACATAACGGAAGGAGGAAGCTTGAGAGTTCACAAGGTTAATGCTGTATGGAATGAAACTGTGACTGAATCTGGATGTTCTGCTATGGATACCACGAAACCCCCTCCTCCCAGAAGATAACAAGGAAAATAGGTCGTGGAGAGGATTGTGTAACGTCCCAGATAATCTTACGGACCCTGCTCAAGCAATGCTTCTGTGCTATGTCCTGGATGGGTGGGAGGGAGCTGCCAATGATCTTTTCTGCCATCCTCACCACTCTCTGCACCTGCCTTCCAAACCAGACTGTGATGCTGTGTGACAGGATGCTCCCGATCATCCCTCTGTAGAAAGTGGTGAGGACAGGGGAAGGAAGATGTGCTTTTCTCATGCGACGCAGAAAATGCAGGCACTGCTGTGCCCGCTTCACCTGGGTCTCACTGCTGAGCGACCAAGCCAGCCTCTGATTAGCTGCTTGGCAACTGGTTCATACTTATGACCATTGCTGTGTCCCAGGGTCATGTGATCCCCTTTTGCAACCTTCTGACAAGCAAAATCAATGGGGAAGTGAGATTGACTTAATTACCAGGTTACTAACTAATCAGCTGCAGTGATTCACTTAACAACTTTGGCAAGGAAGGTTGCAAAATGGGGCAAAACTCACTCAGCAAATGTCTCACTTAACAACAAAAAGTTTGAGCTCAACTGTGGTCATAAGTCGAGGGCTATCTGTATGTTATTTTTAATGTCTTTTTTTAATTTTTTGTTTAGTGTTTTATTTTATTTTTAATTCAATGTGGAAATGTCTGTGGAGATTCTCAGTCATCCAGGTTGTGGTTGTCCCAAAGGTGCTTTTTCAAAAGGCAACTGGACTGTTTTTTCTCCCTGAAGAGGTTTCGCTTGTCATCCAAGAAGCTTCTTTAGTTCTGTCAGAACTGAAGAAGCTTCTTGGATGACAAGTGAAATGTCTTCAAGGAAAAACAAAGAAAGTCTGGTTGCCTCATCTAAAGGCATCTTTGGGTTGAGTGCTGAAATGGAATATCTTACACTTCACACTCCTTAGTTACCAAACCCAGTGTGGATTTATCACACGTAACTGCAGAGTTGGCAAATATTCAGATCTTTAATTCATCCTGCCTTGTTCTTTGTTTGGCTCCCCCACTAAATTCCTTAAAAATTAGGCCTGGAGCAATCCTAATATGGCCAACCAACCCAACATTTTATAGTAAGTGTGCTGGCTTGAAAAAAAAAATAATTAAAAAGAAAACTAAAGGAACTAAGGTGATTGTGGCTGAGATTAGGAGGGATTGAAAGGGAAATTATTTTTGCTCTCTTTGACCCTACTTAATTAGAACTTATGTGAATGAAATCAGATATTCTTGCTCCTTTAAAATGTCCATGAATTAAACAAAAGAATGTGTAACAGCCCCTTCACTGCAAAAATACGGAGATTGTGTAGAAATTGGAGGAAACCCACCTTGTTGGCCAAGGGTGCAAATGTATTGATTTGAAAGCTTTGTAAAATAGACAGAATGTCATGATTCCAACAGATGAAACTCTTCAAAGAACTTTGAGGCATTGTTTACCTTAAAGAATCTTTATTGGAGTAGCATAGCATCGGCACTAATGTAGTCGAAGCCAAAATCTGAATTCTCCTCCCCTGAACACATAGTATCTAGCACAAATCCCTCCTCTAATTAACAGTCATAAATCACATTCTCCAATTAATTTAAAATGCAGGCCTTCCCTCCAGTTCTCCAACCCGCCATTTCTTATCATCTCTTATTACAAAAAACCTTGACTCTCATACTACTGCCATATTGTTATGTCTAACTAACTCTCATACACATTCCTTCTCCTCCCCCCTCCATTATCATCTAATTCTAACCTAAGAGTAAAACACAAGAAGGATATGGCTGCATCTCCATATGTTGTCAAAGCAAGAACATCCGATGTTAGCAGCGTTGACACAGAGAGCCATGCGCCAAAGCATGGGGAGACCAAAAACTTCATTTTGAAATTTTGAAAGAGCAAGATTTAATTCTCTTCAACATTTGTAGCATCCCATTTTATCCCTTAAACTCCCCGCCCCCCCAAAAAAGTATCAATAAAATTTGATTATGAAAGTAAATTTGTCCTCCAAAATGTTCTCTTTGCATTTGTAGCATAAAGCACGTCCTTCCTCTGTTAGAGACTTCTTTTTCTCCATGAGTTTCCTAAAAGAAGGGCTTTGTGATCAGGGGCAGAGAGTTAAAACTGATTTTTTTTCCTGAAACCGATATTTCACAGCATGGCAATAGAGTGAAACAGACAATTCTCAATCATCCAGCTCATGGTTGTCCCAAATGGCAACTGGACTTTTTGGGAGAGGGGTTCCCTTGAAAACATTTCACTTCATAACCAAGAAGCTCTTTCAGTTCTGACTGAATAGTAGTAATAATAATAATATTAAAGTTGGAAGAGACCTTGGAAGTCATCTAGTCCAACCCCCTGCTCAGACAGGAAACACTATACCATTTCAGACAAATGGCTGTCCAGCGTCTTCTTAAAAACTTCCAGTGTTGGAGCATTTACCACTTCTGGAGGCAGGATGTTCCACTGATTAATTGTTCTAACTGTCAGGAAGTTTCTCCTTAGTTCTAGGTTGCTTATCTCCTTGATTAGTTTCCATCCATTGCTTCTTGTCCTGCCTTCAAGCGCTTTGGAGAATAGCTTGACTCCCTCTTCTTTGGGGAAGCCCCGAGATACTGAAACACTGCTATCATGTCCCCCCTCGTCCTTCTCTTCACTAAACTAGACATACCCAATTCCAGCAGCCGTTCCTTATATGTTTTAGCCTCCAGACTTCTAATCATCTTTGTTGCTCTTCTCTGCACTCTTTCTAGAGTCTCAACATCTTTTTTACATTGTGGTGACCAAAACTGGATGCAATGGGGAATGGAAGTACTGTGTTTCCCCGAAAGTAAACCCACCCATCTGATTTTCGGGGGGTGGGCTAATATAATCCCTCCCCCCAAAAGTAAGCCCTACTTCAGGGCCTGCACGGACAGCCTGCCTCTGTGATGAGGTGAAGCCAATGAGGGACAGGGGATCTGACCCACGGTACCGGTATACTGATTCCTTATCACTGCCTGGCTTGTTCTACAGCAGTGGTTCTCAACCTTTTTAATGCCGTGACCCCCAACCAGTCGTAAGTCGAGGACTACTCAATCAGTTGTAAGTCGAGGACTACTCAACTGGTGCAGCACCATTTGCAGAATGGGACTTTTGGCGGGCTATTCAAGAGAGTCTATTCTATTGGCTTTCAAAAACCAATAGAATAAAAGGGAGTAGCACAGCTAAGGAAAAGGGGGGGGGGAAATGGCGGACTGCATTGTTTGGTGACCCCCATGAAATGGTCGTTCGACCCCAAATGGGATCCCGACCCACAGGTTGAGAACTACTGTTCTATGGCCTCACAGCAGCTGCATTGGGCATGACGTGTGAGGCAGCAAACAGCAAGTTTTGGTGTGACACCAGCCATGGCCATTTGCTGCCTCGTGCATTGTGCCCAATGTCGCTGCCATGAGGCCTGGTGGATCCTGCCCCCTTCTGACTCATATGCCGTTATACTGATTCCTTACGGCCACCCAGCTTGTTCCATGGCCTCATGGTAGCAGCATTGGGAATGACGTGGCCGTTTTCTGCCTCACACGTCACATCCAATGCCACCGCCAGGCCTACCGTACGCTAACTCTAATCCCCATTGCCCCCAACCCTAACGGGAGATGGGAAGTCCTGGAGAAAAAAACGGAAAAACTTGGGGGAAGAAAAAATGCTTTTTCCCGTTTGTTTCCAAACTGCTTTGGCAATGGGGAAAAAGTCGTGATACGTAGAGACACGTCACATGACGTTGCGAGTTTGACACCCCTGCTTTAAGAGATTTGAAAAAAGTTTTGTTGCATTCATTGTCTTGCTATTATAAAAACACCTTCTCCTGTTCTTCATGTGATCATTTCAGACATTTTAAAATTTACCCCTTGGGGCAAAAAGGCAAATCTTCTCCATTTTAATACATGAAATGCATGCATTGATTTGGCTTAAATCTCATTATCTTTAGTGAATTTGGGAAGCCTCTGAGGGACTAAAAAAAAAAAAAAGGTGGGCTGGAGAAATTCTCAAATAAATGAATCATCCAGCAAATTCTTGCATATCCAAATTATACACTGTGGGGGGACAATGCAATGCAGTCCTATACTTTCATTGAGTGAGTTTAATGTGATTTAATCATAAATTAATGTTTAGATGACCGCAGTGAATATTTCTCTTTTTGGTCTTCTAGGGGCTTTTTTTTCCCCTTAATCTATTTCTCCTTATTTTCAAGATCCAGACAGCAATTTTAGGTTTTCTGGGTCATTCAGATAAGTAACATAATTGTATTAATGGTAAAGTAGCTTTTACTGTAGCTTGAAAGATGATAAATTAATTAGGAAGTATCTCTTTAGAGTCTTCTATCTGGCATAAATGCACTCTTTGCTTAAGGAGAAAAGCCACAGCACGGCAGCTTTTTTCTGCACTATGAAAATGCTAGGAATATTTGCCACTAACACAAACGTTAGGGATACTTAGCTTTTGATAAAGAATCTGAAAAGACTATTGAAAAAAAAAATAAGTTACAATATCTAAGGGGCTGCCACAAAGAAGAGGGGGTCCACTTATTCTCCAAAGCACCTTAAGGCAGGACAAGAAGTAACGGATGGAAACTGATCAAGGAGAGAAGCAACCTAGAACTAAGGAGAAACTTCCTGACAGTGAGAACAATTAACCAGTGGAACAGCCTGCCTCCAGAAGCGGTGAATGCTCCAACACTGGAAGTTTTTAAGAAGAGACTGGACAGCCATTTGTCTGAAATGGTCTAGGGTTTCCTGCCTGAGCAGGGGGTTGGACTAGATGACCTCCATGGTCCCTTCCAACTCTGTTATTCTGTTACAAGAGGATGGTGGCAAAATATTGTATGTTTTGCTCTCCATTCCAAGTAGATGAATACCTTTACCTTGAAAAACCTGAAAAATTCCTCACCCCGGTTCATATTTTTTTCCAAACCAGCTTCTCTGGAAGAGAGAGAGAGAGAGAGAGAGAGAGAGAGAGAGAGAGAGAGAGAGAGGATAAAACAGGCTCCTCCTGGCAATTTCGTTTTTCAGAAACCCTCAAGAACAAAAGACAAAGTGGTTCCAGAATGTGTGGTGTTATTTTAAAAGATGGGGAAAGCTACCCCTTTTCCAACTCCTGCAAATATATGAAGTCTGCCAAGGGACTTTTTTCTTTTCTTTTTTTATGGAAGCACACAGTGATTCAGATAAAAGAAATTATAGGCTTAATTCGGCGAAGAGTCACCCTGCCTTGAGACTTCTAATGACTTTCCTCCTTCTCTACTGCCCCCTCAAGAACACTCGATGGTTCTGGCTGGCAGTTTAATTATTGGGGTGTTATCTGCTGAATAAAAGGGACGAACTCCGTGGTGACTCCCACTGATTCAACGCGGAGTTTGAAACTGCAGCTGTGAAAAAATGACAAAGGGCGTCACCTTGGAAGATAATAATTTTCTCCCAGGTTACTGCTGCTCCTTCGCCAGTTGCCGGCTTTGTTTTCTCTTCATGCAGCACCAATTGCGATACCGCCACCACAAAAACAGGGAGGGAAGGGTCAAACTAGGCAGTTGTGTGGTGGGGGGGATAAGCAGAGAAAAGCTGTATCACTGTAGCACGTGAAACCCTGAATCTGATTAACAAAACTCTGGTGCGGTATTCAAAGAACTGGCGATATCCAGAGAAATGGATCATATTGTGGCTTAATGGGGTGAGCCTGGTTCATGGAGCATCTTAAAAGGAAGGCTGGATTCCTCATCATTCACTCAATTTTACATTCCTTGCCTCTATTTGGACTTAGTAATAATAATAATAATAAAGTTGGAAGGGACCTTGGAGGTCATCTAGTCCAGTGGTTCTTAACCTTTTTGAAAGAATCGCCCCCTTGAGCCAATGAGAAAGTTGTCATCGCCCCCCCCCACCCCAACATAACCTCTCAATCACAACATAGGAAATAATTCTTCAATTTATGCAAACCCTTTTTTATTTTCTTTAAAATTGTCATCAGGACATATCAATGCAAATAATTTATTTCCAGTCTTTTCCCCATATCTCAACTGTTTGAAAAATTTTGGTGCCACCCGTCACTTTATTCCCAAACTTGGTGGTACATGTATTTCATTATTATCTTATTTATTCAAGACACTTAAATGTAATGACCACTGAAAACAAAATTCAACTGCAAGAAAGTGAAATGCCCGAAAAGAAAAACAGTAGCATTTAATGATTGAATTACAAGTGAAATTTAAGACGCAAAAAGAAATATAAAAAGGGTAGAGGCTGCTGCGCAATGCGCATGAAGATAAGCGATGCGTATTCACATATGTACGGCGTTCTGTACTGAAGCTAGCTGGAGGAACATTTGAAAACACAATTCAATCCACTAATAGCGAGCGATCTGATGTTTTTGTATGACAGATATGCAGCCATTCACTGTATGAAAGTCTCAAAAGTGTCCCCAAAACTTCTCGCTTCATCGCCCCCATATCACCCCCTTTTTGTTCCTTCGCCCCCGCATCGCCCCTTTTTGTTCCATTGCCCCCCTGAAAAGTGAAATCGCCCCCTGGGGGGCAATATCGCCCAGGTTAAGAACCACTGATCTAGTCCAACCTCCTGCTCAGGCAGGAAACCTTATACCATTTCGGATAAATGGCTGTCCAGTCTCTTCTTTAAAACTTCTAGTGTTGGAGCATTCACCGCTTCTGGAGGCAGGTTGTTCCACTGATTAATTGTTCAGAAAATTTCTCCTTAGTTCTAAGTTGCTTCTCTCCTTGGTTAGTTTCCATCTGTTGGTTCTTGTTCTGCCTTCAGGTGCTTTGGAAAATAGCTTGACTTCCTCTGCTTTGGTGCAGCCCCTGAGATATTGGATCACTGCTATCATGTCCCCCCTCATCCTTCTCTTCATTAAACTAGACTAGGCATGTCAAACTCACGACGTCACATGACGTCGTGCAACGTATCGGAGCTTTTTCACCATTGCCGGCAATGGGGTGGGCATGGCTCCGGTATGATGAAACCGGCCCGAAGGCTGGCAGTTTGACACCCCTGAACTAGACATTCCCAATTCCAGCAACCATTCCTTATATGTTTTAGCCTCCAGTCCCTTAATCATCTTTGTTGCTCTTCTCTGTACTCTTTCTAGAGTCTCAACATCTTTTTTACATTGTGGTGACCAAACTGTATGCAGTATTCCAGGTGTGGCCTTACCAAGGCATTGTAAAGTGGTATTAATACTTTGCGTGATCTTGATTCTATCTCTCTGTTAATGCAGCCTAGCACTGTCACAGTTACTACTATTGAGCAAGGTACCCCCTATACTATACCTGTGCATTTGGTTTTTCCCAGATTCCCTGCCCTCCATCCCTAATCCCCATAGGGGATCCAGAAGGATGTCATGACCGATTGCAATGAAAGCTGCTGAGAGATCATGGCGAATCAGGACAGAAGCATCCCTGCTGGGCTAGGCAAAACATGGACTAAACCCCTAGCACTGTCTAATAAAAGCTTTGACTTTGTTGAAATGGAAGTGTTGCTATTAAGCAATGTGGATTTTTCCCCTAGTACAAAGTTGGGGCTTTGTTCTTCCAATGAAGATATCCACAGGGTTTCATTTTATTTCCTCCAGTAAAATATAGGCCTTTTCAATGAGATGCACTAATCCCTGCTATTAGCAGTCCTTTGAATTTGCCCCATTTTCTTCTCGTTTGCCAGTCTGCAAATCTCCAGAGTCAACTGTTTTTTACACTGTGGTGACCAAACTGGATGCAGTATTCCAAGCGTGGCCTTACCAAGGCCTTGTAAAGTAGTATTAACACTTCACCTGATCTTGATTCTATCCCTCTATTAATGCAGCCTAGCACTGTGTTGGCTTTTTTGGCAGCTGCAGTACACAGCTGGCTCCTATTTAAGAGATTGTCCACTAGGACCCCAAGATCCCTCTCACAGTTGCTACTATTGAGCAAGGTACTACCTATACCAGGGGTAGGCAACCTTGGCTCTTTTATGACTTGTAGACTTCAACTTCCAGAATTCCTGAGCCAGCCATGCTGAGGGGAAAGGGAGAAGTTTCCAAGCTGAGCCATGCCGGAGTTCAGGAGTCATAAAAGAGCCAAGATTGCCTACCCCTGACCTATACTATATTATATTATATTATACTATACGATACGATACGGTACGGTACGACACGACACGACATGACACTACACTACACTATACCTATACTATATTGTTTTAGTAAAGCATTGCAAACCCATCCAAATGATTTGATAATTTGGGGAGGGGGGAACTTTGAAGATATTTATTGATTTGACTTGACTTGACTT